>ML790536.1:470823-531393 GCA_009831015.1 Picea engelmannii | reverse complement strand
TGCCTTGACCCTGTCGCAGCCTATACTTGGCATTGTAAGCCTATAGTTGCCCCTCGGTAGCCTTGACATGGCTTCCTTGACCCTGTTGCAGCCTATCCTTGGTGCTGTCAGCTTGTAGCTTCCCCTCGACAGCCTTGACCCTGTCGCAGCCTATCCTTGGCACTGTCATCCTGTAGCTGCCCCTCGACAGCCTTGACCCTGCCACAGCCTATCCTTGGAACTATTATCCCATAGTTTCCCCTCGACAGCATTGTCGTGGCTTCCTTGACCTCGTCGCAACCTCTCCTTGGCGTTGTCATCTTGTAGCTGCCCCTCGATAGCCTTGACCCTGCCGCAACCTATCCTTGGTGTTGTCAGCCTGTAGCTGCCCCTCAACAGCCTTGTTGTGGCTGCCTTGACCCTACCATAGCCTAACCTTGTCACTATCAGCCTGTAGTTTCCCCTCGACAGCCTTGTCGTGGCTTCTTTGACCCCGCCGCAGCCTATCCTTGGCATTGTCAGCCTGTAGCTTCCCCTTGGTATCCTTGACCCTACAACAACATATCCTTGGCACTGTTAGCTTGTAGCTGCCCCTCGATAGCCTTGCTGTGGCTGCCTTGACCCTGCTGCAGCCTAACCTTGGCACTGTCAACTTGCCTCTGCCTCTTGTGACCTCTGTTGTACCTTTGTGTTGTGTGGCATGCCTCAAGGAAGGTTGTCGTGACCCTCTAGAGTTTTCCTAATGTGTTAAGAGCAACGTGACACAAAGTGGATGGTTACAAGGAAACGTTGGTCTCTGAGGGTTCTTTGATTGATTGAGGTCATCTTGTTTTTGGGGTCTTCTGTGATTTTTTTTTCCTGCTGGTCATCTCTCTCTCACTTGGTAAGGTCTGCCCTTAGGTAAGTGCTTGACGCTTCTCCCTTTATTGAGTACATCTATGGGGGTTTCCACACTCAGGTAAGTTCCTAACCCTATCTCTTTTACTACTGTTATTTATTATGTTCACTGTTCAATTTCATATTGAAGATCATTGAATTATTTTACAGCAATACCTATCTTCATAGTATGTTCAGATTATGAATTGATATTCAATTGATATGAATGGTTATCTTCTTGAAGTGATCTGATTTTTTTTTTATATTTATATTATATGCTTTTTACCCTTATGTTTAGATCTGATCTGTTGTAAGCATGTTATGAGAAAAAAATATTAAATTTTTGTCTACTTTAGTTTTTACCCTAAATTTATCAGTTAGATTGGGTATTGGGGAATTGAGAGTGATGTGAGGGGGGGGAGGGACCATAGGAATTTCAACCTTCATGTGGTTGGCCTTGTTTAGTAGACAATAAATTAGGAATTGGCTAATCTTGGACCAAACCTCCCTCGATCCACCAGAGCAACAACAAAGCCCCTCCTTGGCACTGTCAGCCTTGCCGTGGCTACCTTGATCTTATCGAAACCTATCGTTGGCACTGTTAGCCTGCAAATGCCCCTCGACAGCCTTGTTGTGGCTTCCTTGACCCTGCCACAACCTATCCTTCGCATTGTCAGCCTGTAGTTTCCCCTCAGCAGCCTTTCCATGGCTTCCTTGACCTTGTCGCAACCTATCCTTGGCACTATCAGCCTGTAGCTTCCCCTTGGTAGGCTTGACCCTGCCGCATTATATCCTTGGCGATGTTAGCTTGTAGCTTCCCCTCGACAGCCTTGCCGTGGCTACCTTAAACTTGCCGCAGCCTATCCTTGGTGCTATCATCCTGTAGTTGCCCCTTGACAGCCTTGTCGTGGCTTCCTTGACCCTGTCACAGCATATCCTTGGCATTGTTAGCCTGTAGCTTCCCCTCGGAAACCTTGACCCTACTGCAACATATCCTTGGCGTTGTCAGCCTATAACTACCCCTCGGTAGCCTTGTCCTGGCTGCCTTGACCCTGCCGCGGCCTAACCTTGGCACTGTCAGCTTTCCTCTGCCTCTTGTGACCTCTGTTGTACCTTTGTGTTCTGTGGCGTGCCTCAAGGAAGGTTGTTGTGACCCTCTAGAGTTTTCCTAATGTGTTAAGAGAAACATGACCCAAAGTGGATGGTTACAAGGAAACGTTGGTCTCTGAGGGTTCTTTGATTGATTGAGGTCATCTTGTTTTTGGGGTCTGCTGTGATTTGTTTTTCCTGCTGGTCATATCTCTCTCACTTGGTAAGGTCTGCTCATGTTGTGGTTTCCCACATCATTGGTATTAGATCACTTCAGATCTTCCTTTGGGTTAGGATATTATCTCCATGTTTGTTGAGTTGTTTTTCTACATGTAATGTTATATAATCCCATGATTGTTTAATGAAATTTAGTTAGAGATTTGATTTTTCACACCTTTGGTGTAGAAATCTGCTCATGTTGTGGTTTCCCACATCATTGGTATTAAATCACTTCAGATCTTCCTTGGGCTTAGGATATTATCTCTTTTTCTTTATTTTTTGATCCAATTCTAGGTTTGGCATTATTGTGTTGGATTTATTCAACAATTTGGATGTTTTCATTGTCAGAGCATTTGAGCAGTGAATCCTTAACCCTCACGGGCCATTGTAGATACACAATGTCTTTCTAGTCATGAAATCTACAAACATAGAAAGAAATAGAGGTTTTTGATTCATTGGTGAATGTTCCAGATTGTTTTGGTGAATGCAGCATCATAGGGGCACACTAGAATAACTTATTTTCATCAACCAAGTATAAAAGTGTTAGAAATCTTTGACAATATCTATTTGTTTATGGAGGGAATTCTGTATACTTTGGAATTCATATGAGGCATCTGAGTAAGGAATCCTCCATTTCAAAATCATTGTTATTTTGGATACTAATCAATCATTTACGTATTACCAATTTGCACAAGCAAGAGTGTAGGAAATATCTTAATTTAGTTGCTGCAACCATGGTTGGCATTATAACCCACTCATCATCCCTGGCTGAAACTACAACCTCCTATCATCATTGGTGTATTAAATACAAGTCTAACCTTATTCCATTGGGTATTGAACCATATTCATGCTCATGCAAACCTAAACATGATTTTTTTTGAAAAATTCCCTTCTCTATCTAATGCCATTATTTTAGTTTGTGTCATTGATGTATGTGGGACCATCAGCTAGACCATTCATGTAGGTTAGTCAGATGCATAATAATCTTTATTAGCCAACCTTTGAGTATCAGACTTTCCCTCATGCTTATACTCTGCCTTCCATGTGCAACCTTGGCCTTAGCTTCTTGAATGATGTTATGTGGATCCAAGGATTTTCCTCATGCTTATACTCTGCCTTCCATGTGCAAAATTGGCCTTATCTTCGTGAATGATGTTATGTGGATCATATTCAGGTTATATTTCATCTCTTTTCAACATTTTTTTTTTTAATATTCAGGTTTGTCGGTCTTCTGACTACTACAGGTCGGACTTTCCTACGGGAAACTCTCCCAGCAAAGTGTCGGAACCACAACACGCTCGTCGGTCACGTTGACGGATGTAGAAGTGTAGTGACGATAGACGTCGGTCTGTTCCGACAGATAGTGTCAGAATAAAACAAATTCTTCCGACGTTGTTCGTCGGTAATTCTGCTGGTAATATCGCCTATGCTATGCCTTCCAACATCCTTTGTTGGTATGGTTCATCATACATGTATCCAGTAGACATCAGAAATGCTACTTTCTTTCCGACGGATGACATCGTAACCATTGCAAAGTGACTAACGGAATTCGTCGGTAGTTTTCTGGTTGTCCTTTGAAATTAAGTTTTAAAGGCGGTCATCAGACGTTAGTGGACTCGGAATACCGACGATAGTCCAACATCGGAAAAACCACAGGATATTTTCTTATGCCTGTTGAGCCCTCATAAGCGCCAATTGAGCGACGTCAAAAGTTGAGGGTACGACAATAGGGCGTCGGAAATTCTGTCCATTTATAGTAGTGGGTGGAGGTTAACGCAACCTGTAACGACCCCCGTCGTTACGACTACATGTGAAGCAAAGCAAGATTTTTTTTTTTTTTTTTTTAGAAAGGAAAGAAACAACGACAACAATTAAATATTAGCTGTGCGTGAGAGTAAACAATTCTATATCAATCACATGTCGACTTAAGTAAGGTGTGAGAGAAAGCTAGTCATTAAATCAGTCATATATCTAATAAATTCATGACACTAGATTAGTTAAAATTTAAATTCAAGGTGAAAAAGAATAATGACAATGAAATCACACGCCCACTTAAATTAAGGTGTGTAAGTACATTTTGTTACTAAACTAATCATGCATCACCATTATTGTAAGGCGCGTGGGTAATCAAGCTAAATAATTTTACATCCATCGTTAATCCAATGCGCAAGAAATCCAATAATTTAATCAAAACTCAATCATTCATCAATTATTAATTATTCATTCCATGAGAGCAAACTAGTGATTTATATCATGGCACAGTAAAGCTATCTACTCAACCAATCATACATCAATTTAAGGGAAGCAATAGTAAATTATACACATATTGTTATACATCAACATTGTTCATAACGCAAAATTCATCAACATTATATCATGGCACACAAATGATTTATTTACTTAAGTAATCACCCCTCTACATTTTCAAGGCGTGCAAGCAATCTAATTTTTAAATGGATCACACATCAACATTAATCAAGGCACTCATGTAATCAAATCACATCCAAACATTCAATACATCTCTTTTAATACATGGTGCAAAATAAGTATCAATTCCAATTCATGTGCAAAGTAGTCATGTTTTTCAATGAGACTTACAATTTACATAGTAAAGTCCCCAACTTAGGTGCTATTAATCTATAGTAGTCCTTCAAAAATTTAACTCATACTCAAGTAAATTTGATACATCACCTATAATGCATGCACAAATAGAATTCTTTCATTCATTTATAGATTGACCCCAAGTCAAATAAATCAAGCATTCAGTAGATCCTTTTATTGATAGGTCATAGATCTCTAAAGTGCTCATTAAAATTAACATTGATATATAAAATGACACTTAACAAGGAATATTAAACTTGAAGACTTCTAGACATCATAAGGAAAATGATACATATAAAACTACGTGATCGCATTGAAAGAAGATATATGCCTTTGAATATTACTAAGTAGAATCAAATGAAACTAAAGGACACTCCAATGTGCAGGGCATCTTATAATGCCAAAAAAAGTGTAGTAATAAGAAAAAGGCAGGGAATTAATAACTTAGAGACATGAAGGACAAAGCAGAGTTGGTAAATTCCCCAACAAAACTGAGATAATGAGGAAAGTTATGGAAAAAATAGTGAACAACACACAAAGATAAAGAACGTAAAAACTCATGTTGGTTCCCCCACAAGCTAGCATGTTTTACACAAAAAAAAACAAAGATGAAGTTGGTAAAAAGGCATGCTAATTTCCCCCAGAGTCTGAGGACGTTTTTACACCAAAAACGTAGAGGTAAGGAGGGTAAAAACTCTTGCTAGTTTTGCCCACATTCTGAGCACGTTTTTACACCAAAAACACAGAGGTAAGGAGGGTAAAAAATCTTTCTAGTTTCCCCCACAGTCTGAGCACATTTTTACCCCAAAAATGCAGACGTAAGGAGGGTAAAAAATCTTGCTAATTTCCCTCACAGTCTGAGCACATTTTTACACCAAAAACGTAGAGAATCATGCCTAATAAATCGTTGGGTGGGTAACACAATTTTTCTCAGGAATAAAATGAAAATATGGCCGAGCAATGGAAAAATAATGCAGGTTTACACCCCATCAATGACAAGAAGGTATGAAATTGTTGGGCGATGAAAACTAAATCTGCTGAGTTAAGAACACAAAATTACTGAGCAATAAGGAGGAATTTTTGTTGTACGAGCGAAGGAATTGCTGGGCAAATAAAAAAATGAATTTCAGAAAGTAAAAACACAAAAATCGTAGAGCAATAAAGGGAATAATTGCCCAGGAGAGAATTCCTTGTTGGGCAGAGAATTTATCCTACACTTATTATCCATGCACAGAAAAGCAGGGAATTTGAATCTAAATCTTTAACACCGGAGTGAAAGACAGTCGATTCGACTCCTGGCCGACTGCTTAGGCACAGACTAATAACTTAAAGGATAAATGAACATAAGATAGAACCACAATTTCTTTATATTAAAAACAATAAAATCATAGAGTAAAATAAAATAATGACCCGAGAACCAAGACACAACCTTCCTTGGTAATAATAAAAACACAATATTAATCCCAACTAGCACAGGAAACTACAATGAAACATAGTAATAAAATAAAGCTCAGAAACATCAATTTAGTGACCCTTTCGCAATTTCACACGACTCACTATCGCCCAGATATAAGTTCATATGCATAACTAATAAAGTCTTTTTACTTTATTAACATCTACGCAAGTGAGCTTTCGACGATAAAGAAATGCATGAACAAGAAATTAAGCTATTTTTCAATACAAATTATGCACAAGCATATTGTAGCCAAATACGAAGAACTGGAAGTGAGTGTCCCACCCTCGCGCTTCGTTCAACTTTGACTTGCCGACTGATGAGACCTCACTGGTACCTCCCAGCGAACGCTAGGGGTACTCTTCTTCCCCCTGAGCCCCCCGAGCCGTAAAGGGGCCACACACACAATACCATAGAATGATAGCACCCAAATGGCCTTGCAAGGTCGAGCTACCACTCGTTACCCGAGCTATGTATCCCAACTCCCACAAGAGAAAGTGTAGTCAAGATGAAATTTCAGTAGCGTAACATTACACAAACCAGATTTGATCCCTAATCCTCCTCCACCTTCCCTTTTATAGAGTTTCTTAGTCATTAGTTTTCCAACCCCTCATTAGATTCCTTTTTCATTTATTTAATTAGGAAAAACCTCCCCCGTACACATGTCACCCGATCCCCTAGTTGCACTAAAAAGTCAATTTATTAATTAATTAAATATTTCTGTTTCCCTCACCCACCTAAAAGAGTTCCTAAAAACGCTCCTCAGTGTCCCATTATTCCCTTACAATTCTTAAATGACTTACGCCTTACTTAATTTCTAGTTGAGTTCATAAATAGAAAGTTCCAAAGGCTAGATTCCTTACTAAGTTAGACATTCCCCTTTTTCTTTAAGTTTCCCCTTTTTATAACTAAATTCATAATTAACAGGTTTAGACAAAAACAACCAAAGATCCCTTTTATTAATTAAAACTTTATTGAAATTTCCCTTTAATTATTAATGCTTGAATTTTCTAATTAGTTATAAAAATAACCTTTGGTGAAATGAAATTTTATAAAATGAACCTTAGTGAATTGAAATTTTATAAAAAGAACCTTAGTGAATTAAAATTTTATAAAAATAACCTTAGTGAATTAAAATTTCCACTTTAATCCGGTTATATGTCTAATTAGTTTTTTTTATTTGTTCTAAGGTTCTACTCAGACCTAGGTTTTCAATTCACTAGGCTTGGCGACAATTCTTAAGGGAAAAATTATTTATTAAACTTTACTTATCACATCATTCATTTTAAGGCCGACCAGGTCCTAAGGAGGCATAGTTTTCTAGGCACTAGGTTTATTTACTTACCAGTTAAAATTGCGACGTGCCCTTCAGGATGCACTACGTGCTCCAAGGGTGCCACTCACATATTTCTATTTACTTTGTGTGACGTGCCCTTCAAGACGCACTACATGTTCCAAGGGTGTCACTCACCTCTTTCCATTTTCTTTGTGCGACGTGACCTTCAAGACGCACTACATGGTCCAAGGGTGACACTCGCCTCTTAACTGAATTTGGTAGACGTCAAACCCCTGGAGTCAATACTCCGTCAGGTGATATTGTGGGAGACTAAGGGCCTTTAAGGAATAAGGACCCTGCCTTATTGCGCACCCCTTAGAATCATCGTGAGTGAATGTCAGAGTCTGCCCTCACGACATCGTGGGTCTTCTCGAACAAGATAATCATTAAACTACAGTTTGAGCCATGGTGGGAGTGCTAGTAGGCTATGGCAGGGCTGTTGCCACACCTCTCCCTCAATGTCCCTGGTTGTCATGCATGACCCATTTACTCCAATTGTGAGTCTGGTCAGAAAGCTATCGTCAGCCTGCATCCATCAATGAATCATATCAACAAAAACAATAAACATCATAATATCTAATCATATGTACATATATCACATCAACAACATTTAAACCCTAATAGTCCACTCCCTGACTCGATTCAGAGTCCAAGGGGTTTCATCGATGCCTTGACATCCTCAACGTCCAGAGTTCTTCACACTTAGGAGAACCCTGTCAATGGCACCTGTCTATGTAAATACAACAGAATAACAATCATCATATCCACAATATCTCATAATCATAATCAAAACAACCAATAGTATAATGACCCAGATCACTTGCATGCAAGTGTCCTCAAAGAATAAGTCTGCTCAATGTGCGCAAGAGAGGGATGTTACACAACCATTCCTAGTCCCCTTCACCATCTCTTTCATAACATTCGTGGTCTCTCTTAGTACACCTCGCCTTTCTAGCAGTCATGCAACACTTATCCATTTCTTAGTAAATAAAAAAATTTACATTCATTGACCTTTTATACAAAGGTCCATCTAATCAAATATTCACACAGATTGAGTTTTCCATAGTCTCTTGGATAATATATTTATATTTACAAACTGGGGGAAACATGGTGTTACAGATGACTACACAGAAAATGCATTTTTTAATGAAATATTTGATCTATTCAATCTGTGTTCATGATTAATGAGGGAGGCTTACAACTCATCTAGACTAAACTGACTTGAGTCTTTGTTTTCTTCCAAAGTCACAACAAGAGAATCAAATTTAGGAGGAAGAATCCTAAGTACCTTCTCAACAACCCTCCTATCCTCTATGGTTTCTCCATGAGACTTAATCTGATTTATTAGGCCAATAACATGGGTGTAAAAAGATTCTACTGAATCTATGTCTTTCATTGACAGAGTTTCAAAATGTCTTCTAATAATTTGTAATCTTGAAGTCTTGACTTTGTCCATACCTTGATAAGAAGTTTGTAATATGCCCCATTCTTCCTTGGATTGCTTTGTTGATGCTACTCTTGGGAGTATGCTCTCATGCATGACTTGATGTATGTAAAACATTGCCTTTCCATCCTTCTCATCTTGTGTGAGATCATTGTATGCTTCATGATCTGTTGGTTCCACATATTCATTTTAAACTATCTCCCACACATCTTGACCTCAAAATAATGCCTTCATGGTCAAGGACCACAACTCATAAATTTTAACTGTAAAAGTGGGAGGTTGTAGATTTGAAGTAGAAGCCATGATTTAAAATTTCAACAGTCACCTTACAACAAAGTTGTTGCTCTTTAAAAATGCTCTTGAAACCTGCTCTGATACCAGATTTCAGATCTAGAGCGCGCAGGCTCACTCAACGTGATGCATTTACAAAGACTGCAGGGTTAAATAATTTTCCGTTGAGCTTCTCAGAACTTACTGCGTTGTGATGATAACACTTAACAAAGTAATTTATTGTAATAAATTAAAATGATTCTACTCTTAGTGTGTGCGCGCACACACACATATTTTCAGTGCAGATTCAAGAACTTATAATCCTACTCAAGTTTGCACAGAAACAGAGAGAAAATGTTTTCAAAGTGTTTGCATACAACATAACTCAGAACTTGAATCATTCATGTGTGCATATCATAATTTTACCAACAACACAAATGCTTAATGTATTACTAACTTGAATGTTGTGCGTTATTACATAATACAAAAGTATGCATCGCTTCGACTCTAACGACTTCTGCAAACTTTCATAAAAAGAGCTTGTGCTCTCAGATTTCCCCAAAACTCCCTTCACAACTGCCACTGCTCTATGTATCAACTATATTCTATATCGACTCTTTACAAACTCAGAATTATAATGACTAAGACATAGACTTCCTGTAGAAGCTAATCGACTCAAACATTTAAGACGACAATACATTTGATTGACTCTATCTAAATAACAGAGCTCGAGAAAGATTAAAGATCGATTCATTAAAAACACCCCTGCTTGTTGTGACAAACTAAATTGGCCTAAACGTAAAGTTCACATTTTATAATTAACATCTTATAATTAATATCTCCAACAATTTAAAATTTAAGTAGCAAAGTTTTAATTTTATATGAAATAAAATGTTATTTTAATTTCATATTTATGAAGTATTGAAAAATTAGATATAAGATAAATCGATAATTTATTTCATAGTGAATCTCATTTTTAAATTTTATCATTTTTCATTTTTATGAAGATTACTTTTTATAATTTAGTTTCTTTAAGTTATAACTATAACACATGATTACAAATGTACCTAATTAATGTATGTGCAATATGCAATGTGTATATTTAATTAGGATGTATATAATGTATTGAATTCATTGATTACAAATAATAATAAGAAAGAAATTTGAGTATAATTATTATTATTTTATTATTAATTTTATAAAATGTGATATTGAAAATTTTAGGTTATAATTTATTTAATAAAGATTTGTAGAATTTAATATAAATTTATTTGATAATTATGCAGAAGGCATATCTTAGTGTTATTTTTTGTAGAATATTTGTCAATAAGTTGATAGGTTTTGCAAAACCATTCTTTTCTTCCATATGTCCAATACTTACTCCTACATCAACTATTATCACTATACATTAATACCACTAACCACCTCATATCCACCTCTCCTTATCTCCTCCACACTTCCCATTTCACTTACATTTCCATTAATGCAAACTGAAATAGTATGAAAAGAGATAAGATATGCCATGGTTGTTGGATATGGACGCTTGACTTCAATATTCGCTATACCACTTGCAATTACTATCAAATATTTGCTATAACTTTGACACAATGATTACATGGCATCATTGGTAGACCTATCAATTCACCATATCACCTAACATTTATTACTTCTCTATTAACCTAATTTAATAGTTGGGAAAAGAAAGAACCAATGAGATTTTATTACTTACGTGCTTCCTGGCTTATCTTAACTGGCTGAAAGGAGACCGACTGGGCGGGACCATTGCGGGCCAAGTCTAGTTATGAAAAATATGTAACGGGTCTTTTACGCTACATCGTCATTCTAAATCATTGACCGAAGGGTTTGGCTTTAAAATATGTTAAGGCAATCACTAAGGATGAATGAGGCAAATCCACGTGCCTCGTAATATATATATATATAATTTGAAGTAATTTAAAAATGACCATTGTACAATGTATTTTGTTATTATTTAATAAATTTAATTTAAAATTAATATTATGAATCGTAGAATAAATTTATTTATATAATAAATATGGTTACAATGTATTTTGTTATTATTTAATAAATTTAATTTAAAATTAATATTATGAATTGTAGATTAGATTTATTTATATAATAAATATTTTTTTTAAATAAATGAATAGTTATATGATATTTCATGATTTATTATTAAATTTCTAAAATTATAAAAAATAATATAATAAAAATGATTTGAATTTTTAATAAAATTTGTAAAGATAAATTAAATTTTTTGTATAATTAATTTAAAGATACAATAAAAAGATATATTGTAAACATTCAAATTAGTTTTTAAGTTAAACGTAAGAGAGTTTGCATAACTACTATTATAATTAATTTATTTTTTTAATTGGCATATTAAAATATTATTGTCCTAATAACTTCATTGCATATGATTTTTGACTAAATGTATAGAATATGAAAACATTTCAAATATATTTATTATGTAATATAACTTGGCGATTTGTGATATATGTATTGTTAAGATTTGGAATGAATGTATAAAATATGACAACATTTGAAATATATTTATTATTTAATATAATTTGGCAATATGTGATATATGTATTGTTAATACAAACCACATGGGTTGTGTCGATAATGGAAAAACTTATAGCATGTACTAATGAATGACGAAACTTTAATTATGATTGATCAAAAACGTCCTCAAAATCCATGTAATAACTTTAAAAACTATGGATTTTAAACATTGTCAAAGTGAATTTGCATGAATGTGATTAAAAACTATATCTATCATACAAACTTGTCATGCCAAGCATTATCACATGTGTCAAGATTTATCGCATGAGCATTATCACACGTGTCAAGCATTATCACATTTAAGAAATAAAACCTAAATATAGATCTTGAAAAAGACCAAACTCACTTCAAACTCAGTTCACTCTTATAAGGTACCCACTTTTACTGTAGATTCTTGCAATCATCTATTTAGAAAAAAATTAGGCAAACATATGTGATAGGTGATATGATGAATAATTATCCTTAAGTTATAAATGCATATTCTCTCTCTTTCAATATTCACAAAACATTGTCTGTCTCTATGTGATGTATGTGATATGATGAATAATTATCTGCAAGTTAGAAATACATATTCTCTCTCTTTCAATATTCACAAAACATTGTCCCTCTCTTTTCAATAATTTATATTTGAAAATAAAGTAATAACCCATTGTTACAACATTTTCAATTCTCTTTTCATTGAATTCATGACATATTTGTTTTTATTGTAAAATGGAAACATTTTAAGTTTTGGTTTTAATGTGTAAATATTTTGATCATATCAAAGAATGCTAACTATTTTTAAAATATCCATGAGAGCTATCCAACAGAGGTCATATCGAATGCAAAGATGTGAATGTGTTTCAATTAAAGTGCATCCCAACTTTTTAGGTTATTAACAAAGTCTGGCAGCAAAAAACAATGAGTGTAGACAACTTTTAATAAACATTATTATCTTTAAACTATTATGTACTTATTGTTGAACAATAGCAGGAGGATAGAACTAAAGCTATCCAACAACTAGGTGAATATAAACAAGATTTAAAAAATGGTTATGTTGTATAGTTTCTCAGGAAGGCGGTTGGTAGGGAGGTTGGACACTTGTTGAGAGGGAGGTTGGACACTTTTTGTGTTGAGAGTTGTACTGATGGAACATAAAAGTTGGGTAGGTTGACGTTGCAAAGAGAATGCCAAACTCCTCCAAGTGAGTTGTTCCTGAATTGTCTAATATGTTCCATCTTTAGTTTTCATTTCTTTTACAATGTTTGAAACACTGTTTTCATAATGATCTATTTGTTTTTTTTTTACTAAAACGGTTATGGGCCTCTTAAATTAACTTCTGGCTAAACGGCTGCCAGCGGCCTTACATTCAAAATTTCAGCTCCAGTGGATACTGCTTGTCCAGTGATACAGGATCTGGTCATACTAACCTGTCCCTTTACATCAGTTCTGGATTTCGCGGAGCAGAGACAGGAAATTTCATAATTTCGGCTGCCACAGAGAGAGAGGGAGGTTTGGACAGTATGAGACAAAATCAAAATGGAAGCTGTCGGCTGGAGCTTGCATCCATTATGAGTGGCTCTTCTTTTGGTTAGACAGATACCCTTCACAGCGAGAGAGTTCTGGGATAACCCGGTCGTATCCTTCTTAACCAACCGGGAGATTTGCTGAGAGCACGAAGAGGGAAAGTGCTTCCCAGCATAGGTCCTTCTTCTCCCTTTATTATTCAGAGTGTCACCTATTTCTTCAGGATGCTTGCCCTGGGCGTTTGTCTTCCTGGAGGACTGTGATTGAATTCTCTTCCCCGCGATAGCAGAGTTAGGATGCTCTTCATGTGTCTGTCCTGATGCCCCTGTCCTGATTCTAGCGCGACCCTGTACATGTATTCTCTCAACTGCCGCATACCTTCGCACCTGCACTTTGGATTCCTTCTTGGCAATTTTCAGACTTCTGCAATTTCTGATAGGAGATCTCCAGACGATTCCTTCTCCCCAGACTCTAAGGGATTGGTTCATGGTTTTCAACTCCATTTACGTTGATGACTCCCTTGCCTAGGGAGGTGCCTTTGTTTGCTTCATGGTCTGCCAACTGATTAAGATTCATGAGGACGTCGTAGAACTTCACCTCTTCGAATTCTTTCATCTGGTCTATAATCTTCCTATAATAGTGATATAGGCCCACGTTTTTGGGAGCCTTCCTCTGATTGAGAACATGGACAAAGATTCTAGAGTCCCCTATGACAACCAAATTCGAGATTGATAACCTTCTGGCCTGAGCCAACCCCTGCCAGATTGCTAAAATTTCAGCTGTATTATTGGTGTTCTGACCCAACCCCCAGGAAAAGTTGAGCACAATTTTCCCTGAGTTGTCGAGTAGGACCCCTCCACTTCCCGTGGGACCGGGATTCCCTTTCAAGGCCCCATCCACCTACAGGATATGCTTTTCCAAAGAAGATCTCCACTTTATGAACTCTTGTTCCTCCAGCCTAATTTCCCAAGGGGAATAGCGTTTAGAAATTTGCTTGGTTCTGGCCAGGAGGGAGGGATCAAGCTCATGGAACCAGACATACTCATCTTTGTTAGGGGTTACTTCGTTGGTGATATTAGTATTTGAGGCTACCAGATCACCCATAAGCGCTTTCACTTTGAGTACAAATTGGGCCGGCGTCCCTGCTATATCCCTGAAGATCCTGTTGTTTCACTCCAGCCACGTATTCCAGCAGACTACTTTCGGCACCCACATCTAGCAATGCTTTAGCAGGTTCAATTTGGTAAAAGAGAAGGGAGCCAAATTGACCCAGGAGGTAAACAAAGAGGTGACTGCAGAAGGAAGGGGCACAATCAACTAGCCAAGAATGAGATTCCAAAGTTCCAGAGCAAAGGTGCAGAGGAGAAAGAGGTGGACAGAGGTTTCAACATGACAAGCACAGAGAGGGCATCGAGAGGGCCCTTCCCAGCCTCTTTTTGAGAGGTTTTTCCAAGAAAGGATACTGTTGTGCAGTAGGGACCAGCAGAAGAGATCTAATTTGGGAAGGGAGGGATGAAGCCAAAGATTTCTCCTCACCAAGGGATCAGGGGCTACCCAAGGGATTTCCTGCAAGGCTGCATAACCAGCAGTAGCTGAGTAACAGCCAGACGAAGAGCCCCAACCTCTTTTTTCCTTTTTCCTGGCTGAGGAGGGGGAGCACCCTTGAAGAGCATCCAGGAGGGTTCAAGCTTCAGTTTCTAAATGCTACGGATAGTCCCCCAAATCCCACTTATGCCAAGAGCCACCCTGGTTCCAAGCTGAAAGGTCCCACAGGGTGACTTTGCTATTAGAATGGAGCCAACTTTTGATGTTTTCCAGCCCTTCCAAAAAACTTAAAGGGGTCTGTCCTAAAATAGAGTCTTCCCAAAACTTGATTTTTCTACCATTCCCCGGGATCCAAAAAAGATTTGAGGTAATCAAATCAAGAGCCTTAAGGCAGAGAGAAAGGATGGGAGAGCCTTTTCTAGTCAAGGGGGGGTGATCAAGGCACCTTTCTTTGTGACCACATAAGTATTTAGCCCTTAGAGATTTGGAGCTCCAGGTGGTTTTACCTCTTATCATCTTCCAGAGAATCTTACCTCCCATGTCCAGATTCTGAGTGGCCACATCTCTGACTTGCAGCCCACCTTCCATCCTGGGGGCTTTAACCTTATCCCAGATGATTAGGTGCATTTTTTCCCCCTCATTCCTTCCTGCTTCCCATAGGAATTTTCTCAAGATGTTTTCTAAGTCTCTCACAATTCCTCTCGGGGCAAGGAGAATGGAGGCCTGGTAGACAGGAAGAGAGGTGAGAACCGAGTTTATGAGGGTTAATTTCCCAGCTTTGTTCAACCAGGTTGCTCCCCAGGCCAAGATCCTGGCTTTCATCTTGTCCAACAGAGGCAACCACAGGTTACTTCTAGGGGCTGCTTTGACTAGCGGGATTCCTAGATATTTAATGGATTCCCACGTTGAAGTTCCTTCCATTTTCAGTACCCTAGAAATACCAATCATTTCTATTGGAGGGTAGTTCCAACCATAAATTTTACTCTTCCTCAAACTGATTTCGCTGCCTGAAATTTCAGTGTAGTCATCCAATTCTTTCTTGAGTGCTCTTGCAGTGGACAAGTTGGCTTGGCCCAGAAGTAGCGTATCATTGGCAAATTGAGCATGCTTGATTCTCTCAACTCTAGGAGAAATTGAGAGGCCAATTAAGGTGCGCTGCTGCAGGATCTTATTCAGCTGAAAACTTAGCACAGACGCTTGTATGGCATAGAGCAGGGGGGACAGGGGGTAGCCCTGTCTAAGTCCCCTTGAGGCTTGGAAAAAATCAGTCGGTCTGCCATTGACCAGGGGGGAAATCCACGGCCCCGCTATACAGGCCCTAATCCAGCGAACCAATTGTGGGTGAAATCCCATCTTGAGCATCACAGTAAAAAGGAAATTAAGCCGGACTCTGTCAAAGGCATTCGCCAAATCCAGTTTGACTAACATTCCTTTCTCCTTCCTTTGAAAACTTGGGTGGATAGCCTCTTGCAAAAGGATAATATTGTCCTGGATTTGTCTCCCCTGGATGAAGCCCCCCTGGTTCTCTGGGATGATCCTGGGGAGGAATTTTTTGATTCTGTTTGCTATTACTTTGGTGATGATTTTGTACCCCGTATTGCAAAGTGAAATAGGATGAAATCTTGAAAATCTTTGGGCACCTTTCTCTTTGGGGATTAAAGCTAGAAAGGAGGAGTTGGTGCTCCCTCCAATTTTTCTACAGTTCTGAGATTTCCTCACCATTCTGACTAGATATTTTTGGATGATATCCCAGCAGGCTATATAGAATCTGGCCGTGAATCCATCAGGCCCAGGGGCTTTATCCGGGTTCATTGCTTGGAGATCTTTTCTGATCTCCTCAGTCGTGATAGGGGCTGTCAACCAACGGTTGTCATCTTCATTTATCAGCTTGGGGACCACCATGAGAGGATAGAGATCCGGTCTAGGAGGGGCCTCCAGCTCTTCAGTAAAGAGATTTTTATAGAAGGAGTGTGCTGCAAGTTTGATCTCCTCAAATTTTTTGAAGGTTTGCCCCTGAAATTGGATCTCTCTAATTGAGTTATGATTTTTTTGGGATTCTGCCTGCTTGTGGAAGAAAGAAGTATTTTTATCTCCTGCTTGAAGCCAGAGAATTCTCGACTTTACTCGCCAACACTCTTCCTCTCTTCTAAGAGCTTTGTGAATCTTCTTTTGCAGCTCCAACTCGTCGTTCAACATCGCTGGGGTGACAGGGGAAGACTCCATATGACGCTGGTGAATCTGTAGGGCCCTTTGGGCTTTTTTCCTTTCCTGCAAAGGGGAGGGCAGGTTCTTTGCCCAGTTTTTGAGATCCACTTTGAGCCCTCTCAGTTTCTCTTCCCAAATGAAGAAAGGTGAACCTGGCACACTCTTCTTCCAGGACTCCGATACCAGCTCGAAGAAGCCTTCCGAGGAGACCCATAGAGGGCTGGAGCGAAAGGGGATTGGGCCCAGATTTTCTCCAGGGATCAGGGAAAGGGAGATGGGCTTATGATCCGAGGTGCAGGCTTGCAGGATTTCAGACGAGGCGAAAAGGCCGAGGGTTAAAAAGGAAGAGTGAACCAGGAAGCGGTCTAAACAGGCTGCAATGTGCCCCGGTCCCACTCTTTTTTTGTTCCAGGTGAAATTTCCTTTACTGGGTTTGATATCCTCCAGATCCCAATCCAGCATAATGTCTTCAACCCACTCCCGTGCAGGGTCTCTTACGGGGGTTCCTCCTTTTTTTTCAGAGAGTGCTAGGGTGACATTCAGATCTCCGGTAAGAATAAGATTCTCATGATGGTTAGTAGAAAGGAAATTATTCAGAGACTCCCAGCAATCTTTTTTTTCTGATAAAAGAACCAGAGCATAAATATTAAAGAGGCTAACCTGATGTCCCGATTCGCGGTGCAACAACTTCGTGAATAGCCAATGGATGGTGTTATGTTCTTCGATCAGGTCTAGTGTTGAGGAGTTCCAGAAGGTGGCTATACCTCCTGAAGCTCCCCTGGTGCTAACGGCTCTACCTGCTCCTTTTTTCCAGAAATTTTTACTAGCCTCGAAGGTCTCAGGCTCCTCCATCTTCGTCTCCTGGATCAGAAGTACATCCGGGGAAGTCATTCTGACTAGATCTTTGACAGCTTCTTCTTTTAGTTTGCTTCCCAACCCTCTGCAGTTCTAGGAGACGAAAAGCATTAAGAACCGGAGGGAGGGGGGTGGCTCCTTTCGAAGCCTTGCCTTTTTTTGAGGATCTGGTTTCTATCATATCTGGGATGGTATGTTGAACTCCTGCAGTTACGTCCCTGTATGATTTCTCCTCCCTTTTTTTCCTCTCTGGTTTCCTTCCTCTAGGGGCCTTCTCAGGGGTTCCAACAGAGCTGCTAGTCTCCATGGCCCCCTCATCTGTATCTGTGCCAGTTTCGGAGTCTAAAGGGATGTGCTCCTCATCTGACTTCATGGGTTCATCTGCTGGAGGGGTTTCATTGACCGGAATCAGATTTTCTGGGGCTGGCGGGGACTGAGAGACTATAACAAATGGCTCTTTCATGATTTCCTTTGGATTTTTAGCACCTTCTTTCGGAGGTTCCTTCTGAGGGTTTGGTTTTGAAGATGATGGTTGGATCGCCTGCTCTGGCCTTGGGTCTTTTGATTTAGGTCCTGGTTTTCTTTTCTTGACCTTTTGCCAGCCCTCAGCATCTTCCTTTTCTGGGCTTTGGTTCTTTGGGAAATTCCTCTGGAAGTGTCCGTGCTCTTGACAGGTTCTGCACTTGAAGGGAAGGTGTTCATAATCGAGTTTCTGGTAGTGGGACTAGTTGCCCACAGTAAGCTTCACCGCCTCTGGGAGCCCTGCCTCAAGATCCACTTCAACACATATCCTAGCGCAGTTGTAGATGGACTTGTTGTCTTCCTTATCAATGAATTTCCCTATTCCATTCCATATCTTTTGGAGAGCTTCATAGTTCCAGCAGTGAACCGGCAAGTTGGGGAGCCTGACCCATACAGGTACCTCCTTTGGCAGTTCCACCATGGGATCGAAGTCCGGGGTCCAGCAGTTCAGATACAACCCCTGGGTTCCCATAAAGTATGGTCCATTTCTGAAAATGAGATCCTTATCTTCCTTGTTTATGAACTCGAAGAGAAAAAAGCTACTGCTCAAAGGGTAGCAAGTAACTCCTTGCTTAAGGTGGGGCTTCTAGTTCCTTTGGACCCAAGCGTTGGTGGTTTTTGCTGAGGGCCAAAGTCCCATAAACTATCCTACCAGCCCTCTCTCCGAGAGAGCCAGGGCTATCTTGATTGATTGCGTCTCCGAGAGGGCGATTTCTGGGATTTCATCTAGCTTTTTTATGAATTTTGGAACAGTAGAAGGGACCTTGCGCTTGCCTCCGCTGGCAATCAGCTTCCTGAACGCGTCCGCTTCTGAAATCGGAGGGGGAGGGGCCGAATCCCCACCCCCAGGGGCGGCCATGGCCGGCTCTAGCTGCAAAAACGAACCCTAGGCACTCTCCACGAACCCTATCGCTCTATCTCATTTCCTTTCCAACTTGCTATAATATTTTGAGCATCACGAGCTTATGTTAGATATAATGATCTATTTGTTACTTCTGGTTATCTATCAAATATGATGCAATTCCAAATTGAGCTATAGTAAGTTTGTAATTCCTAAATGCTGCATATAATATAAAAAAATAATAAAAATAAAAAGTATTATAAACTATATTATAAACTTGTTCATATTATTACATAAATAACATTAAAATTATTATATATTAAATTTTATAAACATATTATATATAAATTTTATATAAAAAAACAAAGAATATTATAACCTTGTTGATATTATTACATAAATAACATCACATTTATTATATATTAAATTTTATAAATTATTATCTTATATTAATCATATATATATAACTATTATTCTTATAATAAATAAGATTTTATCTTTATTTTTTTGTGTGTTTGTAGTATTAAATATTATATATTTTAAATACAAATATATAAATATTTATATATGGAAGAACAATATAAACTTTATAAATATATAGTATACAAAACAATAGATGAAACATATAAACTTAAAATATGTATTTAGAAACGAGAGAAGATATATGGTGTTTTAGGGGCTTTATGTAAGGTCTTCCCTTATGGATGATAGTGGGTACACACTTTAGGTGGGTAGAAAGGGTTGAGTTAAAAGATTGTGATATCCTCGATTTCTAGGGATAACTAGGAGATCATGTCTCGAGGTCCACAGGTCCTAGACATGGAGTACCGAGAGTAGGATTGACCTGAGCATGGCCCTGGAGGGCCCATCATTTTCTTCTTTTGTCAGATTCGTCTTGTCAGCAGCAGTAGCATCCATCACCATCAGCTTGGTCTTGTATTGGAGAAGGCTCTTGCTCCATGAGGTAATTGGTCCAAGTATCATGGTATGTGTCACTTTTGATCATTATAACCTTTAAATGTATGCATCTAATTCCTTTTATTTCTGACGACTGCTTGGATCTTAGATTGGCCCACTCGACCATGCTTGGGGAGATTGATTGGGTGCCCTAGAAAGCCTGTACCCATAGTTTTTGGTTTTCCATTGGGGTATTTCTAAAGAGCCATCGTCCGCTCCCATCATACCACCACTCTTCCATCTTGTCTCCCACTCATCTATCCCATTCCCCTTGTTCGGGCATTAGGATGATCTATTTGTGGGGTTGCACCTTATCTCGTGGGAAGAAGGGGTTAAAGGCCCAGAAGGTAAAAGCAGCTGGTAAAAGATAAAAGCCTAAAAATGAAACCTTGAGATGCTTCGCCCAGGGATCCCCGAGAAGGAAATAAAAAGCCTCTTAGAAAGAAACAAGAGGGACCCGAAAAAATAACAAACAAGACCTAATCAAGAGGATAGGGGGTCTCATCACGAGCCAATCTATTATGTTCATGGGTACCTAACATCATGACATTGCCACCATCTGGTTACCACACCAGGGCAGTGACCTTTGGTTGCATGATGAAGGGAAAGGGGGTCTCATCATGAGCCAGCCTTATAATATCTATGAAAGTAATTGTGGGTAACACTGTCAGCTCTGGTCACCACGCCAAGGCAATGTCCTCTGGTTAGCCCTTGAATAAAAAGAAAAAGAAGAAGAAAAAGAAAATAAAGAAAGAATAAAGGAAAGGAAGGGCTTGGAAAAAATTGCATCCATGACAGGTCCAGCTCGCCTTCTACAAAGGCAACCACAGGTAATATCATGCATCCCCGACTCTCACTCTACCCATATGTCTGGACATCCCTTAAACCACTTCACCTCGTTTACATGGCTTGGATGAAACCCCTTGGGAACTTTCCTTTCCTTATGGATACTAGCCCAATAGGGTATCTTGTCCTTCTTCTCGACCTTGTATTGTAGGTTTTTGTAAAGTCTTTGAGCTATTGAATTATATATCAGGGTTTTTATGCATATGTTTGATAATATCAATGATGAAATGTGATTAACATTGCTATGATCCTTGTGACTAATGAGCTCATGGAGGGCGTAGTTTTTGATGTGTAGGACCATGCCTGACGTAAAGGTACCATTTGGATCGGTGCACATGGGGAGATGATTAGTTCGGACCTCCATGGGGCTGAAGATTCCATTAGATGGTTGCTAAGACCCCGTCAGAGGGGCAGAGATAGGACAGTGTTTGACCGAGGTTTTTCAATAGAGAAGAAGAGGAAGTTTCATTAGAGGCACTTTGGCAGAGCCCGGCCTAGGGGGAATGACCCCTTTTCAGTGGAACGTTGGCCTTGGAAGGCTCAGAGCGCCCCCATCCTTACCATGATGTCATCCAGCTTCATGGTCATTCTTGGAGGCAAACTGGGCAGCAGTGGTACATGTGGCATGTTGGAGATGCTCCTGGGGGGCTAATGTTTTGCTCCTGGATGTCTCATTTGCCCTAAAATGGGCTAGCGCCTCCCTTGAAGGGGATTTTACCTTTATTATAGCTCAATTAGGGTTTTAATTTGACGTTTTAATGTAAAAATAGTATGATTTTGGTTTTAAGCCTTGTCGGCTAATTTTTATGACCTAAATTTAATTAAAGGTCATTGATATAGTATATATTGAGGAGTTTTATCCTCATTTTGACATAACACAACACTCACTCATTAGTGAGATCTGATTTTTGCGCCCTACTTGGGTATTTCTTCTCTTTGAGTGAGGCGCACTTGTTGAACGAGGGCATTTCTTGGCATTTGTGGTATTACTCTTGAAGGAAGGTTTACAACTAGGGTTTGCAATGCTATTTCATCATGATATGTAAGTGTTTTTTCTGCAAAACTTCTTAATTGAATGGTTTTGGTCTTATATTCTTGGATTTATTATAAATTTTTCTGATTTTAAAACGTTAGGGGACAAACACACAAGTAGGTTGTTGTCTCATGTCCCCTAAAAGAGAAATTTTCAGCCATTGAAGAAGGAAGGAAGAGCCTAGTCATTGCTACACTCTTATTGCTTCTTCTCCTATGCTAGTTGTCCCTTTAAAAGTCAAGAAGGACGAGACATCCCAGGCCTAGGTTATCTACACCTAGGGTCGTCCTGCTTCTAGGGTTTGGTGATAGGGCCTTGCCTTTGCAACACTCTCCCTGACCACACTCTCGTGTCTTGATTTATCTTTTATGCTAGCTGTTTTTCCAAGTTAAACCTAAGGAAGGAGGAAAGATCATGAGGCCTTGCTTAAGAAACACTGGAGTGAGCCTCTTTCCCCTGGGGTTTTTTTCTGGGGCCCTGCCATTGCAACACTTCAGAACCCTTCCCTCTAGTCCTTAGCCTTTTCCCTTCAACCTTTGTGTCCTCTCTTAATTTGACTCCATTTACCCTTAGGCACTGATCTTAGGTCTCCAACGTTGAAGTGATAGTGGTCAAACAAACTTTCAAACTCTTACAAATTGAAACCCTAACTAACTACTAACTCTAATAAGGATGACGTCATCCTTGGTTATTCCATCTTGACACAACAAGTTTTCTTCACAGGCAATTAGATGATGGTTTAAGAGAATTTATTGAACAAAGGATTGATTTGAAACATTGATTGCTATATCATCTTGGTATATATTGATGAATTGATATTATTTCATTGTTGTATTTATAAACATTGATCTCGTCAATATCTATTACTTATGTATTAATATCAGATAGTTATATGAAGTACTAACCCTTTGAAATCATAGCCTTCATGTATTAGTCTTCTGTTGCTTTGTTCCAGGTAGGTGTTCTCATTTGGGTCTACACTTCATTATTGGTTTTTTAACCGGACTATCTACTCTTGGTGGTGACCTGTGAAGAGGAAATTTCACTTTGACCTTTATACCTTAGCCTCTTCAAAACTCCAGGTCATCGGGGACGTCTCCCTTGGGCCTAACCTCCTTGAATAGAAAGAACCTCCCCATAGTGGTGACATTGGGTTGGGTAGGTTCCTGTTAAGCCAGTTTGGCCTCTATCTTCTAGCCTTTAAACCTAGCTACAAACTGTGCGATAAAATTTTGGCGCCATTGCCGAAGAACACTGAGTCAATTCTCCTCAAAATGAGAAATATTTTTTGTAAGCCTTGCCTCAAATAACTTTCCTTACAAGCTTACCTGGTGACTCCACTAGGGTGTTTTTTCCCCTTTTCTTTGGTGGTTTCAAGTAAACTATCTCGCGACTCCACAAACTAAAAGGAGATTAAACAGTCCTCCTTTATCTTTCAGAAGGAAGACTCCCTTAAATTATCCTGTTGTCAAATCACTTTTCGGGAAGAGCCTTCCTTTAAGAATCATGTCTACCTCTCAGACCGCTACAACGAATCCAACCAACAATCAGAGACAATGGTCATCTACCCTTTTCAGGCCATTAGACATGTCATCCATACCAGGCTACCCTAGGCAGGTGCCACCCAAGTATGAAAAGTGGTTGCCTAAATTCACCGGTACTGATGGAATTAGTGCCAAAGAGCATATGAGGAAATTTTGGGCATTCTTTCAGCTTCACCCCATCAGTGATGATGATGAAGATTTGGTCATGAAGTTGTTCTCCGCTACTCTCTATGATGCCTCAAGGCTCTGGTACCTAAGCCTCCCCGATGGAAGCATCAAGACCATGGATAGACTTGAAGAGGCCTTTCTCAAAATATGGAGTATCAAAGAAGACCCTAATATGATTCTCACACGAATAAATAGCCTTGATAAGTATGAAAATGAGTCCATTCGTGAGTTTCACACCAGATTCGAGACATTGCTACAAAAAGTTCCCACAAGCCATCACCCGAAAGATGACTACCTTGTCCATATTTACACCAGATCTTTGAATGGCCAACTAGGGTATCCTGTTAGAGACAAAAACCCCCAGTCAATTCAGGAAGCCCAAGAGCTCGCTACCAAGATAGAAGGGAACCTCCTTTCATTAAAAATTGAGCCTTTTGCTAACCCAAGGGGAGAATAGACACCAAGCAGAAAATAGTACACAATGTTGAGCCTACTTCAGATCTATGTACCAATATCAACAAGCTACAAGCCTCCATGAATGGCATCATAAAGAATCAAGAAGAAATGATGACTAGGATTGTCAAACTCAAGAATTCTCAGATCCAAGCACCCAGGGCCCCGTACAAAGGACAATTCCAGAAAGGGAACCAATTTTACAAGCCAAAGAATGAACATGAATTTCCTAATACCTTGGCCCCTACAAACATTGTTGATGAAAATCCATGGTGCCTGGAGTGCAATGAAGCATATTGGGAGAAAGAATGTCCTTATAATGCTGGTCATCAACAAGTCAACAACATGGATTGTTTCATGGAGTTTCCTCAGATGGCGGTAATAAACAACCTGAATCAGGAATCACAAGAAAAGCTAAAGAAACAAGAAGTTCAAGTATACAGAAGGAAGAAATCGAAACAACCTACTGCTAATCAGGCAAAGCCCCCACCCTTGGAGATACTTCTTCCCAAGACATCCAAGGCTGGTAAGGTTGACCTAAATTTTGACTTCAAAGGGGCGTTATCAAAGATGCATGTGGATGTCCCCTTGAGAGAAGAAATCAAGATCCCATCCATCAAGGAACGTTTTGATACTTTCTTTTCGGGATCAGATGAACCTATGGACCCCTCTATTATGTTGCAAGTTGATCATTTTGGGGTCCAATATGGTGAAAATCCTCCTTTCTTCCTGACGTTGACAATGAACAACAAAAATATCAAAAATTGCATGCTAGATACAGGTGTTGGTGCCAACATGATGTCGCTTAAAGTCATGCAACAAGTGGGTTTGAAGGTCACTAGGCCTTACATGAATGTGTGTGGTTTCGAATCTAAAGCAATACCCACACATGGGGTAGTTGAGAATGTTGAAGTGCACCTGAAGGAGTATCCGAACAAGACAGTCCACATTGACATTGTGGTGGTTGATGTCCCAGACGTGTGGGGAATGTTATTATCTAGGAAGTTTGGTGCAATGTTAGGCGGTTCCCTTGAGATGGACCTCACATTTTTGCGATTACCTTTGAAAGATGGAACGATCGGACGTCTACTCAATGTGCCAATAACTGGGGACCATGTGCAGGATATTATTCATCCCGTCAATAATGACAAAGCGACAAACGATATGATACAAACACTTCAGAAATATAGCAACAGAGGAAGACTTTGATCAGATCGAATGGCCCAAGAAAGAAGAATACCAACAACTCCTAGATGAATTCAAGAACAAAGAAATTGGGATGGTGAAGATATTAAAGAAAAATGAAGATGACGTACAAATTTGCCCGTCTCAACAAGAAGCTTTTACAGCAGAAGCCCACCCACCTCCCTCAGCACAATACACCAGGGTTGTTCAGGGAACGACCAAATACAAAGTCAGAAAGTATAAGGAGGGAGATATGGTATGGATGTGGGATACCCAGAAAGGAGAGCCAACTAATGTAAAGGGAAGCACACAGTCATGGCTCAGACCCTTCAATGTTAGAATGGAATCAATTGATAGCTCATACTACTTATCCACTTTACAAGGAAGAAGGCGTCCATTACCTATCAACGGGCATCTCCTTAAACCCCACCAAGGTGGTGGGACCTGACTCCACAGGTAAGTACAGGTAAGTAGGCATTCTTCGTGTATTATACCATTTGCATTTCATGATAATTTTCTTTCACATTTTCATATTGATTGTTTTATTTCAATTTATATATATATATGTCTATATATGCAGGGTGGAAATACCACCCCATCTTTGTTACTGATTCCCCTATCGAGTTGAGCAGGTCTGCAGGTTATGCCAGAGATGCTGAGGTTCTCATGTGATCTATGGTGAGCACATGTCCCCGATTTGGAGCCAAATGTTATCCTCGATTTCTAGGGATAACTATTAGATCATGTCTCGAGGCCCACAGGTCCTATACATGGAATACCGAGAGCAGGATTGACCTGAGCATGGCCCTGGAGGGCCCATCCTTTTATTCTTTCATCATATTCATCTTGCCAACAGCAGCAACATCCATCACCATCGGCTTGGTCTTGTATCAGAGAAGGCTCTTGCTCCATGAGGTAATTGGTCCAGGTATCATGGTATGTGTCACTTTTGATCATTATAACCTTTAAATGTATGCATCTAATTCCTTTTATTTATGATGACTTCTTGGATACTACATTGGCCCACTTAATCATTCTTGGGGAGATTGACTGGGTGCCCTAGCAAGCCTGTACCCATAGGTTTTGGTTTGCCACTAGGGGATTTTTGAAGAGCCATCGTCCGCTCCCATCATAGCACCACTATTCCATCTTGCCTCCCACTCATCTATCCCATTCCCCTTGTCTGGGAATTAGGATGATCTCTTTGTGGGTTTTCACCTTATCTCGTGGGAAGAAGGGGCTAAAGTCCTAGAAGGTAAAAGCAACTGGTAAAAGATAAAAACCTTAAAAATGAAACCTCGAGATGCTTCGCCCAGGGATCCCCGATAAGGCAATAAAAATCCTCTCAGCAAGAAACAAGAGCGACCCGAAAAAATAACAAAGAAGACCTAATCAAGAGGATAGGGGGTCTCATCACGAGCCAACCTATTATGTTCATGGGTACCTAACAGCATGACATTGCCACCATATGGTTACCACGCCAGGGTAGTGACCTTTGGTTGCATGACCAAGGGAAAGGGGGTCTCATCACGAGCTAGCCTTATCGTATCTATGAAAGTACTTGTGGGTAACACTGTCAGCTCTGGTCAACACATCAAGGCAGTGTCCTCTGGTTAGCTCTTGAATAAAAAGAAAAAAAAGAAGAAAAAGAAAATAAAGAAAAGAATAAAGGAAACAAAGGGTTTGGAAAAAATTGCATCCATGACAGGCACAGCTCGCCTTCTACAAAGGCACCCACAGGTAATATCATGCATCCCTGGCTCTCACTCTACCTGTATGTCTGGACATCCAGTAAACCACTTCATCTCATTTACATGTCTTGGATGACAGCCCTTGGGAACTTTCCTTTCCTTATGGATACTAGCCCAATAGGGTACTTGTCCTTCTTCTCGACCTTGTATTGTAGGTTTTTGTAAAGTCTTTGAGCTATTGAATGATATATTAGGGTTTTTATGCATATGTTTGATAATATTAATGATGAAATGTGATTAACATTGCTATGATCCTTGTGACTAATGAGCCTATGGAGGGTGTAGTTTTTGATGTGCAGGACCATGCTCGATGGACAGGTACCACTTGGACCAATACACATGGGGAGATGATTAGTTCGGACCTCCATGGGGCTGAAGAGTCCATCAGATGGTTGCTGAGACCCCGTCAGAGTGGCAAAGACAGGACATTGTTTGATCGAGGTTTTGCACCGGAGAAGAAGAGGATGTTTCACTAGAGGCACTTTGGTAGAGCCCGACCTGGGGGGAATGACCCCTTTTCAGTGGAACGTTCGCCTTGGAAGGCTCAGAGCGCCCCCATCCTTACCATGATGTCATCCATCTTCATGGTCATTCTTGGAGGCAGACTGGGCAGTAGTGGCACGTTGGAGAAGCCCCTTGGGGG
This sequence comes from Picea engelmannii, assembly GCA_009831015.1. Lineage (NCBI taxonomy): Eukaryota > Viridiplantae > Streptophyta > Pinopsida > Pinales > Pinaceae > Picea > Picea engelmannii. Next base: position 503,492 of record ML790536.1, on the reverse strand, counting down.
CTAGCCTTTTTCTCCTAGATGTCGCATTTTCCCTAAAAGGGGCTAGTGCCTTCCTTGAAGGGTTTTTTACCTTTATTACAGCTAAGTTAGGGTTTTAATTTGACGTTTTAATGTAAAAACAATATGATTTTGGTTTGAAGCCTTGTTGGCTAATTTTTATGACCTAAATTTAATTAAAGGTCATTGATATAGTATATATTGAGGAGTTCTATATTCATTTTGACATAACACAACACTCACTAATTAGTGAGATCTAATTTTTGCACCCTAATTGGGTATTTCTTCTCTTTGAGTGACGCACACTTGTTGAAGGAGGGCATTTCTTGGTATTTTTGGCATTTCTCTTGAAGGAAGGTTTACAACTAGGATTTGCAATGCTATTTTGTCATGATATGTAAGTGTTTTTTCTGCAAAACTTCTTAATTGAATGGTTGTAGTCTTATATTCTTTCCTTTATTATAAATTTTTCTGATTTTAAAACCCTAGGGGACAAACACACAAGTAGGTCGTTGTCTTATGTCCCCTAAAAGAGAAATTTTCAGCCATTGAAGAAGGAAGGAAGAGCCTAGCCATTTCTACACTCTTATTGTTTTTTCCCCTGTGCTAGTTGTCCCTTTAAAAGTCAAGAAGGAGGAGATGTCCCAGGCCTGGGTTATCTACACCTAGGGTCGTCCTGCTTCTAGGGTTTGGTGATAGGGCCTTACCTTTGCAACACTCTCCCTCACCACACTCTCGTGTCTTGATTTATCTTTTATGCTAGTCGTTTTTCCAAGTTAAACCTAAGGAAGGAGGAAACAACACGAGGCCTTGCTTAAGCAACACTAGAGTGAGCCTCTTTCCCCTAGGGTTTTGTTTCTGGGGCCCTGCCATTGCAACACTTCAAAATCCTTTCCTCTTGTCCTTAGCCTTTTCCCTTCAACCTTTGTGTCCTCTCTTAATTTGACTCCATTTACCCTTACGCACTGATCTTAGGTCTCCAACGTTGAAGTGATAGTGGTCAAACAAACTTTGAAACTCTTACAAATTGAAACCCTAACTAACTACTAACCCTAATAAGGCTGACGTCATCCTTGGTTATTCCATCTTGACGCAACAAGTTTTCTTCATAGGCAATTAGATGATGATTTAAGAGAATTTATTGAATAAAGGATTGATTTGACACATTGATTGCTATATAATCTAGGTATATATTGATGAATTGATATTATTTCATTGTTGTATTTATAAACATTGATCTCGTCAATATCTATTGCTTATGTATTAATATCAGATAGATATATGAAGTACTAACCCTTTGAAATCATAGCTTGAATGTTTTAGTCTTATGTTGCTTTGTTCTGGGTAGGTGTTCTCATTTGTTCCTACACATCATTATTGGTTGTTTAGTCGAACTATCTTCTCTTGGTGGTGACCTATGAAGAGGAAATTTCACTTTGACCTTTATACCTTAGCCTGTTCAAAACTCCAGGTCACCGAGGACGTCTCCCCTGGGCCTAACCTCCCTGAATAGAAAGAACCTCCCCATTGTGTTGACATTGGGTGGGGTAGGTTCCTGTTACGCCAGTTTGGCCTCTATCTTCTAGTATTTTGACCTAGATACAAACTGTGCAATAACATTTTTGCGTCATCGTCGGGGAACACTGAGCCAATTCTCCTCAAAATGACAAATCTTTTCGGTAAGCCTTGCCTCAGAGACCTTTTCGTACAAGCTTACCTGGCAACTCCACTAGGGTGTTTTTTCCCCTTTTCTTTGGTGGTTTCAAGTAAACTATCTCGCGACTCCACAAACTAAAAGGAGATTCAACAGTCCTCCTTTTTCTTTCAGAAGGAAGCCTCCCTTAAATTCTCCTGTTGTCAAATCACTTTTCGGGAAGAGCCTTCCTTTAAGAATCATGTCTACCTCTTAGACCGCTACAACAAACCCAACCAACAATCAAAGACAATGGTCATCTACCCTTTTCAGGCCGTTAGACATGTCAGCCATACTAGGCTACCCTAGGTAGATGCCACCCAAGTATGAAAAGTGGTTGCCTAAATTCACATGTACTGCTGCAATCAGTGCCGAAGAGCATATGAGCAACTTTTGGGCATTCTTTTAGCTTCACCCCATCAATGATGATGCTGAAGATTTGGTCATGAATTTGTTCTCCGCTACTCTCTATGATTCCTCAAGGTGCTGGTACCTAAGCCTCCCCGATGGAAGAATCAAGACCATGGATAGACTCAAAGAGTCCTTTCTCAAAATATGGAGTATCAAAGAAGACCCTAATATGCTTCTCACATGCTTCTCACATGACTAAATAGCCTTGCTAAGTATGAAAATGAGTCCATTCCAGAGTTTCACACTAGATTCGAGACATTGCTACAAAGAATTCCCACAAGCCATCACCTGAAATATGACTACCTTGTCAATATTTACACCAAATCCTTTAATGGCCAACTAGGGTATCTTCTTAGAGACAAAAACCCCCAGTCAATTCAGGAAGCCCAAGACCTCGCTACCAAGATAGAAGGGAACCTCCTTTCATCTAAAATTGAGCCTTTTGCTAACCCAAAGGGGAGAATAGACACCAAGCAGAAAATAATACACAATGTTGAGCCTACTTCATATCTATGTACCAGTATCAGCAAGCTACAAGCCTCCATGGATGTCATCATAAAGAATCAAGAAGAAATGATGAGCAGGATTGTCATACTTGAGAAGTCTCAGATCCAAGCACCCAGGGCCCCGTATAAAGGACAATTCCAGAAAGGGAACCAGTTTTACAAGCCAAAGAATGAACATGAATTTCCTAATACCTTGGGCCCTACAAACATTGATGATGAAAATCCCTAGTGCCTGGAGTGCAGTGAAGCACATTGGGAGCACGAATGTCCTTATAATGCTGGCCATCAGCAAGTCAACAACATGGATTGTTTCATGGATTTTCCTTAGATAAATATCACAGATATAGAACATCAAGAGGCCATGAAGGAAGCAGCCAGAGCAGCAAGGATGGCGGTAATAAACAACCTGGATCATGAATCACGAGAAAAGCTAAAGAAACAAGAAGTTCAAGTATACAGAAGAAAGAACTCGAAACAACCTACTGCTGATCAGGCAAAGCCCCCACCCCTGGAGATACTTCTTCCCAAGGCATCCAAGGCTGGTAAGGTTGACCTAAATTTTGACTTCAAAGGGGCGTTATCAAATATGCATGTGAATGTCCCCTTGAGAGAAGCAATCAAGGTCGCATCCATCAAGGAACGCTTTGATACTTTATTTTCGGGATCATATGAACCTATGGACCCCTCTATTATGTTGCAAGTTGATCATTTCAGGGTCCAATATGGTGAAAACCCTCCTTTCTTCATGACGTTGACAATGAACGACAAAAATCTCAACAATTGCATCCTAGATACAGGTGTTGGTCCCAACATGATGTTGCTTAAAGTCATGCAACAAGTGGGTTTTAAGGTCACTAGGCCTTACAAGAATGTGTGTGGTTTCGAATCTAAATAAATACCCACACATGGGGTAGTTGAGAATGTTGAAGTGCGCCTAAAGGAGTATCCGGAGAAGACAGTCCACATTGACATTATGGTGGTTGATGTCCCAGACGCGTGGGGAATGTTATTATCTAGGAAGTTTGGTGCAATGTTAGGCGGTTCCCTTGTGATGGACCTCACATTTTTGCGATACCTTTGAAAGATGGAACGGTTGGACGTCTACTCAATGTGCCAATAACTGGGGACCATGTGCAGGATATTATTCATCCCGTCAATAATGACAAAGCAAAGAATGATATGATACAAACTCTTCAAAAATATTCTCCAGAAGACATGCCCTTTGCAACAGAGGAAGACTTTGATCAGATCAAATGGCCCAAGAAAGAAGAATACCAAAAACTCCTAGATGAATTCAAGAACAAAGAAATTGGGACGATGAAGATATTAAAGAAAAATGAAGATGACGTACAAATATGCTCATCTCGACAAGAAGTTTTTACAGCAGAAGCCCACCCACCTCCCTCAGTACAATACACCAAGGTTGTTCAAGGAATGACCAAATACGAAGTCAGAAAGTATAAGGAGGGAGATATGGTATGGTTGTGGGATACCTAGAAAGGAGAGCCAATTAATGTAAAGGGAAAGGAGAGCCAACTAATGTAAAGGGAATCACACTGTCATGGCTCAGGCCTTTCAAAGTTGGAATGGAATCAGTTGATAACTCATACTACTTATCCACTTTAGAAGGAAGAAGGCGCCCATTACCTATGAACGAGCATCTCCTTAAACCCCACCAAGATGGTGGGACCTGAATCCACAGGTAAGTAGGCATTCTTCATGTATTATACCATTTGCATTTCATGACAGTTTGCTTTCACATTTGCATATTGATTGTTTTATTTCAGTTTATATATATATGTCTATATATGCGGGGTGGCAATACCACCCCATCTTTGTTACTGATGCCCCTATCAAGTTGAGAAGGTCTGCAGGTTATGCCAGAGATGTTGAGGTTCTCATGCGCTCTACGGTGAGCACATATCCCCGAGTTGGATCTAGATGTTATCCTTGATTTCTAGGGATAACTAGGAGATCATGTCTCGAGGCCCACAGGTCCTAGACATGGAGTACTGACAACATGATTGACCTGAGCATGACCCTGGAGGGCCCATCCTTTTCTTCTTTCGTCAGATTTGTCTTGTCAGTAGCAACAACATCCATCACCATCAACTTGGTCTTGTATCAGAGAAGGCTCTTTCTCAATGAGGTAATTGGTTCAGGTATCATGGTATGTGTCACTTTTGATCATTATAACCTTTAAATGTATGCATCTAATTTCTTTTATTTCTTACGACAGCTTGGATTTTACATTGGTTCACTTGACCATGCTTGGGGAGATTGACTGGGTGTCGTAGCAAGCCTGTACCCATAGGTTTTGGTTTGCCACTGGGGGATTTCTGAAGAGCCATCGTCCGCTCCCATCATACCACCACTCTTCCATATTGTCTCCTGCTCATCTGTCCCATTCCCCTTGTCCAGGCATTAGGATGATCTGTTTGTGGGGTTGCACCTTATCTCGTGGGAAGAAGGGGCTAAAGGCCCAGAAGGTAAAACCATCTGGTAAAAGATAAAAGCATAAAAATGAAACCTCGAGATGCTTTGCCTAGGGATCCCTGAGAAGGAAATAAAAAGCCTCTCAGCAAGAAACAAGAGGGACCTGAAAAAATAACAAGCAAGACCTATTCAAGAGGATAGGGGGTCTCATCACGAGCCAGCCTATTATGTTCATGGGTACCTAACAACATAACATTGCCACCATCTGGTTACCATGCCAGGGAAGTGACCTTTGGTTGCATGGCCAAGGGAAAGGGGGTCTCATTATGAGCCAACCTTATGATATCTGTGAAAGTACTTGTGGGTAACACTGTCAGCTCTGGTCACCATGCTAAGGTAGTGTCCTCTGGTTAGCCCTTGAATAAAAAGAAAAAGAAGAAGAAAAAGAAAATAAAGAAAAGAATAAAGGCAAGGAAGGGCTTGGAAAAAATTGCATCCATGACAGGTACAACTCGCCTTCTACAAAGACACCCACAGGTAATATCATGCATCCCTGGCTCTCGCTCTACCCGTATGTCTGTACATCCCTTAAACCACTTCACCTCGTTTACATGGCTTGGATGAAACCGCTTGGGAACTTTCCTTTCCTTATGGATACTAGCCCAATAGGGTATCTTTTCCTTCTTCTTGACCTTGTATTGTAGGTTTTTGTAAAGTCTTTGAGCTATTGAAGGATATATCAGGGTTTTTATGCATAACTTTGATAATATTAATGATGAAATGTGATTAACATTGCTATGATCCCTGTGACTAATGATCCCGTGGAGGGCGTAGTGTTTGATGTGCAGGACGATGCCTGATGAACAGGTACCATTTGAACCGGTACATATGGGGAGATGATTAGTTCGGACTTCCATGGGGCTGAAAATCCCATCAGATGGTTACTGAGACCCCGTAAAAGGGGCAGAGACAGGACAATGTTTGACCAAGGTTTTTCACCGGAGAAGAAGAGGACGTTTCACTAGAGGCACTTTGGCAGAGCCTGACCTAGGGGGAATGACCCCTTTTCAGTGGAATGTTGGCCTTGGAAGGCTCAGAGCACCGCCATCCTTACCATGACATCATCCAACTTCATGGTCATTCTTGGAGGTAGACTGGGCAATAGTGGCATGTGTGGCATGTTGGAGAAGCCCCTGGGGGGCTAACGTTTTGCTCCTAGATGTCTCATTTGCCCTAAAAGGGGCTAGCACCTCCCTTGAAGGGGTTTTTACCTTTATTATAGCTCAATTAGGGTTTTAATTTGACGTTTTAATGTAAAAACAATATGATTTTGGTTTGAAGCCTTGTTGACTAATTTTTATGACCTAAATTTAATTAAAGGTCATTGATACAATATATATTGAGGAGTATTATCCTCATTTTGACATAACACAACCCTCACTCATTAGTGAGATCTGATTTTTGCGCCCTAATTGGGTATTTCTTCTCTTTGAGTGAGGCACACTTGTTGAAGGAGGGAATTTCTTGGCATTTGTGGCATTTCTCTTGAAGGAAGGTTTACAACTAGGGTTTGCAATGCTATTTCATCATGATATGTAAGTGTTTTTTCTGCAAAACTTCTTAATTGAATGGTTGTAGTCTTATATTATTGCATTTATTATAAATTTTGTTGATTTTAAAACCCTAGGGGACAAGCACACAAGTAGGTCATTGTCTTATCTCCCCTAAAAGATAAATTTTCAGCCATTGAAGAAGGAAGGAAGAGCCTAGCCATTGCTACACTCTTATTACTTCTTCTCCTGTGCTAGTCGTTCCTTTAAAAGTCAAGAAGGAGGAGACGTCCTAGGCCTAGGTTATCTACACCTAGGGTCGTCTTGCTTCTAGGGTTTGGTGATAGGGCCTTGCCTTTGCAACACTCTCCCTCACGACACTCTTGTATCTTGATTTATCTTTTATGCTAGCCATTTTGCCAAGTTAAACCTAAGGAAGGAGGAAAGAGCATGAGGCCTTGCTTAAGCAACACCAGAGTGAGCCTCTTTCCCCTAGGGTTTTGTTTCTGGGGCCCTACCATTGTAGCACTTCAGAACCCTTCCCTCTAGTCCTTATCCTTTTCCCTTCAACCTTTGCGTCCTCTTTTAATTTGACTCCATTTACCTTTAGGCACTGATCTTAGGTCTCCAACGTTGAAGTGATAGTGGTTAAACAAACTTTCAAACTCTTACAAATTGAAACCCTAACTAACTACTAACCCTAATAAGGCTGACGTCATCCTTGGTTATTCCATCTTGACCCAACAAGTTTTCTTCACATGCAATTAGATGATGGTTTAAGAGCATTTATTGAATAAAGGATTGATTTGACACATTGATTGCTATATCATCTAGGTATATATTGATGAATTGATATTATTTCATTGTTGTATTTATAAACATTGATCTCATCAATATCTATTGCTTATGTATTAATATCAAATAGTTATATGAAGTACTAACCCTTTGAAATCATAGCCTGCATGTATTAGTATTCTGTTGCTTTGTTCCAGGCAGGTGTTCTCATTTGGGCCTACATTTCATTATTGGCTGTTTAGCCGGACTATCTACTCTTGGTGGTGACCTGTGAAGAGGAAATTTCACTTTGACCTTTATACCTTAGCCTCTTCAAAACTCCAGGTCACCAGAGACGTCTCCCTTGGGCCTAACCTCCATGAATAGAAAGAACCTCCCCATTATTGTGACATTGGGTGGGGTAGGTTTCTGTTATGCCAGTTTGGCCTCTATCTTCTAGCCTTTTGACGTAGCTACAAACTGTGCGATAACAGGTTGCAATGTCAAACATTGTTTCTCTGCTCAATGAACTGAGTGGTGAACTCGAATGGTGAACAATTTCATGTTTCTATGTTTCCCTTATACAAGTTGAGACACTTTGGGGGCATGAGCTAAACATCATCCAAATAGTGAACCAACTAAGGGCATGAGCCAAACACTCAATTTCAAATAGATTCATTTTAATTACAATATTTGTATAATCTCAATTAACAACATTAATATAAAACCTCTCTCAAAGCTTTTATAATCTCAATTAACAACATTAATATGGAACCTCCCTCAAATTACTTCGGCATTCCCATTCGCCCACTTAAGGGGTATGCTAGTTGTATTTATGTTTTTGAAGAGGTTTTTAGTATTTGGTGTGACAACAAAGAAATAAAAAAAATTACAGTATTTCTAAATATTGTTTTTCTTTAAATGTTATCTCATTAATTTTGTCTTTAAATATATTTATGGTTTTTTTTTATAATTTCTTGTATAATTTTGGGTACATATGGTGAAAGAGTACTTCATTTCTAGGTTTCGAGTTGATGAAAGAAAATTTTCTTTTGAACTCATGAAATAAAAACATATTAAAATAGAATATGAACTATATAAAAATCTCATAGGTTGTAAGAACTTTATTCATTAAGAAACATTTAATATATTATAATTTTGTTTTTATAAATAAAATTATAGATTTTTTCTTAAAAAATATAAAGATTATATTTAAAAAAATATGAAGATTATATTTATGTTTCCTAATATATATATATATTAATTTAAATAATAGATTTTATAGGTAGCGGTAACAGAGCAATAAAAAGACCCCGCAACAACACATTCTTTACTTTTTCAGCCCCACTCGCGTATTCACATTCTTTATGGCCCATTCTCTGCGTTTCATTATGGTCTGGCGTCACACATTTGCTTGCTCATTGGACCGGGGACAAGTTCCACATGATATCTCTCAGCTGCTAAAGGGAAACCTTATCTCTCGGCTAATGGACCCGATAATACCTTTCAAACCCTTCTTGTTTGCCCGTATTTATTCCCCTCAAATAAATAAAAGGCCAACTCTTAGTTAGAGAAACTGAGATCATATCTGTTAGATAAGGGGGCATGACTTTACCGACCGAGTTGATCAGGACCTTACTGGGTTTACCTTTAAGGACTCCTCTGTGGTCTACCTCACTATTGAGTGCTCTCTGTTTGCGTTCTTCCCTCGAACACCCGTATAAATTAGTCTTCCCCTGGATCGCATGAGTGATTGAACCACCTGGAGCTTCCCAACAATCTCATCGATGCACCCCCAGTGTTGAATTGGGTTAGTATTGGAATCCATATCTAAAGAAGATGGTAATCCAATAAAGACTTGAATTGGTGACCTAATTGTACTTCACAACAAGTGTCCACTAAAATGAACTCACGAAGTTAATTTTAATAATAAATATATAAAACATTAAACATTAATTATTATTTGAGTTGATGTGTATAATACATCTCATCCATTATACATTTAGAGATAAAAAGTGATAAGTTTTATACAGTGTTTGTAATTGTTTTTCTTTAATTAATTTAACTTTATTTTTATTATTGTTATTATTATTATTATTTATCTAACATAACATAACACTAATACTTCAATATTTTCTCAATACTAAACCCTATACATAGACTATTCTACATGCAATAATCCTACAAATTCATATTTGAAAAAAAAAGAGTCTCATTTGATTTTAATTTGAATCAATTTTTATTTTACAAGATTTCAACATGTCATACACATGCATTATTTTTTTTAAGTTCACATTAAGTTTATTAATATTTTTTTTTTTTAATTCTAAAATTCATTTTATAAATATATTAATAATTTTTTAAAATTATAATATTTATTTATATATAAAATATTATACCATTTAAATTAGATGTAAATTTTTTCTTAACAGATGTTGAATTAAAGTATAATTGTGCCCTTTCAGGATTTGGAAATAAATGAGATGGATGGTCAAGGATGCTTGTCAAGAGCATGTTTTTGAACTAATTTTGAATTAAATGAGATTGATGAGGGAATGGTTGTATAATATAAACTATTATAATGGATAAGTATTTCCCTCACACGACAGTTAAAAATTGGTTAAGATCCCAAACGTTCTATCAGAAGACGTCGTCAAGAATCTGGGGTGGTCTATTGAAATCTGTTCACTTAATTACCCACTGGTTAAGTTGGAATTCAGGATCGAGCCAACTCATCGCTCTTGGGAAAGATAGGATTCTAGGGATGGGAGAAAAATATTTTCTCTCAATTAATCTTTTGTCAGCACTTAATCTTCGAAATATTTTCACTCTTGCACATGCCAGGAGGCATTATGACAATCAACTCTTATCCTCTTATTGGCTTAACAGTAGTGATTTGGGTTTTTCTCGTGGCATTGCCACAGAATGGGACTAATTCAAACAAGCTCTTATTGACTCTGGAGTATAGGATATAAAAGACCATTTGATGTGGATAGGTGGTGATAACTCCGGATATCCTACAGTAAAAAACATCTATTGGGCCTTAATTTCAACCAAGAACCTGAGGAAATTGGGTGGCTAGAGACAGTCTATATGGAAATGGAACATTCAACTAAAAATCACGTTGTTTATTTGGTTGGTAGTGGAAGGAAAAATCCTCAGTTGGGATACTCTTCAAACAAGAGGATGGGAAGGTCTAGGTCGATGCTACCTTTGTAATCAAGATTCTGAAAACATATATCATCTTTTTCTGCAGTGCCCCTTTACCAAGTCGGTTTGGGAGAAAGTGATCATTGGACATGGTTTAAAAAATAGCTATATAGGTAACACCTTGTCAGATTTATTTAAGAATTGATTCGAGGATAAGACAATTCCTTTTTCGATAGATGCTCATATCTGTTGGTTTATATGGTTAGAGCAGAAAAAAGCTATTTTTGAGGAAACCACACCATCTCTCCAGGCAGTGATTTATAAGACTTTGACACATCATAATAGAGTCTTAGCTCCTCTTAAGGATAGACCCCCGAGAGATATTCTGATCCCTCAACTAAGTAATACAACTTTAGCATGGTTTGATGGGGCGACAAAACTTGATGGAACTTCATGCGGAGCTGGAGGAGTAATAAAAAAAACAGATTTAATAGTCATAAGATGGGTTTATAACTATGGCAGAGCCACAAACACAAGAGCAGAGCTTATGGGTGCTTGGGCCACTCTCATGTTGGCAGATCATCTATCTCTACATCATCTTCAGGTTTTGGGTGACTCCAAAGTTGTAATTGATTGGTTGTCCAACAGAGGAAGGCTCCAGGTTTGTGCAATCGAGGGATGGAAATCCATAATCAAGGACTTAATCAAACTTTTTCAGTCGATCAACTTTGAACATATTTTCAGAAATTACAATATGGAAGCAGTTCTTCTTTCAAAACAAGGACTAGGAGAACGAGAATGCAGAATTACTTATTATCTCTAGTCTAATGGCACTGAAGGACCCATGAGACATCTTAGACTTCACTAGATTTACAGATTATGGGGCTATTTCTTTGTATTTCAGTGCCAGTTTTAGCAATTCTGTTTTTTTTTTTTTTTTTTTTTTTTCCAGATATAGTCTTTTTGTAAAAAGATCTGGGTGATCTCTGTGTTACGATCTCAGTCTCTTATTATATGGAAGTTTAGTCCTAGTACTTTTTTGAACTATCTGGTCAGAGTACTCACAATACCGATCCTAGATATGGTAATGCAAGATGTAAATGGGTTGCGGCAAATCAATCCTGAGGCAACCTCGAACCACTTTGGAGTGGAAGGCTGCCCTCCCCCAACCTGAGAGGGATCTCTCGAAAACTGTCACAAAATAAAATTAAATAAACGTGAAAAAGATGGGCAGATTTGTGGGTAAAAGATGGTCTTGGATTTTTGGAGTTTAGGGGTTAAACCAGGGAAATGGTCCATTGGGCATGGAGTCAAATGAAAACCGAGAAAAATAGACAATAACAAAGATCAAATACTTGCAGAAAGTGAGGCAAAGTAAGTCTATCTTTCAGCGCTTTAATTGTCATGATGCGGTAGCGGAAAGAAAAAGGAAAGGCCGCCGTAGCGAAGGATATATGCAGAGTTCTGAAAATGCAGATTGGTCTTACACAGCTGATAGCTGGTGCAGAGGAAAGGCAATAAACAAATACAGAAAACCCAAATCCTTTCGTTATAGTAGTGGTCGTACCAAAGTATAATGAAGCCCATCGGTTAGAGGAAAACAAAATGTAATGCAGTCGTAATGGATTAAGGAAGACATAAGGCTATGGTAACACATCAACTGCGAGTAAGAAATACATAAATGAAATCCAAACAATTTTAACACCGCCGAAAGAGAAGAAAAACATGCTAAAAGAAATTGACCGTGATGAATTTCACAGTCGCAAGCAAAAGATCTTATTTATTACTCCATTAATGGCTTACAAAAACTCAGACAATTACAAATGAAACCCTCTTCAGAAGAAGTTTCCCCAGTGCTGCGCTCATGCGCCCCCCCTTTTTGTTGCATACATCCATTTCTTTTAAAAGGAAAATAAAAAATTAAATCTCTTTGAGTTCCAGGGAATGTGAAATGGTTCCCTTTTCTGGACTGTGCGAATGCCAGGTGTTCTGTCGTATGCTCTGCAAGCTACTCGAAACGCTACTAGTCATTTTGACAATTGGACAGAAGGATCCCTGCAGTTGTAACGGATTTCTCCCTGGTTGCCCGCGTAAGGCGTACTCAGGCGCCATGTAGCCTAAAGTTCCTGCCACTCTAGTGCTAACGTGGCTCTCATCTTCTGCAAAGAGTTTGGGTAAGCCAAAGTCTGTTATTTTGGGTTTCTGTTTATTATCTAGTGAAATATTACTTGCTTTAATATCTCTGTGGATGATCCGAATTACAGACTGCTCGTGAAGATAGGCCAGCCCACGCGCAATTCCAACTATGATTTCATACCTCTCGCTCCATTTGAGTGAATGACCTTTTGTTGTATCGAATATAATCTTGTGGAGACTACTGTTTTGGAGGTATTCGTAAACTAGTAGTCTTTCTAAGCAGTCAATGCAGCATCCGAGCAATTTCACTAGATTTCTGTGTTGAACACGACTGATGCGATTTGCTTCATTCAAAAATTCAGCGTTTCCTTGCCTTGAACCTATTTTCAGCCGTTTAACTGCAACCTCTCTGCCATCAGGTAGAACCCCTTTAAAGACGGACCCAAAACCTCCCTCGCCAAGTTTGTTCTCTGCTTTTTAAAATTAGAAATGGCCTCTCTCAGAATATGGTATTTAAAAATGAGTTCCGGATTCACTGTAGGAAGTGATAAGCTAATTTCTCCTTCCTCACCTCTGGTTATAGGAACCCGTTTCCTTCGAATCCAGTTGCAAAAGGCCTATGGATGCAATTAATCCAGCCGTAGTGGTTGCTACACCTAGAGCAATCGGACGCACCTTAGATCCTGGCGGGGGCGGGTGCAGCGGCGCCGAATGATGGAAGTATTGAAATAGCTATAAATCTCGTAGTGCAAATCGCAGTTACTACTTCGGTAGCGTGCTCCATTAACTCCAGTTGCGCATGCCGTGGCGGAATTATTCAACCGACCCGCACCGGATATCTTTGACCGACCGGCAGCTAAGCAAGACCGGCAGTTTGTTGGAGACAGATTTCTCCAACACTGGGCTAAACTGTAGATTTCCCTCGAATCCGAATAATCGGTGTCGACTTTAATTGCAGCAAAAAGTTCGGACTTTGCACAGCTTTTTCGATAGTATTTGAGAGCACTTGGGTAATATTTCCTAACATCTCTGGCCAAAAGCTTTTTCTGCTGTCGCAAACAACATTCACAAGCTCGCTGCTCTCATTATAATCGTTGTAAAAATTATGATTGCCGTAACGTAAGAAGCACTCGTTTGCCAATAAGAATCCAGAGGTACTGTTGTCACATTTCTCAACAAGCAATGCTTTGGTCGTCGAGGAGCACTGCTCGCAGTCCGAGGAATTTAAATCCCCCCTGCATTGGACATGTGCAGAAATACACCAAAGAGAGCCCCCGGGTTTAACTTCTGTCTTTGATGGCGGCATAGGTGTTGGCATTCGTCGATATGCAGCAGTCGTGCATAAGCTCTTCAAGTCGCTTCCTGCTTTTGTATTTTTGACTGCTCTTTCTGTTTCAGCTATTCTAATCTTCATTGAAGCTATATCTCCCTTAAAATCATCATGTACTACTTCCCACTCATCTTCAGGATTAGTCGCTGACTGAGAATTTTCCTGAGATCCATTTTCCTGGGGTAAGAGAGCTTTGACATTACTAGGCAAGTCATTCAGCAATAATCCACCTGACATAGCTGTTCTCACATGCTCAAAGGAGAGAACTTGCACAACCACACGCAGAGGTAAACGCTCGTTCTGTGCGGCGTGCATGCAGGCATCCATTGATAACTTCTTACAATCCATCAACCTGCATATCTTTTTCCTTTCACTCTTTGTCAGCCCAGGATGCTCCTTAAGATATATGTCGATAGCCCTTCAGAAAATTCTAAAGTTTCAGCAGACCTTGTTCTCTGCCTCTCATAAAGCAATTGTGCCCTTTCTGGACTGCTTCGAGGACTCTTATCCTGCATCACAAAATGCTCTAATATGCATTGCACAAGATCTACATCGTACAGGGAATCGTTTGTGTGTGATGAAGATAGAATCAATAGATCATTCAGTGAAGCTTCTTCTAACTGGATGCCTACCCTCCTTGCAAGTTCCATTTCAGACGAAGTTTCTTCTCCCAGCATAGTAGCAGCCTTCAATAGCTTTAGCAAAAAGCTACAGGAAGTTGATCCTTTTTCTGGTGGTAATAAGCTCACAATAGTTTGCACAAGCTGTCTATGTTTTTCTGTTGTCTCCACATCATTTGAAATTGACCCATTTTCAATTTTTAAAGCACCTCTATAGTCACGATCCTTTGAACTTCCGGGTAACCGACAAAGAGTGTAAACCTTCAGGGCCTCACCGATTAGCTCATGCGACATTCTTCCCTTTGATTTAATAGCAACTATTACTCGCTCATACAAATCAATATCCAGTTCACAAATGTCTTCAATCCACCAATCCTTTGGAACATACCGATGTTTGGAATTTTGGATTCCATTCCAGGGAGGACTATTACTGTTTCCTACACATGGTTGGCCATTTATTAACTTCGCTCTTGTGTAAGTGAAGGACCAATCAACCTTTGAAGGATCAACTGAAGTCTTGGAAGCAATTGAGTCAATACATCTTCCTACCACCTAGAGGTCTTCTGACCAAGGTAAGAATGATTTAGCAGACTGCAATACAATAATGGAATCTTTCCAGCTTCGAAATAAACTCGAGCTGAAAAACATCTCAATTTTATAGACTAGATTTCCTTTTTCCATAGCTTCTGTCATCCCAAGATATTCTGCAGCACAGCGAACTGCAACAACATTGTAGGCGTTGAGTGTAACAACAATTCCATAGCAGAATTTGGCACATAGTTCAAAGGCTTGAGGCCCTCCTTGGGCAGCGTAGTCGATTTTGAAATCTGTTACAACACGGGGAATGATTCAAAAAATTCCATTGCACTCAGTGATGAAGTTGATTTTTAGATTGTTGAATACCTATTTCATGGCCTTCCTTCAAAAGGTAGGCAATCTACACTCTTTGATGGTGATTTCTATATAATTTATGAACAAAGAAAACCTTAGAAAGAGGCAAGCCCAGATTTGAAGCCACTTTACATGCTTGATTTTTTCATCACAAAGTTAATTGTAATAAATTGCATGACAAAGAAACTAAGAATAGGATACATTCCGGTACGAATTTTTCTTTTAGATTCCATCCCTAAAAAAATTATCATAATAATTTTTAGGACAACATTGAATGTTGGATGGAGTCATCACTTACTCAATGGTTTCCACAAAACTGTAAGCATGTGATACTTTTGGTTGTGGATGAATTTTATATGGGAAAATTCAGTCGATGATGTATTACACAGCATGTTAGTTTTGTATACCTATATAACTAATTTTAGGTATTAAGTTCCTTCGATGGCTACACTCGCTGTATGATTTTACATGAATTCAAATGAGTTGTTGTAGGTTAAAGTAAGAGTAGATTAGCAAGTTTTTTTAGTTTTATGGTCTTGAATAATTTCTTAGTACCACGTAAATATTTTCCTTATACTTTAATTACTTGGTGTTTAAAGCCATTATCTTGTATATATGTTTTTTTTTTATTTATGTTTATTTTTTCCATCAGTTACTTTTAATGTGTAAATAGTTCTCTTTAAATTCTTTTCCTAATTAGTTAGCTATATCAGTTTGAAGTTTGCATTTTTTTTAACTTTTTTTAACTTTAAATTTATTTGTCATGCAAATAGTGGCTAACCGTTGCTTTCAATTGGATTAATGGAGGTTTAAAATCAGTTTGAAGTTTGCATTTTTTTAACTTTGAATTTATTTGTCATGCAAATAGTGGCTAACCATTGCTTTCAATTGGATTAAGGAGGTTCACTCTTGATTTGATAAATTAAGACTATGCATAATACACATTTCTCCTAAAGTTGTTTAAGGGGTATCCTTGATCTTTCCCATTAGATTGATCCTTGAAATTATAAATTGAGGAAATGATGATCCGTGTAGAAACATCCCCTATGAGATTATGATCTCATAAATGAAATCAAAAGGTTTTGATGTAAAGAAGAATGCAAATCATAAACATGAATCTATTAAAAAAAATAGAAAATTTACTATAAATTTGATTAATGAATTCCATTATGACACATCTCTTCTTACATGCTTACAATGATTTTTTTATATAAGAATTTGATGTTGCAATTCTATTTCTATATTTATAGAAGGAAACCATAACATCAATTTACATGAAAATTAAATGAAAGAACATGAAAACCCCTACATTGAATGATTTGTATTTGGCACAATCCGTAGTATGTTTGAAGCCTGGTATTCAAGGTGTAATCGGGCATAAAGGAAAATGTAATAATGATAATGTTTGAAGTTGTTGGAAGAACATAGGAAATTAAATATTTGCAAGAATAAATTTATAAGTTTTAAACCTTTGAACCGAAACATTTCATATAGATTCTTAAGCAAAATAGAAATTTAACAACAATGATTTAACAACAATGACATACACATAATAAACATATATTTACCTTGGAAACCCTTAATTGGGAAACCAACAAACCTTAAAGACACATCTCTAACTTCTTCATTGTATTAACTTGACTATACATGATACAATATTTTAGGTATTTCGCAACATCCAAATCCCTAATCTATTAACTTGAATTAGATTACAACCATAATCTCATAACCAAGATTAGATTACAATGAGGGTACAGATAACCATGCAAACAATATAATACATTCTCAACAAAATTTTGGCTCTAGAATTAGTAAACCTTTTAATACCAAGGAGGAGGACGGTTTGGAGTTGTTGCTTTACTTGGCCTTTTCTCGATAATTGAAGTTGTCTTTGGGCCAATGGAAATGACCAAGTGTTATTCAAATTATCCATTTGAATTCTTTCAAAATCACCAGTTCTCAAAGTAAATATCTATAACAAAGTATTCTAGTTAGTAGTCTCCCGTAGTCCTTTTCTCTAGGCATCTACTTTGAAACTTGATGGAACATACATGGGGGCACTTTGCTACAAGTGTTAGATACTTCTTCTAGTGGTCAAGTTAATTGGAAAGTGATTATGGTGATAATTATTTTTCCTATTGGGATCAATTAAATGTGAATTTAAATTTTTGATGGTCATGAGCATTCTTTAGATATGGTTCATCATAATAATTTAGTTTTCTAGCTCCTCTTGACCCAGGGAATTTGGTTTCATTCATATTTCTGAAAGATGGGTTCAACCACTTTGAACTAAATACATTTTGTTGCACTATCCACCATCTCTGTAGGAATGTAGGTTGACTTTGGAACACAACTCATTCAAAATTCAAATCCTATAGATTGAAACTACCACCATCTCGATAGGAATGTAGGTTGACTTTGGAACACAACCCATTCAAAATTCAAATCCTAGAGATTGAAACTACCATATAGCACAAATAAGAAATTATCAAAATGAGTTCCTGCATTGACACTTTAATATTGCATCTATACTTGATGAAAAGTTAAGCAGTGGTCCAAGTAGTTGAAATCAAGTGTTTAAAATTACCCTGAACTTATATTGGCATTAACATTTCATGCCTATTAACAATTCCATGCTTAGAGAAAAAAGTTCATTTTAGGAGATAATTTAATGGCATTAACATTTCATGCCTATTAACAATTCCATGCTTATAGAAAAAAATTCATTTTAGGAAAGAATTTAATGGAGGCTAAGGATTGAAGGGAAATAGTTGTTGCATTGAAACCATGAATCTCCAGGAGTGAGCTATGATATACACATGCCTAGAGGTAACTTGGTATACAAATCTATTGAGAGATCACATGTGGAATGGTTCATGGTGACTTGAGTTAGTGGATAAGGGGACACTACTACATATGGGTGGATTTTTCCATGAAACTTTTCCATGTTTCCATTTTTTTATTAAATTAGGCGCGATTATCGTCGCTATTGCCACAAAAGTTTGTCCCTATAGCAACGACTATTACCTATCTCATAACACCTACTAAAACACATGGCATGCAATGGCTAGTTGACTTTTTGCGGGTCAACTCATGCATTTTCGTCGCTATATCAACGATAATCGATCTATATATACATGACTTTAAGAGACTTTTCGACACATTTTATATAGTCACGATAGTGTTCATGGCTTTTGTTTGAGTTGTTTATTTTTTCCGTCAACCACCAGTTGAACAAATCCAATTCTTGATCTACATAGCTCAGATTTTGAACTTGCAAGGATAGTATGTTTATTTATTTATTTATTTACATATACTCATTTAACTTGTAAATTTTTGTTCAAATGAAATTTCTTGTAGCTTGTTTTTTCCTTGATAATATATTATATGTGCATTACCATATTTCAAAATTGTTATGTCATTGATTTTTGGATCTAGCTAGTATATTCTATGGAAATTCATGTGAAATGTCAAGAAAAATATTTTCCGAAGAAGTATTTTAAGAAGAGGGAAAATTACTCCATCAATAAGACAATTCAAACATTAAAAACGATGTCATTATCAATCTAGATCAATTTGAGCCTACGGTTCCTTATGTAAATTTAATCCTTATTACAAAACCACCAACTCATAACAACTTTACCGGTTGGACTAATGTTTGAAATAGAAAGTGGAAAAAAATCCTCTTAGGTCTAATCCTATCCCTTAGCGACCTTGTTAGCTCTCTAACTTTTGTGTTCTATGATGTTGTGCCTATCTAATTTATTTCATATTTTTAGTCTAGTATTAGGTTAGGTTAGTCATATAACATTGTATTCTTATGTAATCTTGTTTCTCTCATTTTTTTATAATCACGCATAATTCTAGATGTAGTGATTAACTCTTGTTTGTAGTTGATGTAAATTTTTTATACACTATTAATAAGGAGGAGCTAAAATATAAAAATTTCATGATGAAATCTACTAGTAAGACAATGAAAAATGAGAACATGCCAAAGTGTCTTAGAAAATAAAATTGTGACCAGTGTAAGTAGCATAAAATTGTGACCATTGTAAGTATCTGCAAATCAAAACGTCATAATGTAAACCAACCAAACCCAATTGTGGATAACAAGTGGATGGCATTCTTTTTTTAGTGGTGAATTTCAAAGATTGACATTTTCTCTACAAACCAACTTAGAAGCTAGTGTATGGTGTCGAGTGATTCAAGTTTGAGAAATTTTGACCACTTTCGTTAAATGGTGTGTAATCATTTTCCATGGTGATTCAATACACACTACTCTAAAGCACAAATTGAAGAATATCGATCTTAATAGTTAATCGATAATAATAATAATAAAAAACATGTCAAAATGTATTAGAAAAAATAATTGTGAGAATTGTAGGTCAATGTAAATAAACATATCATAATCGAAAGGAGTAGCTAAAATATCATGAAGGAGTAGATAAAATATAAAATTTGACAACTTACTGTTTGGTATGGTGTAGGTAAGACAATTACTTGTCAGTACAAGGATTTTTCACTATGAACGAAAATGACATGAAGCTTGCTAGTTTAGAGCAGCATTAGAGGCGAGGGGCGATGGAAAATGTTATTTCCCTTGCTATGATTGCAGGGGTTTGCAAAGAAGAAGACTTTTAATAACAACAACTGAAAGACATTGTAGGGAGAAGGGGCATGTCGAAGGGGGTTATGAATATCGTCCCTTGGTAAGAGGTTATTCAATATTTAATGTATTCTTTGTAATAGTCATCATGTCATGAATTTTAGTAATATTTCTTATTGATTTTTTTATATTTTCTATACACACTAAATTTAGTATGTTTTTTTTTTAAATATATAGACGATGCCCCCAAAATGTCGATCTCCAGAGAGTTATTTTCCAAGTACTAGCAAAAATACTCCTTTACAGGGTGATGAACTTCAAGATCAGAATATTGAAGTTGTTGATCAAGTTATTAATGATGATATGGATGGAGATAATGTTAGTGATACAAATCAAGAAGATGAGATACATATATTGTTCCAAGACACATTTGCTCCAATGGATGAGGACAAATAGGATGATAGTCATGATGTTGATCCTCTACTCGAGAAGTCACATCAACCTCTTTATGAAGGTTCAACAAAAAATATTCTATATGCTATATCGTTGTTGGTGAACTTGAAGGTTTTGAATGGTTTATCAAACACATGCCTCACACATATACTAAGGTATTTAATTTGTTATTTATTTATGCATGCATGTTCACAAATACTTAAAAGGTTCAATTTTTTCCTATATTTCTATTGTTTTCTAATTTGTAAAGTATGAATATGATATTGATGATTAATGTTGTTTACATTGACTTATTGTTTTGAATTTTGTAGATTGTTAGGTGAATTTCTATTACAGACACCAAATATTTTTCCATGCACATATCGAGAAATATCTGTGATTATGAAAGAAATTGGAATGGAGTATCAAGCTATTGATGCATGTCCTAATGACCATATCATATACTATGGACAATATGCAATAGAAAATGAATGCCCACAATGTCAAATAAGTAGATATCGAACCGATAAAGCATCAAAGAAGGTGCCTCACAAAGTTCTTCGTTATCTTATGATAATTCCACGTTTTGAGCGGTTGCTCAGGTGCCAAAGTATAGCACAGTTTATAGATTTTCATACAAAGAACAAAAGTCGAGATGATGTTCTTCGAATTCCTATAGATGGTTCTGCATTGAAGCACATTGAAGAAAAGTGGCCAATTTTAAAGAAGAACCTCGTAATGTTAGACTTCCATTGGTAGCTGATGATGTCAATCCATTAGGAGAGATTTGTTCTACGTACTCAGTGTGGCTTGTTTTTGTTATAAACAATAACCTTCCTCCTTGGATGTCGATCAAGAGAGAGCACACAATGTTGGCAATGATTGTTCCAGGTATTTAATTACCTTTTATTTTCTTTAAAGCACGACAAAATATTTCATTTCTTTGTTTCGTGCATGGTAATTATGTCTTTTATATATAACGACATATAGATAAGTATAATTAATCATGTATGTTGAACCAATTAGGTAAGTACCAGGTTAAATATATGAACGTATATATTGAGCCTCTTATCAATGTGTTGTTGAATTTATGGGCGGACATCACTATGTATGACATCTCTAGACCAATAGGGCAAAAACGATTTCAATTCCATGGAATACTATCATGGAAAATTCATGATGCTCCTAGGTTAACACATTTTTGTGGTATATTGTTACTTTCTTTTGTGATTTAATATTATATATATTTATTTAAAATATCATGCATTATTTTAAATCGTAACTCTAATTCGCTACATTAATTCATATATCTTGTAGGTCTTCAAACAAAGGGTAAATTTGCATGCCTAGTTTGTGGTCCCAAGATAAAGTCTTGTCGTTCAAGGAGTTTAGGAAAGGAAGTGTTTGATGAGTATAAACACTTTCTACCTAAGAACCATAGTTATTGAACTACATACAAAGAAAAATTCAATGTTAAAGAAGAGAATGGAAAAAAACCACGAAGAATGACATCTCACCTATGGAAGTTGGAATATATTAGAAATCGTCAAGGTATGCAAATTATTTATGTATGATATATTATATAAATATTTGGTTAATTTCATTAGTATTAATTTAATTTTGTTTGATTAATTAATGTTATTTTTATTTTGTTGATGTTTCATGAATGTCGTTAAGACACGAATGGGCTTCCACGAGGAATGAAAAGTTACTTGATGTAATTCAGTAGGTTACCATACTACGAGCACCTACAAATAGTTCATCTGTTTGATACAATGCATATTGGGAAGAACATAACATAATTGTTATGGCGAATATTAGATGGAAGGACTGCCAAAGAGAGAATTGGAAAGATTTGTAGTGACATCCAGGAAGCTAATCATGCATTGCAAAGTGTTATTATTAATTCTAATGGTGATGGTCGTGAACAAAATACTAGTCTTCCTTGGTTATTGATGGAGCAACAAAGCAATATTATGAAAGAGGTCATTCGGAAAATTAGGTTTCTGACGGGGTTTTCGTCGAACATACCAAATATCTTAACGAAAAAGGGTGATTTTGGTGGGGTTAAAACACATGACTGGCATAAATTCATTAATGTAATTAGTAGGTTATAATATATTTCCTTATTGGTCCACATTTTTTGGAAACAAATAATAATTATTTGTTTTTTGTTACAGTATGTTCTACCTTTAACTCTCCCAAACGACTTTGTCAACAACATAAAACAAATTATTTATGTACTTGGAAAATACATGAGGTAAGTAATGTTTTATATGGAAAATGTACTTCTTATGTGATTTGTAGAGGAACTTATTGACATATTATGTTTTATCTGCAAATTTATGTATGCATTGATATTATTTTATTGCATCATTTGTAGGTGGCTTTCATCAAACAAAATCCATAAAGAAGATATAAGGTATTGGAAGAGAGAAATTCGCCGACTAATGTGTCAAATGCAACAGTATCTGAATATATATATATATTGAGTCTCTTATCAATGTATTGTTGAATTTATGGGCTGGCGTCACTATGTATGACATCTCTAGATCAATAGGGAAAAAACGATTTCAATTTCATGGAATACTATAATGGAAAATTCATGATGCTCCCAGGTTAATACATTTTTGTGGTATATTGTTACTTTCTTTTGTGATTTAATATTATATATATATATTTAAAATATCATGCATTATTTTAAATTGTAACTCTAATTCGCTACATTAATTCATATATCTTGTAGGTCTTCAAACAAAGGGTAAATTTGCATGCCTAGTTTGTGGTCCCAAGATAAAATCTCATCGTTCAAGGAGTTTAGGAAAGGAAGTGTTTGATGAGTATATACACTTTCCACCTAAGAACCATAGTTATTGAACTACATACAAATCAAAATTCAATGTTAAAGAAGAGATTGGAAAAAAACCACGAAGAATGACATCTCACCTATGGAAGTTGGAATATATTAGAAATCGTCAAGGTATGCAAATTATTTATGTATGATATATTATATAAATATTTGGTTAATTTCATTAGTATTAATTTAATTTGGTTTGATTAATTAGTGTTATTTTCATTTTGTTGATGTTTCATGAATGTCGTTAAGACACGAATGGGCTTCCACAAGGAATGAAAAGTTACTTGATGCAATTCAGTAGGTTGCCATACTATGAGCACCCACAAATAGTTCATCTGTTTGATACAATACATATCAAGAAGAACATAACATAATTGTTATGGCGAATATTAGATGGAAGGACTGCCAAAGAGAGAATTGGAAAGATTTGTAGTGACATCCAGGAAGCTAATCACGCATTGCAAAGTGTTATTATTAATTCTAATGGTGATGGCCATGAACAAAATACTAGTCTTCCTTGGTTATTGATGGAGCAACAAAGAAATATTGTGAAAGAGGTCATTCGAAAAATTAGGTTTCCGACGGGGTTTTCGTCGAACATACAAAATATCTTAACGAAAAAAGGTGATTTTGGTGGGGTTAAAACACATGACTGGCATACATTCATTACTGTAATTAGTAGGTTATAATATATTTCCTTATTGGTACACATTTTTTGGAAACAAATAATAATTATTTGTTTTTTGTTATAGTATGTTCTACCTTTATCTCTCCCAGACGACTTTGACAACAACATAAAACAAATTATTTATGTACTTGGAAAATACATGAGGTAAGTAATGTTTTATATGGAAAATGTACTTTTTATGTGATTTGTAGAGGAACTTATTGACATATTATGTTTTATCTGCAAAATTATGTATGCATTGATATTATTTTATTGCATCATTTGTAGGTGGCTTTCATCAAATGAAATCCATAAAGAAGATATAAGGTATTGGAAGAGAGAAATTCCCCGGCTAATGTGTCAAATGCAGCAGTATCTACCTCCATCATTTTTTAATGCACAAGAACACTACCTCATACACCAAGTTGAGGAGATTGAATTATGTGGACCAATACACATGAGATCGATGTGGATGGTGGAAAGGCATTTGAAGTCCTTGAAGGCTTTTGTTAGACAAAGAGAACGTCCTGACGGTTCTATGGTTGAGGGATATATGGTATATCAATGCATGGTGTATATTAGTCAATATCTACCTAAATTAGCAGAAAATATGAATGTGCCTCTCATTTGGCATCTCGACTCCATCAAAAATTTTGAAGGGGAGGTCCTATTAGGGAAAGGTAAAATGAGGACTGTGAAAGGTAATTATTAGATGTTGACATAGATTTAATATATTACACATTTATTTTTCCAATTTTATTTTATCATACTGATTTTTTATATTTTTTGTTCCTGCATATTGAACTATATTAAACTATTCCTTTATTAACAATAGCTAATTAA
This sequence comes from Picea engelmannii, assembly GCA_009831015.1. Taxonomy (NCBI): domain Eukaryota; kingdom Viridiplantae; phylum Streptophyta; class Pinopsida; order Pinales; family Pinaceae; genus Picea; species Picea engelmannii. The sequence continues at coordinate 478,593 of ML790536.1, read as the reverse complement.
TGATATTAAATTGTTATTTTATCATATAGTTGCTCGAGAGTGGGATGCTTTACATTTATACATTGCAAACAACCTTGATTCGATGGATCATTGGATAGAATATACTGAAGAATACTTCGATAGGTTATCATGGGAAGGGGTGAGTAAGATGATTAAAACAACGCATCGTCATCGAGAACAATTTCCTGATCTTACGTCAAGGGAAGTTGATTTAGCCTTTGGTTTAAAAGATAAACAAGCAAGTAAATTGTTTACTCACATTTTCCTAGTTATTTCCCAAATTTTCAATGTATTTGGTTTGTTTAATTTTTGAAATATATATTTACTAAGTCCTATATGAGGTTTATTAATTCGCGATGCATTTTTTACCTGTTGTCCATGTTGCAGTTGAAACATCACAAGGTTGTGTGGTGTAATGGTTGTAAATTTCGTATCAAAATGGATGATAAGATGAAAACCTTGGATTGTGGGATAACTGTAGTGTTTAAGGTCACCAATGTTTCCTCTAGAAGTGATAGAAATACAAAATAAATTGAGAATAGGTACTATGGGCATTTGGAGGATATAATTGAGTGTGATTTTAATTCCTTTAAAATAGTTTTGTTTGAGGTGAAATGGTACAAGCTACAGATGCATGAACGCGATCCTGAAAGAACCATTATTGAGCATGATAATGGATTTACCATGGTTAATACAAGGGAATTTAAACCGGGTACAAAGCCTTATGTTCTTCCAAGTCAATGTGAGCAAGTATTTTACTTAGAGTACCTGGTAAAGTAGGTTGGTCAAACGTTGTTAGATATGATCCAAGAGGAAGAACATTAAAGTATAATCATGTAGCCGAGGATGAAGATAATACTGAGGAAGAATATCATGATTATGCAGATCAAGAGTAGGTGGATGTAGTCGACGTGTCAGATGAAGAAGCTGAAGAAGTTGATCATCCAAATGTAGTAGAGGACTATCTCATTGACGATATCGATTACTATATTAGCAAAAATGATGTTGTTGTTGATGATGATATGAATGTGCCTTTCACCAATATTGATTCTGAACCAGATCCTGATACAGATGTTGAGATGGATGAAGAAGAAGATGAATGATATTTAATTATTGAAAAGAAGAGGTATGTGTTTATATCTTTTATATGATCTTTATATGTTTTTATTTTGTATAATAGAGTATGTTACATGTTCTTTATAATTTCAAATTAGTATGGGTAAATTGAGAGTGATGTGAGGGGGGGGGGGGGGGNATTAGAGCTTCCACCTTCACGTGGTTTCCCTTGTTTAGTAGAGAATGAACTATTCTCGAAACTAGGAAATCTACGCGAATGTGCCTAATCATGTACTACTTGACCCCATTAAGGCGTGATTGTGCCTAATCATTTACTAGTTGACCCCATTAAGGAATAAATGTGCCTAATCATGTACTACTTGACCCCCCTTATAGTCTAGTGTGGACTAAAATTTGGTAGATGAGAATGCTTGGAACCAAGGTATGGACTAAATTAGACGACCTCTAGGAGGAGAAATCAAAGAAGTTTAATATAACAATGTATGCACCTTGTCACCTCTGGTGCTCTATGTAGATTCTCCTATATGACCTCGTAGGCCTTTCTGTCTCCACTCTATTGATAGTAAGTGGCTTAGGATTAGAGTTAGAACACTTGATTCCTACTTAATAATTGGACAATGAAGTATGGATTCAAAGAAGGAGAAATCAAAGAAGTTTAATATAACAATGTATGCACCTTGTCACCCCTGGTGCTCTATGTAGATTCTCCTAGAGGACCGCGTAGGCCTTTCTTTCTCCTCTCTATTGATATCCTATCTACCTACACAAACAACCAAAAGAAAAAGAGGGAAATATTTCATCGGAGGCCTTAATATGTCTGAGGTAAGTTTCAGAGGCATGCAAAGAGTTATCTAGGTTGAAAGTGAGTTTAGTAGGAAGGGATTTTAGGTGATAGTGAGTTCAAGTATCACTACATGAAACATATTCCCCAACATGACTCTAATGAAATTTGGGGTTGTAGAGGAATTTCATCAACCTATGTGGCCGCACTTCATCCCCGTCAGGTCAGTCAGGAAGGGTTTCTAGACTCAAATATTACTCACACACCCACTATATATATCGACCCAGCTTGTCCTCATTTTGTTTTAATTTTCTTGGTGTAATTTTAAAGGAAACAACTATTAAAATACATTGTACTAGGGATAGAGTACATGATGGGCAACAAGGACCTATGAATGGGGCCAATGTTGAAACTTTTTCAAAATGTTTCTGTATGCATTGAAATTTGACATGGATAGACTGTTTGTATGCCTTGACGATATGGGAGGGTTTCCAAACTGAAACATCACTCTCACACCCACTCTTTATATTCATCGTTTGTGTCATTCAAAACAACATCATGCCAATTAGGCCCATGATTTTGATTATGGCGCGAAGAAGGAAATATATGAGATTTCGTATTTAAATAATGATTTTTTACTAATATTCTTTATGGAGAAAAAGAGTACTTAGATGAGAGAAAAAAAAAGACAAGAAATAACTGATATTGAAGCTTCTGCGATTAATCAAGTACTTGTTTATCGACATTATTGCATTCCCTTACAATACTAGATGAAAGGACGTCATGTGTCTCGATCATATGTTAAAGGAAACAAATAAAATGCATTGTACTAGGGATAGAGTACATGATGGGAAACAATAACTTATGAATGGGGCCAATGTTGAAATTCTTTCAAAATGTTTCTATATGCACTGAAATTTGACATGGATAGATTGTTCACATGCCTTAATGATATGGAATGGTTTCTAGACTCAAATATACCTTGGGTGGTAACATTTTTTTAATTGATGTAGTGGTTGTGACAATGCCAACAAAATCCAACCTGTTCCTTAGGCACAGTTGTATGTACATTGTGAAAGTCATAATTCCTTACTCTTTTTGTGATGCAATTTCCACATGAAGGATTCATTGTCACCATCAATCAATGCTCATATTATGATCCACAACCACATTTGATTGAAGATAATGTATCACCTTTAGTGGATCATACATAGTCTATCCCTACTATTTAGTTGGACAAACCTACTTCACAATTGAATTATGTGGCCACTTCCACCATTTTTTTAATATCAACTCCCATAAATAATGAGCCTTTGACTCATTTTCATGAATTAGGATCGAAGATTAAAACTGGACATTTATACATAGGGGTAAAAAATCCAATTTCACCCCCTATGTGAAAAAGTGTCGGGTTCTACTTCTTCAACCATGGTCCTACAAAGAACAATAAGGAGGAAAATATGGAAGTGGAATTTATAGTGAGAAAACTTGCAAAATTGGGGAAGACTTGAAAATTTGGAAGTGAGCTTTTTCTTATTTGAAATCCATGATTTTATACTCTCTCATGCCATTGGAATGTTTCTTAAAACCTAACTGTCTTCTTAACTAAATATTACAGGGCCTTAGATATATTTTGAATGCTTTATCAACCCAAGGATTGATGTAACCCATCATGGGTCCCATTGGGACCTCCTATTTCACACTTAAGGAAAATATTTCATTATGGAATTTTCTTAATTCTATGCATTTCTCTTGAATCATTCAATCAATCCAAGAATTCTCAATAACCAAATAACTAAGCCATCATTTTGTCTCATTTTTAGAGAAGTTGGTAAATCATTGATTCAAAGAGTTGGTCAAATAAATAATTTTATTGTCAAGGACAAAGGATTTGCCCATCAATTCCCATAGATCCATCAACTACTTCAATAGTTTTTCAATTTTGGTTGCAATTGTCTACCTAAACCCCTAATATAACCCTTGGGCTCATTTTTCTGTGGAAATTATCTTGGGATTGTCTTCAAGTTGTTCATATGGTGTCATGGCAAATGGTTACATAAACAATGGTTTAGGAATCCATGTAGATTCCAAATCTGTTATCCTCCTTTTCAAATTGGTGTTTTCCTCTACTTGATCCAAATTGGATTTCCTAATAATACGCCCTATGACATCATGTAACTTAAGGGATCCATTTTCCCCTAATTATTTAACATCTAACAAGGTATTGATATTTTCCAAAAGCTTCTTATCCATATGGACTCTCATTTCCATATAGGTTATAGTCCTTAATGACGTCCCAATTTCTCATATGCATTTTTTCTTTCAATGTTGGATATTTTAGGGATTTCCCAAGTTCTAATATTTCCCTCATTCCTATATAAGTTGGAATAAGTGTTGGGTACTAAATTATCCTTGATTTTATCCTCTACCTATTCTACTTCTTTTCACACAACCATATATATCAATATTTCTTGAAGGTTAAAAAGATCAACATCAACTTAGAAGAGAATCTAATATCATATTGCTCTACTTCTAAATTGTGTGGATGGACATGGTCATATTCTAGAGATACATATCAAGTTCTTGATTGTAAAATCTAACAACCAAGTCATGATTGAAGAACTCATATTAGGTTTAAAAGAAACATTAAGAAGGGATATACAAATATCAATAAGAGAATATGTCATCCCTCATGGGAAATGGCGAGTAAAAATATTTTCATTTATCAAGAGATTGTATTAATGATTGTAAATTAGGTATTGATAAGGTTTACTAATAATATTGTGCCCATTGATTAGCTAGTCACATCATCATAACTAGTTCCTCCCGTTCCCATTCTTTAGATGCACATCATATCAAAGAAGAGGGGGGATGGAAGTTATTACTAACTAGGATGTTAAGCCAAACATGATTATTCATCCACCCTCCAATCACATAAACCCATCATGATTATCTTTTTTGTTGTGCATGCCCTTAATCTTATCACACTTTACAAATCATTCTTTCACGGGGTTTAGAATCAATGGTACACATATCTAGAGAAGGTAGTCGAAAACATCTACCAACTTAGGATAATTACCATATAATTAATGAGGGAAAGGCCTTAATTTCATTGCAAAAGAGAATGCATCTCATTCCATTATGTGCATCTCATTCTAATGTGTATTTTGCATGAGCTCTCATACTTGATATCTACATGAGCTCTCTTACTTGAGATCTAGTTACCCATTTCATTACAATTTCCTACATATCTTGTTGCAAGACCATGTTAAATGACAAAGGGGCTATCCCAAGAAGGGAGTAGGTTATAAGTCCCTTCAATACCCATGAGTGGTATGATAGTTTCTTAGTTTTGTAGGAAATTTACACACCAATAAATATGCTAGTTCTCTCAGTTCTAAGAAATTGGAGAGTAATAAAATTAATTATGAGAATATCTATCATGTTCTAGTTGAGTTTGTGATCCGTAAATATATTTTAATGACTGTGGTTGAGTTTTTAATTGCATGTGTTAATTAACCATTTGAGAAGCTTAATGAAAGAATGAGGAAATAAGAGGAATTATGACAACCATATGCATATATGAAAATCTGAAATGAAGTAATAAACAACAAACCATAACAAGAGAATTTATAATGGAGTTCGGCACAATGTTGCCTACGTCTCCGGGCCTTTGTCTCTGTGGGGGAGGCTTCTTTATTTCTGTTCAAAGCTCAAAAAATACATCGTAGCAGTGCCAATTGGCTACAAGACTGATCTAGTCATGTTCTTCCATATCTATAGAACCCAACAAAAGAAACAACACGCAAAACGGATGACTGGAGCTACCAGAAATGGCCCGCAAGCGTCTGCTCCTCAACAACTTCCCTGCATAAAAATGGCTTTGGCTTGGCTTCTCTTCAGCATAAATCTACTTTGACTGTCCTCCCATGGCCTCAAACAGGCCTGGTTTTTATAGATTTGAAGTTGGTTATCCATCCCCAACTTCCTCCCAAAATTTTGGCTCCAAAAATGCCCAATATCTCCCAAAAATGGATAAAATCCATTAGTTACAGGGATAAAATAATTTCAAAATAAAAAACTATATAAAAAAACCCACTTTTGTATAAAAATAGGGCCTAGCCCCCTCTCCCTAGGTGTGCGCTCCCCTTTTTTGGTCACATGGGGCCATGTGGCCAAGCGCTATCCCCTTGGGCTATGCGCTAGCCCTTCCCATGCTCGTTGGTTCCTGGTCCTGTGGCGCGACATAAGACCGGGGCTAGCAACTTATAACCATGCCTCTTTTTGGGTGGATGGCTCCTGGTCCTGTGGGATCCCCTCGAGATTCGAGGGCTGGTGCCTATCGTGACCCTCATGCTCTACTCTGTCGCTTGGTTCTATGGTAGGGGCATATGGGATGTCAATACAACTGCAGGCTGGGGCTAAGCCCCATCCCTTTTTGCCTCCGACCAAACATTTAACAAAACTTAAATATAATTTTTACCATATAGCTATTAAGAAACAACAGTGGCGCAGGTGGTTAGCCCAGTCCTGCCAGTCCGTAGCACGGTGGAGGTCGGGGGTTCGACTCCGGTGGAGACCCCAAAAATTTTACACAACGCCGGAGAGCCAACTAGAGGGTGCCACATGGCAGCCCATGACTGGGCCACGTGGCACCTCCACTACCAATCAAAAACTGCCACTTGTCAAACACTGATTTTTCCACCTGTCTCTCGAGGTGTCTACCCAGTCAGCAACTGTACCGCCACACCAACATGCCACTGTATCTGCCATTGTGAGCCTGTGCCATGTGTCACCCTTATAGTGGTGACATGTCTCACCCTCTGACTAGTCCAAATCACCTGTCGTACTCCCTGTCACCTGCCACGTGTCTTCTCTAGGAGCTGCCACATTAGTTGTATGGCTATATGACCTGTACAGTCAGCCTACCACGTGGCACTGTACGGACTATATGGATTGTACAGTCACCCATTTTTTTTACCTGTTTGGGTTTTCGAACAGAATGCGATATATTTCGCATACGAAGCCCATTTGACGAACTAAATATATGGAAGGAATCAGGAAGACGAGACAGACGCAATGTCACTGGTTTCGTTGGATTCTGAGCACTTTCATTTTTGAGCCTTTTTTAGCCCTGTCAGGCTCCTAGATCCGATTCTGGATCACACCTCCCCACTAAAAGACCTTTTGGTCCCCAAAAGGTTACTGACCAGTCAATAAGCTCGGGATAGGCCACCTGATTTGTCCTCTATCTCTGAACTCTGTCCTGTGCACCTGTCTCATCAAGATCAACTGTAACACAATCATGACAACTGACAGTATATTGTTAGCCATTTGAACCCTATTACATCTTACTGAAGCCACTATCACCCATGTAGACAACATTACTAATGATAGCATCAAAAAGACAACTGCAAATGAGCTGATATACTTGAAATATTTGCACGACATGAGCTTATCTTGAAGCAACTTATGATTGATTTTCCATTCAACAATCATTTCTTTTTCTTGCTTAAGATCGATTACTTCATTTGAAACAATTATTGGTTTGTTGCTTGCTTGCACTTCCTTCTTTAATTGTTCCATTGTTTGAAGTGTTTTATTTGCCTTAACATGATGAGAATGAACCACATAATCTTGACCTACTTTGGTTAATTGATATTGATTCTTTGTCATGTAGAAGATTTCCTTACGATCATATAAATATGGACTACCTAAGACCATTCCACATTCTCTTAACGACACTACATCACATGTTACTTCATCCAAAAACTTAGATGAAATTGCAAATTTGATTGTGCACTGCTTTGTTATGTGCATTTGATGATGATTGCTTATCCATTTAAGTGTGTAAGGCTTATGATGAGTTTGTGTTTTTAACCCCAATTGCTTAACCAATTCTTCTGAGATTA
>ML790536.1:434342-464674 GCA_009831015.1 Picea engelmannii | reverse complement strand
GCATTCTCATCAAGGACAATACATATTATATTACATCAATCATCAATCAATCAATCCTTTGACATCAAACAATCACTTGACATCAATAAATGACATCAATCAATCAAACCATTGGCATCAATGACAACATGATCCAACAATATATATATATATAATCAAACATTAAAAAAAATAAAAATACATATGCCAAAACTAAAACACATGTCCCGCACAATGCCATGACCTCTCCAAACCAAAACGCAGGACTACACATTAAACCCATGATTTTTCATGTCGACCCGTGCCTACACCCTCATCGCATTTGAGCTCTCGATTGATAGAGAGAGATAGAGGAGGCTGAGAGTGAGCTAGGAGGCTGACCCTCATCGCATTTGAGCTCTCGATCGACACAGAGAGATAGAGGAGGCCGAGAGTGAGCTAGGACCAAGAGAGATCTAGGAGGCCAAGAGCTATAGAGGATGCAAAGAGAGAGCTAGGACAAAGAGTGATAGAGGCGATAGAGCTCTAGCCAACAAAGAGAAATATATTAGGCGACAATGGAGACCCCAGTGGGATAGAGGAGCATCGATAGAGGAGGCTAGTCAGCCCTAGCTTTGAGTGACAGAGGAGGTCAAAAATAGAGGAGTGTGGATAGAGGAGGTCATCCAACCCTAGCGTCAATAGAGGAGGCCATCCAGAGTGACATAGGAGCATTGATAGAGGAGGCCAGCCAACCCTAGTGTCAATAGAGGAGGCCAACAATGTCATCAAATTGGGTAATTTTTTCGAACATTTTAAAACCCTAAATTGAGAACTGAATACCACATTTTTCCTTGCTACGCACCTCATAGCACACATCCATTTATAATTGTGTTTCAATGAGTATACCAATTATCTTAGTTTCCAATTTCAAATAGGATTGCATTGAGCACATAATTCCTTCCTTCAAGATAGATGAGTTAAAGGTAGGAGTAGGGGATTAGAGAATATTGATAGAGAAAGATTAAGGAAACCAATAATACAAGTCATCAAAATAACTACAACTTACAATTGAAGTTCCAATTCTAAATACTTTCTTCTTTGCAACTAGTTAAATTCCCTAAACTCTCATTCTAGGCCCTACATTTTCCTTAATTAAGCATCAATCTAAACAACATGGATGTCTCACTCTTGAATTTCCACCAAGAAGTTTTCCTTCCACACCTCTTGAAAATGTTTCCACCAGAGGGCCAAGGTTACCACATACCATTGGGATTTTGTTAACCCTTTTTCACATCGTCTCATGCTTTTGTTGACCTACAATAACTCACACATCACACTCCAATTCTCCCCACATGACTATGCCATCCTGTCCATAATTCCAAATATTCCCAAATCAAATGGGTCTTCCATAAGGAACTAGGACCTATTAAGGAAATTTAAAGGAGTCTAGTCACTACCTTCCCTAGAATGATATGACTAGAGAAAGATCCTATGGCCAAACCATATAAACTAGAGGCTCAGGGGAGGGAAGAATTTGCTCTCCTATCCCACCCTTCAATCCAAATAAAAATAGGCATAGAGAGAATTTGGAATGGATTGGCAGGCTCTTATTAATCAAAAGCATTGGCAATTGGTAGCATTAGAGAGTGTGACATATTAAGTGACATAACCCATAGTCCTTTTGAGCCCATCAAACTAAGCATTATTGTAGATAGATTCATCATGAGTTTAACATTGATTAATGTAATGGGATAAAAACATAATGGAGAACACCTCCCTTTTTCTTAATTGAACTTCATTCATGGATGCCCACATATCCATAAGAAAATGATGGGATAGTTCCATCATTCTTTGAAATCAATGACATAGCCAAGGATTTTGAGATGTTTCCTAGTTTCCCGATAAGCCTTTTTGATGTTTCCTTGAACCTCTATAATTTATCTCACGCACTGTCACATTCATCTACGAAGTTCACTAATTATCTTTCCCATCCTAAAGTGCATCAAAAGTCGCAATATTCCATGTTGGTGCGAGGAATGTTGTGAACACTCAATTCCCCACCTTACAAAGTTGCAATGCGTAACTGGGAAAAGAGAATGTTGATGGATTTGGAGAGAAAGAGAGGAATAGTGTGAGAAGAGAAGTGATCCACATTGCTTGTATAACTCTCTCCATTAATGCAAAAGGCTTGCATGGAAGAAAATAACATCTCCATTGAACTACACTTGAACTCATTGTTTTACACCCTGGGGGACCTAGGCAAGTACTTTATTATTTAGTAAATGCCACATAAAAAATTGTGACTTAGATAGGAATTTCAACCACCATACCTTTTTCCACCACCATTGTGAAGTAGATTCATTCCCTCATGCAACCAAGGCCTATAGCCTTCTCTAGGAGCATAATCCCTTATTGGATTCAAAGACTAGACCAATGTATCTTCCTTGTCCTTGATCCTTACAAAACTTGATTTGAGACTTCCAACATATCTATCCCAAGTATCAACATCTTCGTCCCAGAAACTAGGTCCCTTCAGGTAAGCCAACCTTGGTGACAAATAGTATTTTTATTCAATTTATCTCTCCAGGACAAATTATAAAAGCCTTGAGACCCTAAAAACATTATGATATGATGTGGAAGCATGAAATTTTCACCACTACCTATCCATGGGTCCATCCCTACTTGTAGCTTTGTTCTTCTACCAACACACCATACAAGCTTGTTTCCAACTGAGGGGAAGGCTAAAATCATTAATTTCTAGATGATGGATACATTGATTAAATTATTGTCAGAATTCCTTATCCAACCCTCCATTGAATCTGGAGAAATTTGTTTTTCTCTTACTACCTGAGCCCATAAATCCTAGAGGTACAAATGGATGTCGTAAGAAGAGTGAAGACCCTCAAGTTATGAAGAAGCCAATTTCATAAAAGATACCTTATTATAACAATCCAATTAGGGAAGTATTGAACAATGTGTCAACAATTAGGAAAGCCTTGTTGAACTCTTAAAGTTCTTCAAGAGCATGTTTTGACATATCCATTTTTTGAAAAAAAAGAAGAAGTAAATGAAGGTATAACACAAGTTCTGATAAGGCTAAGTATGGAATTTATTTTGGATTCAAGAATGGCCTAGATTGTAATATTTGTCATTCAACCTTGCTTAGAAGAGGAAGTTCAATGATTGGGTGCCTTTTAGGGTCACCAAGAACCTTTTTCATCATAAATGCTTCCATGGTTTTCACAAATCTTACAATCTAGGCCATTCTATAAAAGAGAAGACTCACACCCAAAGCATACCAAGATACCAATAATGAGATTCCAAGTATGATATGAATCAAGTAAACAAGGACTCCAATAACTTTCTTACATACAATAGAATCAAGTATATTCTCTAAGCAAAACATGGGTTCCCTGAATATTTGCTCGCTAACTTATCTTCTCATTTTTTTGAGTGTTGGTACCGCAAACTTATATTCGCACGATAACTTATCTTCTTGTTTTAACGAGTGTAGGTACCACCAAATAGGTATATATCGGATCTATGTTCCTCGAGTGATGATCAAGATATACTCAAAGAGGTTGAAAGTGAGACGTGTTGTACTAGATCTACCGTTTCTAGATCAACTAGATCTGAAAAGGTAAGGAAAATATTGCATATACGCATGCAATTTTTTATTGCCAACGGAGGGTCATGTAATTATGATGCTGAGAGCATAGGTGACATTGAGTTTCCCTTTAGGTATAGACATCCAGTGCAACGATGGGCACCTAAGGAGCTACCTGAAGTGGACACATATTTCTTCATCAGTGGGAGGATGTATCGCATTGCTCCTTCGTCCTTATATGGATTGGGGTTATTTTGCATGGATAGCATAAAGGTCGGCTATGGAACTGTAACTGAATTGATGGAGTATGTCAGACCATTATACAAATACAATCACTGGTTGGTGTTGGTCTGATATACGTGAAGTATGCGGAGATACAGAGTTGCCACAAATTATATACAGCTAGTAGATAACAATCAAAATAAAGGGTCAACTATGTATATTGATGGAGGACAAAAACCTTCTAGAAACATTGTGGGATTTATAAATAGTACATGACCAGTGAAAACAACTAAGAAATCAAATTGCATATTTGAGGGACATGAAGGAAATCATATATTTGTATGTGCAACAAAAACAATAGTTCCAGGTGAAGAGTTGTTGATCGATTACAACTTAAATCGAATAGATGGAGGGGGTGCGGCTATGGGGGTAAATATATTACATACCATTCGACTCAACCTTTGATAAATCATTGTTATAATTTATCGCTGCAATATTTCAATTTTTTACTGCATATATTTCATTTTTCATTATTTATTTTATGATATTACTGCATAATTTCATTTTTTTAATGTTACATTTACTTTCATAACTTTTGTTGATTAATTTATCGTGTCAACATCTATCCAGAGTGACCGTGGAAAATCACCCGCTACATCTGTCCAAGGTGACCGTGGAAATGCACTCGTTGTGCCTTAGCAGGTAAATGTTAAATATAGTAACAACTTGTGACTACACCAACTAAATTTATGAAATTTCATTATTTATTTTCTGATATTACTACGATATTTCATTTTTTTAATGTTACAGGTGAATTTCATAACTTTTGATGATTGATTTATTCTGTCAACATTTTTCCAGGGTGACCATGGAAAATCACATGCTACATATGTCCAGGGTGACTGTGGAAAGGAACCCTCTATGCCTCAACAGGTAAATGTTAAATACAATAATAATGTATGACTACGATAACTAAATTTATCAAATGCTAAAGTTCATCTCATTAATTTTATTCATTAATGTATTGTGGCAGGGTCACCGTGGGAAGGCACCTACTTGTAGTAGATCAGAGCAGGGTGACCGTGGGAAGTCACCAACCGCACAACAACATCAAGTAACTATTAGTGCTTAATAATAACTAAATTTGGATTACAATATCTAAATGTTTTTGATGTTAAAATTATTTTAATTTCATTTATTGTTTGATGTTTTTAGTCTAGTACAGTCGATTTGGACGATGAGGATCTTGAGGCCAAAATATTTTATTCCACTGACCCAATAGAAACTATCGCGAAGGCCTTGAAGAAGGAAAACATAGAATATCTATATTTGTTTCGCAAAAGACCCCTGACATAGGAGGATATGGAAAGAATTGTAGAGCTACAAAATCTAATAACTAATTTTGGAGTAAGTGGCATCTTCACATATTTTTATCAGCTATGACAATTTCATATCTGTATTTTTGTTTTATATTTTCTATATGATTTGATAAAGTAAAATTTTTTGTTTGTAGGAATTTTTAAACCCCATGCCCTGGGAACCTACCAAGCCTGCAACTGCTATAGGTAGCAATGATGGTCCAATGCAACAAAAAGTCGAAAAATCAAAGTAAAAATGATGGTCCAGATGGATATTGGTGGCCACCCACCTTTTCCAACTGGCTCAAAACAGTTTTCTGACAATTTTGGCAATTTACTATTTTTAGCAGTTTTAACTTCTGGGGCCATTTTGAGGGCCTAAACGAAGGTTTTTCTGGATCGAGCTCATCAATCATAATTAAATGAATTATTGAGCCCTAAAAATGAATCTCCTTTATGATACCTTTTCAATGGGCTATCACACGCCTAAAACAGAGATCGTATGCAAAAGTTACGACCCCAGGAAGTTGATGTACTAACTTACCCAAACGAGGCCCACATGACTTTTGGCGCTTCATCTCCTAGCATTAGGTTTTTGGATGTCTAGGGTTTTAGAATTATTGTTTATTGTAAAAATTCCTTTATATCCTCATTGTAATCTTCTTCTTGTGAATGCGCGCAACCGTCACATCTCTTCTCAGAGATAAGCTGCCACCATTCCAACAGACTTGTTTCCGCTGCATTTTACAGTTTCATCTTATTTCGTTATTGAATAGAAAACCAGATTTACTGTATCGCTGTTATTTTGTGTTAAGCATCTGTTAATAATTTGTATTCATTTCATTCTTCTCATAAAATCCAGATCATTGGTATCATAGCGGTCTGCTCCTTGTCGTCTTAATGCATGTCCCCAACGAGGTCGGAGTACAAAGAGTTGGGTCTCGAGTTTGTTTCTCTTGAGGAAAAAATCTCTTGCACACCCAAGCAACCTCTCATGGAAGGAGAAAATAAATATGACGGGATAGGAGATCCTTTCAAACTGTTGATTGAGGAATCCCTCACGCAACATAGGAACAAGATGATGGATAGTTTCACGCAAATCCTTTGGCTACTACCAACAAGTGACGCATCTTCTTCGAACGGAGGTGTCGCCGCCTTCAAGGTACAAATAAACTTTGATATTCCTATATTTGAAGTTCAGATAGACATAGATGCTGTAGAAAAGTGGTTGAATCTACTAGAAGGGTATTTTTCTGTCCATAACTTTTCGAATAGAGAAAATATTGCTTTTGCGCTCCTCAAAGCCGTTCCCCATGTCAAAGATTGGTGGGAAACTTTCTGTGAGAAAAAGGAAACAGAGGAAACCTCATTATTTTTAGTCACGGCCACCTAGGAATCCGTCATGGATGCTATTAAGGAACAATACTACCCTGATGGAAGTTATGATGACCTATATACCAAATGGAACACACTGCGGCAAGAAAGAGACCAAGCAGTGTCAGATTTCACAAATATCTTCCATACCTTGCGCACCAAGCTGGGTATCAAAGATTCGGAGAAACATCTGGTGCTTAAGTATCGTGGTGCTCTACATAGATACATCTAGACCGAAATGTAATTTCCAAACATCTCATCCTTGGGCACGGCCTATTGATATGCCGTCAAAATCGAGTAAAAGCTTAAACAAAAGACGCGACAATTTGGGCCTCGGAACCCCTCACAACAAAATCCAGGAAAGGTCGACCCCAACCCATAGAAAAAAGGACAGAGTAAAGATCGACAGTATCAGGACAACCAGTCCAAGCCGCAAGGAAATAAGGACAACGGAAAGACAAAGAAAGATATCGGGAAGTGGTGCGACTTCCATAAGATCCCTTGGCATAACACTGCCGACTGTTTCTCAAAGCAGTCACTGGTGGCCAAAGTCAAAGCCTCTGAATCAGATGTAGATTCTGAATCTGATCCATAACCAAAAAGGGGAAGATGGATCATTGACGTGAAACCCAGTTCCACCATTTCTACCACCAAGCTCCAGCCTCATGAACCAGATGAGCCAGAAGAAGGAGAGAGCCTCTTCCATTCATAGATGTGGGTAAAAGGCACCCCGCTGCACTTCATCGTTGATAGTGGTATCCAGAAGAACCTCATCTTAGCAGAGGTCGTCAAGCGGCTGGCCCTACCAACAATGCTGCACCGACAACCCTACACCATTGGATGGCTCTGCCAAGGAAGCGATCTCCGCATCAGCCAACAGTGTCGACTGTCATATGACATCAAGCCCTTCAAAGATGAGGTATTGTGTGATGTTTCTCCTCTCAAAGTTTGTGATGTTCTTTTGGGCCAACCTTATTTATGGAAACGTCATGCTGTATATGATTCTAGGCTTCATAGTTTTATTATTACTTTGAACAAGAAATTGTACAGGATACCCGAGGCAGTCCCACCTAGTGCTATTTCCTTGATCTCTACTAAGAAATGCAGCAAGGTCATCTCTTAGATGGGGAAGTTTGTCTTATTCTTGATTTGCTCTTAGAATAAGAGAAAGATCATAGCCACATCCAGGGTCTTTGTGACCGACCTCTCCACACAACAGAAGCAAGTAGATAAGGTCGTGGAATAATACTCAGATATATTCTCCTCACCTACAGGGGTACCTCTGCACTTCTAGGTCAAGAACCCCATTGATCTGACCCCCAGTGCACCACTTCCCAATGGGCCAGTCTATCGCTGCTCTTTATTACAGAATGAGGAGATCAAGCGATAGATCCAAGAACTGCTCCACAAGGGGCACATCCATCCCAACTCATTACCTTGCGGGAGCTCAATCGTGCTAGTATAGAAGAAATATGGAACTTGGTGACTCTGTATTGATTACCCGGATCTGAATAAAATCATAGTTAGAAACTAGTACTCGATTCCCTGAATCGACAACCTCCTTGATCAATTCACGAGGGCCAAATACTTCAGTAAGATTGATATGAAGTCTGGCTACCACCAGGTCTCGATAGAACAGACAGATGTCTGGAAGACCACCTTCAAGTCAAAGGCATGCCTTTTTGAATGGTTTGTCATGCCCTTTGGTTTGACAAATGCTTCAGCCACTTTCATGAGGATGATGGACGATATCCTATGAACATTCACCAATAATTTTGTAGTGGTTTATCTGGATGGAATTCTAATTTACAGCAAGACTTGGTCCGAACACTTGCAACATATTCAACAGGTTCTGCACACCCTACGACAGCACAAGCTATACGCTAACTTGGAAAAATTCTCCTTCGGCATGGACAGGGTCCATTACCTGGGCTACATCATTGATTAGCATGGCGTACAAGTGGATCCAACCAAGATCCAAGTCATCCGTGACTGGCCAGCCCCAACAACACTCACTAAGCTTCGGAGCTTCTTGAGCCTTACCAATTTCTACCACAGGTTCATGTTGGGATTCTCCCATATTTCATGGGCCCTCAGTCAAATAAACAGGGGTGGTGGTAAGGCAAAATTTACATGGGGCCGGTCCCAACAACAAGCGTTTGATGATTTGAAGTAGTGCTCGTGCTCAGCCCTAGTACTTTCACTACTAGACCTGCAACATCCCTTTGAGATCGAGGCAGATGCTTCAGACTATGTTGTGGGCGCCGTTCTCACTCAGCACGACCACCCTGTGGCCTATCATAGTGAGACACTGTCATATATTGTTCGTAAGTACCCTAATTACGACAAAGAAATGTACTCCATTGTGAAAGCCTGTCGCCAGTGGAGACATTACATTCTTGGGAAGGAGACAGTATCCATACTGATCATAAGCCACTGCAGTTCATGCAGACACATGGAAAATTGCAGAATGACCGCCATCAAAAGTGGTCCACATACTTGCAACAATTCCACCTCAACATCAAGTATAAAATAGGAAACACCAATCCCATCGCTGATTGCCTCAATAGACCTCCAGTTGCGACACTCACCACGGTGCTAGACTCTTGCAGCCATGAGACATCTGGATGGCCTCAACTCTATGAGATAGACCCTGACTTCGCCACCACCTACCAAATGTTGGGTGCAAACAAAATTGTCGATAATTTCCATCTTCAGGATGGGTTGTTGTGTCATCGGGTCGTATCTGTGTTCCATCAAGTGAGCGAGCGAAGTTGATATGGGAAGCCCACTACAGTCGGTTGGCAGGACACTTTGGCGTCGAAAAGACAGTGGCGATGCTACATAAACATTTCTACTGGCCGAAACTTCGACAGGAGGTCAGCAAGTATATCAGGTCCTGCACTGCCTGCACTATTGCCAAACCAACCACTAAGAAATATGGCATGTACACCCCTCTTCCTACTCCCGACAGGCCATGGGAATCCATCTCAATGGACTACATTTCGAGCCTCCTATCCACCAAGAAGGGAAATGAATTTGTTTTTGTGGTTGTTGATCACTTTTCTAAGATGGCGATTCTGGTTGCCTGCAAGAAGAGCATCACAACAGAGGCCACTGCCAAGCTCTTATTTGAATGAGTCTAGGTACATTTTGGAATCCTAAAAACCATTTTCTCAGATTGGGACAATCATTTTCTCAGCACATTCTGGTCGAGCCTTTGGTCACTGCTGGACACCAAGCTCACCAAATTCACGGCCTTCCACCCCTAGATAGATGGCCAAACTGAGGTTGTAAATCGAATGATTGTGCATATCCTTTGCATTTATAATTCAAACCACCCTCACACATGGGATGAGATCCTTCCCTATGTCCAAAATATCTACAACCGAGCTCTGCATAGCTCAACCGACCACAACCCCTTTCAGGTGGGGTTGGGATTCCAACCATTGGGTCCCATAGATGTTGCAATTCCCCTTGCGGTCACCTTGATTGACTCATCTTCTGATCCAATTGAAGATGACAAAGACACCTGATTCAATGAGTGGATCCAACACATCTACCAATAGGTTCAGGATATCTTACAAAAGTCCAATGACAAGTACAAATAGTGCCATGATCAACATCGTGTGCCACATAAGTTTCAGGTGGGCGACAAAGTTTGGTTGCACTTGCAGAAAGAACGCGTTACAAGACCCCATCGAAAGCTTTGTCCACTCCATTATGGGTCGTACACTATCACCAAGGACATGGGGGATAATGCTTTTGAGCTCAACATTCCTCCTTTCCTTGGCCTTCACCCAGTGTTCAACGTGGATCTCCTTCACCCTTATTTCCCACCATTATTGGACACCTCAGAAGTAGTAGAACAACTGACACCCACAAATATCAACCCTAACTACATACAATAGGAATCCAATGATCATATTGCAGACACACAAATCAAGGGAACTCGACAACAAAGGATCCGACTTTATCGAGTTGTCAAAGAAGGGAAACTCCTGCACCAAGGCAAGTGGCTCACCCGGGGCCAAATTCAACATAAATTTCCTCATCTGATGGGGGACCTCAATGCAATGGAGACCATTGCTTCCTAAGGAGGGAGGATTGATCCATATGGATATTGGTGGCCACCCACCTTTTCCAACTGAATCAAAACAATTTTCTGACAATTTTGGCAATTTACTATTTTTAGCAATTTTAACTTCCAGGGCCATTTTGAGGGCCTAAATGAAGGTTTTTCAGGATCGATCTTTTCAATGATAGATGAAGGCATGATTGATCCCCCAAAATAAATATCCTCGACGATACCTTTCCAACGTGCTATCACATGCCTAAAACGAAGATCGTATGCAAAAGTTATGACCCCAGGAAGTTGATGTACTAACTTACCCAAACAGGGCCCACATGACTTTTGGCGCTTCATCTCCGAGGTTTAGGTTTTTGGATGTCTAGGGTTTTGGCATCCTTGTTTATTGTAAAAATTCCTTTAGAGCCTCATTGTAATCTTCTTCTTTCTAATGCGTGCAACCGTCACATCTCTTCTTAGAGATAAGCTGCCACCATTCTAGCAAGATTGTTTCCATTGCATTTTATAGTTTCAACTTATTTTGTTATTGAATAGAAAACCAGTTTTATTGTATCTCTCTTATTTTGTGTTAAGCATCTGTTAATAATATGTATTCATTTTGTTCTGCTCATAAAATTTGGATCAATTTTTTATCCTCCCGAGCTTACCCTCGAATCCATTGATGATCGCATTGATGTTGACCAGAATGACATGCCGAAGCATGATGAGCCGGATCCTGGGACTCCACATGACTCCAAAGATGAACGTACTGTATATGGAGAGGAAGCTATTCATGGAGCAACATGAATTAAAAGCATCAGATCACTAGATCTCACCTTTATGGTGGATGATGCATATGTTCCGATCAAGATTCAGAAGATTACAGGTATTTCTTAAATTTTTATCATGAAATTGAAATGGACATTTGTTGAGATTATTATAAATTAATGGATAACACATTTCTACATGAAACAATGTTTTCTACAGAAACTTGAATGACAAAGCATTGGAGTTGTTTGGCCCCACCATTCAAACACGGTGGAATACCCAAGATAACGAAAAGAAAGATGAATTGATAGGCCACATGGTAAACTTGTTCGACAATATGTTCAACATGAAAGTGGTTACAAAGTTAGATGGTGAGAATTTAAAATATACCAGGGCCCAATATAGGGAGAAATTGCAATTAGAACTCAAGCATGAGCACCCTCCCATGGTTCCGGAGAAAGAGTGGAAGGTCCTAATAGAGGATTCAAATGATAACTTGTTTAAAAAACAAGGAAAACATCCATGACCTGGTAAATCAAGGTACAACACATGTCATCGTCTTAGTGAAATATGCTCATTTATGTTTTTCTTTCTTGTTTTAAGTAACAATTTCAATATCTATTTTTTTTCAAATGTTCCATATATAGGCTACCTGAGACCTCCAAAGCAACCAAGACTAGAATGGAAAAGTATGAGCAACATAAAACAGGCCAGGGTGGCTATGAAAAACTAAAATCCCAAATCGTAAGAATTAAATGATTAACTATGGTGAATATTTATTTTACAGTAGTGAACAAATATTTGTTTTTGTTATTGGTAATTTTAATGGTGGTATGCATTGCAGTTAAATATGTTCCAAACTACTGCCACCAAGGAGGACCTAAATCTTGGTTACAAGCATGGTTTTAAAAGTGTGATTGAATATAGGAGAAGCTTGGGGCAGACTCCAATCTCCCCAACCACACAAATGCAGGTAAATAAAATGAATAAGGAAATTGCAGTAACATGCCTGTAAATTCTATTCATATTTTATTATATCACCCTTAACTAAGTATTTATGTTTGTTTTCAAGCAACAATGCAACCGTAGTAATGAATCTAGCGATATTCAGCATACACCACTTCATACTAGGGAGTACATGTCCAATTATAGTGGGGAGTAGAGTACCCATTCCGGTATGTATGCTTCAAAATTAGAAATATTTACCGTGATTGTAGATATTTATTTCCTGACTTATACTTATATATTATCTTCTTTAAATGGAAGAGAATGTAGCTCAAGAGGGTGAATTGCAAGAGGAACCAAGTGGACAAGAAATTAACGCACCAACTGTCATAGCTACACAGACAGGTAAAGAGAAATATTGTAATGTTAATCGAAATAATGAAATAGTTATTTCAATTATATTTCAACATATCGATATGATCATTTTCGTTGTT
The DNA here is from genome assembly GCA_009831015.1 of Picea engelmannii. NCBI lineage: Eukaryota > Viridiplantae > Streptophyta > Pinopsida > Pinales > Pinaceae > Picea > Picea engelmannii. The sequence goes on along the minus strand of ML790536.1, from coordinate 451,876 downwards.
GCATTTCACGCCCCTGCACAACTGTAATCACACCCTTCTTAGCGGCGTACCATAAGTATGGTGCATGAGCACATGTAAACACAAACAATAGAAGGACAGGGTGCATTAAATACAATGTCAAAGGATGATTATGATACCCCAATCGTCAATTTTATGAATGTAAGAAAACATAAATCAAAGAAAAACTAGATGTATAAATTCATGACTTGTATTTGGATGTTTATTGATGTTTCTATTATGAAATATTGTTTATATGAATTACAACATTATGCTTCAATGTTTATATGTTCATATGTTTTGAAGACTAGCTTAGTTATGCATGAATGTATATATGTTTTCTATATAAACAAAATCATTTGTTGGGTATGGGAAATTGAGAGCAATGTGAGGGGGGGAGGGGCCATATGATATTCCACCTTCATGTGGTTGGCCCTGTTCAATAGAGAATAACCTATTCTTGAAAAAAGATAAGCTCATTAAGGTATGTGGCCGCTTAAGTTTTTTCTAGAGTATTTTACATAACTATATGCCTGTTTATTTGCTTATATAGTATTTACTCATGTAAATAATTTGTCTTTTATGATTCATGCAAGTCTTGGTGATGGAAATGCATCTTGTGGACAAATATTATAAAATTGTATGGGATAATGGATATGGTGAAAGGACAATGATAAGGTAAGGGTTTTGACGTGTTTTTTAAAGTATAAAACTCAATGTAGAACTTATGGAGACATAGAAATGTAAAAATACAATTTTGATTATTGTTAAGATATTCATATTTTCTAGGACATTACTAGAATCAAATTAATGTATAAGACCCCTATGTTTGTGGGATGCATAGATGGTTTATTCATTGTCCCACAAACAAGCGGGTCTCATAAATCAATTTGGTATCTCGCTAGGTTGTGACCTATCAGTATATTTTTGAGATATAAGTAATTTTATAAGTCGATGTGCAATAATATATAAACACATAAACATATTTTGATCAACCGTTGAAATATTGAACCTACAAATCTAATTTGGCATGTTTCTAGGACCATTTATCTCCCCATGTATATTTTGATCCTTTTAGGGGCTAAAGGGTAATGCTTAACTTATCTTCCTTGATTTTTATCTTCCTGGTTATTCATAGGTGAAAATTGTAAAAGGATTATTAGTCTCAGTCAACTCAAGGAGATTTTATTTGTTCAAATAATATCAAACCAAAAAATTTGACACGAGTTGAGCACTCTAAAAATCACCATGTTGAACTTTCTAATTTCCCATTTCAAATAAAATGAGATGAATGGTTGACGGATCACCAAATGATGGGATCTTGAGGCCCATATTGTAGTTGATATGGCCTTTTTGTGGAGTAAAGCCTACAATACTTGTAAAAACAATATGGTGAATATGAAACATCTTGGGTTATGCATATTGAATTTTATGAGTAATTGAGTTGATGAGTTTATGTGATATACGTTGGCTTATTTTTTATTTTTTATGAATTTATGCATGCTTGAGGTTTTGATCTAATGATTGGTACAAGAGCCCATAGAGGATAATGGATATGAGGAGGATGAATACCCCCCATAAGAATAACCTATCCCTAAACCAACACCACCTTATCCTAAAAGGACAAAATCTAGTAATACTTACACAAACCCAGAGGATTACCCCTTAGGTGAACTCAAAAACCTATGTGTCGAAATCCATCTCCTCTAGGATATTAAGGATGTTATTATTTACAACAAATTCATAAAAGAAGAATGCATTAAGAAGCTAGGAAGGAAAAAGAAAGATTCTCCTACAATCAATGTGATAGGACTACTTGCAAATCTTATGCTAGGAAAAATATTTGTTCCTATATACTTGTATCTAAGGATCCCTATTGTAGATATCTACATAAAAAAATATCTGATTTTGAATACTCTAATAGACCTAGGGGAAGATATCAATGTTATGACAAATGAAACTATACTTAGACTAGACCTTAGATAACTACTGAGACACACACTTACTATAGTACCCCAACTATTAGATAAATCAACTATTAAACTAAAGGAGTCTTAGAGGATGTAATAATGTCCATTGAATCATGGTAGTACCCAATATATTTTATTGTACTTCAAACAAAATCCAAACTAAATGGGTTTCCCCTCATCTTGGGAAGGCCCTGGCTAGCTAAAACTAATGCATATATTAGTTGTAGGGTAGGAACCATGACCATCACAAATGGTCAATAAAAAACTAAACTTGTCCTCTACCCCACTAACAAGCCTCTCATTGACACTAAAATACCTATGTGGGTAGGACAAGAAGAAGGAGAAGAAACATTTTAGACAACAATTATACCCAAGGAATGAAGTTAAGGTATTTGGGGGTATAAGTTAGGGCATGTACAAGTATACAAATATCATAATTTTAACTCGAGGGCATACATTTAGCACATTTAAATTATTTTTTCCTTTTTTCAAAGGAACATTCAATTTTCCTTAAGGAAACTCATGGGTAATCCTACGAGATGCAGTACAAAAATTCAAGAAAATGTAACAATCTTAGAAGAAATCAAACTTTGGAGAAATAAAAACTTTCTCAATGATCAATAACTAGCCAACAAGATGCATGTGGGTAAAGGTGACCCAAATACGTCATAACAATAGGCCAATGACCATCATTTCCGAATCAAATAATATCAAACCAAAACATTTGAGACAAGTTGAGCACTCTAAAAATCACCATGTTGAACTTTCTAATTTCCCAATTCAAAGAGTATGAGATGAATGGTCGATGGATCACCAAATGATGGGATCTTGAGGCCCATATTGTAGTTGATATGGCCTTTTTGTGGACTAAAACCTACAATACTTTTAAAAATAATATGATGAATATGAAACAACTTGGGTTATGCATATTGAATTTTATGAGTAATTACGTTGATGAGTTTATGTGATATACATTGGATTAATTTTTATTTTATATGAATTTAAGCATGCTTGAGGTTTTGATCTAATCATTGGTACAAGTAGGTCAAAAGGGTGGTCTCCATCAAATTCCACATGAGAGAAGAGGGGGATTATTCCCCCTCTCTAATCTGTAAGGGACACAAACATTCAAAGAACTCAAGTCACTCAATAAAACAGATGCTCATTTGATTTGTTGATTGAGGGAATTTGAATTAAGGAGGGAAATTTGTCCCTTGAAAAAAGGATCCTTGATTCTAGGGATCCTAGAGACAAGTTCCCTTCAATCAAGGATTGATTGAAGGGTTAGTTGTGATATTTTATTATAATTAGGAGATAGGGTGAAGTCAAGTATATTCTAGTTTGTATTTGGAATAATACTTTCATAATTATGATAGTGAATTCAGATTGTAGAGGACACACTGTTGTCATGAGTTAAATTTATTAATAAGGAGACTACATTTTCAAGAACTTATGGTTTCACCAAGGGTTCTTGTAGAGACCTTGAGTAGGTCTCACTCAAGGGAATGAAAAGAAACCTCTTTTCTATGATATTCTCATTTCTATAGTGGTTTACAAGTTCATGTAGTAGTTTCATGCAAGTTATTACAATAGTTTTATTTGCTTCATGTCATTTTATTTCAAGCCTTTTTAATTCTACAATTTTACTTTATATGTATTGTATTTTTAGTTCTTTGATTTAATGGTGTTCATTATTTCAGTTAATCTTATTAAATCTGAAATAATCACCAGTTTCCATTATTATTAGGTTAGATGATCTTGTGTTCCTCATAAAGAATAGTGATAATCACTCCCTTCATCCCCTACTTTTGACTTACGATATAATAGTGTAGGTCATCGACCTAAGTGAGTGAAGATTTAAATATAAGGGAATAAGATTGAGAATCTTGTCTTCTGTTGGATTGACTTATACATTCTTAGTTTTAGCATCACATCATTTTTTAGTTTCTAGATAATATAGCTAGGCAACTTGAATTGGTCCTTTAAATTAACTTGATGTACAGGATGATGAAGAGTTCATTGCACCTATGACACATTATCTTATTATATTCCAATATATTCATGGAATCAATCATGTATCATCCATCTAAGTCACCCTATAAAATCTCCTACTTCTGATAAGAAAAGGGAGTGAAGGTCATGAGAAGAACCACTTAAAAGGAAAGACCAACAAAACATTCAATCCAACCCTAGGTTACACATCATTCATCAAGTTTAGAAGTTAGATTGTACTAATATAATTTCACATATAGTGATTATTACCTCATCAAAGAAGCATGCACATGTATTTATAAGTTAAAATGAATCTAAGGAGTTCAACAAACTTGTTGCAATTATTTGGCCCATCACTTTTTGGTGTCACTGTTGGGGAGGTGTTAAAAACTACATTTAAGTCCATCTAAATTTTCAAAGAAAAAGAAAAACTCATTAGTTTGTATGCATAAACCTAGAGATATATTTAGTATATTTTTATCAAGAACTCACATTTCTAAAATAGGTACAATTGAATAAAGGTAGCAGTAATAGGATTGTGAAAAAGACATCCAACAAATCATTAAAGAAATTACTTAGTTACCTCAACAAGGGGTAGGGATTTTTTTAAACCCCTATACTTAACAAGGAGACTATTATTCAACCTATCATATCAGGGATAAAGATGGACAATAGTAATTTGAAATCTTTGAGTTCCCCATTCAATCATCGGAGACTAGAAAACTATCAATTTTTTTTTCTTAAAAACCTACAGAAGTCGTCTCTATAGCGACGTATGTTTGTCACAAGTATGGAATCTACATCACAAGCCATTGGTGGGTTTTCTACTCTGCCACAGGAATTCATCGCTATTTCAACGCTCCATTGTCGCTATAGCGACGCATGTTCGTCGCAAGAAGGTATACATCTCTTCTTCTTTCCATGTACTTGCGTCCCTATAGCGATGAAATTTCATGGAAAGAAGTTAAATATTTCCTATGGGATTTCATCTTTCCAATGTATGTCCGTTGGTCTACTGACAATAGTGTGTCATAATTATGATGATGTGAACACAAAAAATTAACATAAATATTTAGGATCATGACACGTGGCAGCCTGATTTCGTCGTTGTTTCCACGAATACTTAGTGCGTGGATATAGCGACGTAAAAAGTTCCACGAAAAATATTGTTTGCCTTTGTGGAAAGTGCGATGGATATGTGTGGCAATAGCAATGAAAAACCATGGCAAATTTGGTCATATGTAGTAGTCAGATGTTAAGTGTTTGGATTAATTGATTGGATCACTTTCATGAATACTATGTTTCTACACTTAAAAATATACATTAATTCAACCACTTAAAGAGATTTAAGTAAATACAATTCAATAATGTTACAAACACAAAAAATCTCTTGCATACCTAAAGTGTAGTATGTATGAAGAGTTCCCAAGCACCATTGTGAATTATATCATTTCCATGGATTACCTTTTGATAATTAGAGTTGTGATTGCAAAGAGGTTTCCTTCTAATTAGAATTTCATATTGGAGTAATTCTCAAAAGCATGGTGTCTTGATTTTGAAGATAAAGTAGTTGAAAAGGTATGATCAAATTGAGAGATGGTTTCACCTTATATGCTTGGAGGTGTGTAATTGTTTCCACACTGTCTATCACTATGAGGTAAATGTAGGTGTGGTCAGAAATTTCATGTCCACAAACTAACTCTCATCGATAACAAATGAAGTCAATACATTATTGGGTTGAACACTTCTATGTATACTTCAGTTTCACACTTCTATGTATACTTCAGTTTCACACGTACATATAAGAAGAAGTTAAGCATAATGGAGATTTTCCAATCTATCTGTTTTCATATGGAAGTGTTGTTTTGAAAGCATGGTGTTTGAAATTTGAAGATATTTTAGAAATTGCAAAAATTAATACGGTACTAATACCCAAATAATCAGAAATCAAATATCAAATGCATACCTAATATCATAGTCATTTGGGCATCAATTCAAATAAATGAAGAAAGGTGTCCACTAGTTTCATATTATAACCATGCTTACAAAGAAGCATAGCAATACTGCACATCTCCTATCTAAAGAAGGGAAATATTTGGCATATGGGTTTTGTGTTCTTGGAGTTCAAATTTTGGCAAAACCTATAAGGCCAAAGTTTTCTTGACCTACTATAATTCTATATTATGATCAGAAGATAACGGGGAATGATTGAAAATACTTTTCAAGTGTAGGGGTGTGGACATGCTTTTCTAGTGAAGACTTTTAGTCCACCATACTTTTCCCTTAATGTCAATTCAACAAGAATTTTAACATGATTAGAAGCATAGATTTTGTCATTGATTATGGAGCTTCTTTATGTATCCTAGTCTCACATTATTTTTACTATGAAAACTTTTAGTCCACCATACTTTTCCCTAAAGGCCAATTCAACAAGAATTTTAACATGATTAGAAGCATAAAGTTTGTCATTGATTATGGAGCTTCTTTATGTATCCTAGTCTCACATTATTTTCACTGTGAAACATCTAGGTCATTCAAGCTAATGAGTAATAAGGATGAGTCTAAAGATAGCTCTATTGAACAATAAATGAAGGAGTGTGCAACATCCTAAGGGATTCAAGTTTTATTGGAGAACATGATTTTAAGTCCCAACAAATCCATGAAACCCAAGGCTATAAAAACCAATTACATAAAGGGATAAGGAATGATGTAATGCTCCACATTAGAGCTTCCAACTACTAAAATACATTATAGGTTATCTTGTTATTCTTTGCTTTTTATCTTTTGAACTTATCTAGACTAATAGAAATATATTTATAAGTACATGTGGACCTACCTATATGTAGAATTATTATTTGATTTTTACTATTTATGTTATTAAGGATTACAATTATCCAATTTCTTTTAAGCATGAAAATTTAAAAGGAAAGTTTGGTACATGGATACTAGTTCGATTTATATTGTGAATGGATAGTTGATGTGATGCACATGGTAATTAAACATACCTATTTTGAATCCTAATATGCATTATTGTTAATATCATGAAAATGGTTATATGATTATGCATGTTTATGTGTTTTGGTAAGATAACCTATAGATTAATTAATAATAGGCTAATAGATATCTAGGTAACCATGGAACTAAAGTAACATTGATGTCATGGACATTGGAAGAGTAGTGGTATGCTATGAATAATTATTTTGTGATTTAATAATTAGTTCCAAACATTGCTATGATATGTGGGAAAGTGCAACTTTTATAGAAAGCACAGTTGACCAAAATGGTTTTTGATGGCATAGCTCTAAAAACAATAATGGCATAGTATGGTCAATGATAAAGTGTTGGCCCTAGTTCTATAAATGATAGGGTGTTGACTCTAGTTATATCATAAGGGATGGAGGTGTTTTCACCATTTATCCTTTGAAAATTGGAGTCATGGGAGGTTTGTGTTAAGCCATCCTCCCCAGGACATGTGATAGTGACTACTAGTTTCATGTTGGGGAAGCGAAGTCAATATAGTTGATGCTTCCACTTACGAGTTATATATAGAGTTAGATTGATATAGTCGATGCTCCAACATATTACAACAAAGGAAAGGACATGATTTGGAAGATGGAAGTGAGTTAGGGAGGAAGGATGATTCAAAGTTAGTTGAGAATTCTACTTGGGGATTATATGTGCCACTCTTATTCCTTACTTGGTTCCTTCCATGTTTAGAACACTTGTTTTGATTCAGTTTGCATAATTTAAGTGTGATGATTGATAAATTATTGTAATTTTGTTAGTAAAGACTACTAAACGATGCATTTACTTGATTTACTATCTTATAGTCTTGGTTGTGAACATACAAGAATTATACATTAGAGGCAGTGATTGCTTACTGTTAGTACACACAAAAGATACATGTACACTTTTCTATGAGATAATGGAGGGGGATTTACTAAGAGTTGTCAAGGAGACTTGAGATTCATTTAGAGTATTGACAACCTTTAATACTTCCCTTATTTCCTTAATTCCTAAATCAGAGAACCCATATGGATATGAGAAGTTTAGGCATATTTCACCATGTAATTGCATATAAAAAATAATTCAAAAATCACTGCGAGAAGGATGATGGACCTCTTGTCAAAAAATATTTGAACATGAGAAATTTAGGTTTCTAGCAGGGAGACATATTCATGAGGAAGAGGGGTTAGCTCAAGCAACCTTCCACCTAATAAAATAAAGAAATTTAAAGCAATGGTTTTAAAAGTGGATCTCCCACAAGCGTATAGTAGGGTTTGTTGGTTAGATCTCATGTTTATTCTATTCCATTTGAGTTTTAATATAAGTTTTGTTTATGTTTGTAGCATCGCATAGGTACTTAACAAAGTTTCCGACTTAATGAGGACTGTGACCTCAAAACAAGAACTCTAGCTCTTAAAACCCATATTTTTGCATAAAAAAACATGAAAATCAACCCCTAAATCAAAAAGTGGTGCTACCTGTAACACTATTTTTTGTAATCGAGTCAAAATTACAACTTTTTTCAAGCATGGGTTTAAAGTATCAAATGGTTGCTCATAAAAAGTTTAAAATCAACCCCCAAATAAAAAAATGGTTCTACCGGTAGCACCACTTTTTCTAACCGAGTCAAAATTACAACTTTTTTCAAGCATGGCCTTAAAACATAAAATAGTTGCTTAGAAAAACTTTAAAATCAACACCTAAATAAAAAGTGACACTACCTAAAGTAAAATGTTTTTTCTAAATGTTAAAATTGTAGCTAATTACAACCTAATGTGGCCTTGAAAACAAATCCCTATGCAAATAAAAAAACTCAAAATTGGATCCTAAATGGTCACTTGAAAATTTGTTTACTAACTTTTTTTTTAATTTACATTAAAAAATAAATAAAAAGAAAGGAGAAAATCTTCACAATTTTTTTTAATGAAGACAAAAACACATTTAAAAAAATAATTTCAAAACCCAAATTAAAAAAAAGGGTGAAAAACAAAAAAAACTAAAAAGAAATTAAACAAATTTAAAATTTCCCTAGAAAACAATAATTAAAAAATAATAATAATAAATCCCTTCAAACATTTAAAAAAAAAAATAAGAAAAAAAACACAAAAAAAATACTAAAAAGAAATAAAATTCAAAAAAATATTTTAAAAACTCAAAAAAAAAGAAAAACAATATTAAAAAAAATACTAAAATCACCGCTAAAAGTTTATTTTAAAAATAAAATTAAAAAACTAAATTTCATTTAAATTTAATGAAAATAAAAATTAAAAACTTTATATTTAATATAACTATATAATTTGATTATCTTTTCAGTTGGGAGAAAAAAATGGCGCCTTGCCTCACCAAGAAACCTGTCGCAACAAACCCTACTCCCAAGAAGGAGAAAGCAGGAGGGGCTAAGGCCAAGCAGACAATGCCAAAGACCGAGCCAGTGCCCGTCGTTGTTGTTGAAGCCGAAGAGACGAATAAATCACTAGCTAAACCCAATGAAACGGAGGCGGTGCCTGACGTCGACATAGGCACCAAGATGGACCAGCAACAACACACAGAGAAGGATCATGGCATCCAACGCATCGAGATGGACCAACAATACCACACGAAGATGGCCCTTTTTAAATCTATTCTTTCACCCCAGCCGGATGAGGTGGAACCTCGATGGACGGTTGCAACCGAGGAGGGAGGCTCCAACTCATTCTCTGGCGAGAGAGAACCAACGATTTGGGCACGGATCAATTTCGAGAAGAGACTGTAGGTGCGGCAAGTGCTAAACTCTAACAGCCGTCGTCGCCTTGATCTAAAGGTCAAAATACATTCAACTATAAGAGACCTCAGGGATCTGCGGCTCTTAGGGGATTCTCATCCATCGCTCTGGTATAGGAATCAAGTTAAGAGTGATGCAAGAGAGAGGTTTCATTCTGAATATCGCGACAAGACTAGCTCCAAGATTGCAGCAGGCTTTCCCCTTTTTGTAAAGACTATCGTCGGATCTTCTCTCTGCTTGCATGCTCAAGATTTAGACTCCATTTTTGAGCTCAAAACCCAAATCCACCAGGCTACAGGTACTCCGCCTGGATTTCAACGAATAATATTCGAAGGAAGTCAACTTGTGGATGGATCTCTGCTACAAGACTATGGGAATCTAAAAAACACAACCATTTCTCTCACTTCTCGTTTGCGTGGAGGAGCGCCTTCATTCACTCATCCAAGATCTTACAAGAATGCTGTGAAAACAGGGATTTCCGCTCCTTTGGAGTCCAAGGCTGAAACTTTAGGAGTAAAGGATCTCTTTAGCTCTGCCTTCATTGTGGAGCAGTGTGCAGAACCTCCAACAACATAAATCGAAGATTCCCAAGTCTATGGCTTTGCCTTTGTCTACCAGACAAAAGCCCTCACCTGTCACTTCAATGGACTTTGGCCCTTGGCCTCTGCGCTAAGAGAATGGGTTAACAAGACCTGGTCATCAGGTCATGAGCTATTCCTCTACTCCAAAGGGTTCTTCATCGTCAACTTTTCCACAGAAGTTGAATGCCAACGCATGCTAGAGCAAGGTCCTTGGTTTTGGGACAGATCTGGTCTTTCCATGCAGAGATGGTTCCCCGACTTCAATCCACTAACCATAACAACCATGACTACACCGGTCTGGGTAAGACTACCCAATCTACCCCAGCATTTTTATACTCTAGCTTTTTTACCTACCCTGGGCAATGCATTGGGTATATTTATCAAGACAGACACAAACCAGATATCGAAAGGCTTCATCACTTTCACCCACATATGCGTTGAAATTGACCTCAGTCAAGGGCTTCCGGATAGGATTCTTATAGATTTGGATGAGGGAGATCCTTACACGCAGATGGTTGATTATGAGAACATCGCCTTCAGATGCCACTCCTGTCAGCAAACAGGGCACCTCCAAGCTACTTGTCCTCTATCCCCAACCCCTTCCTCAACATCTGGAGCACGGAAAGAGCTATTGGTTAGCAAGGACCAAATTTTCACAAAAGCCGCCCGAACCCTTCTTCCAACAACAAGCAGCATCAAAAAGACGCTCCAACTCCCTCGCCTTCTACAACGCCTTCGTAGTCCCCAACATTCGCTCAGCAGCCAACTACAGACCCAAAACACTAGCCTTCGGCCTCTGCATAAAATCGTAAAGTTTTAGAAGTCATGATTCCAACTCCCGCAGTTAAGCCTTTTTACCCACCTCTCGAAAAGGGGGAAACAATTGACATAATCATGACCACGACCCCACTCCCAGGGGCTCAAAATAATCCTCATGAATCAGACAATTCAGACAGTGACAAAGAAGCACCCTTGGCTTCAACAGCTCAAGATTATGGCACTTCCTCAAATCATCTAGCTTTGGTGGTGAAAGTTGTTGAGCCTATCAGCTCCTCTGGTGGGATTGATGTTCGTAATAAAAAAGGTAGAAAGGATCCTCACCAGCCAACACAATGATCCTACCCTGTCTCCTTATCTTGTAATTTTTCATCTCGCTTTGCCCACGCACTTCCTGTGGCTCTTTTCTTAGCATAGGCTAGTCTCAAGTGATCCCTTGTTCTCTTTCTAGGGGGTCTTCTACCATCAGCAAATCGATGTATTACTTTGTACTTTTTTCCTGGATTGAATAGAAGGATTCTCACCTCTCTTTTTACTTAAAAAAAAATATATATATAACTATATAATTTATATAGTTATACATAATATAATATAACTATACAATTTATATAGTTATATATAATATAATATAATATAACTATATAAATTATATATATATATATGTCGGGGGTGATGCCAGGCATCACTCCAACCTCCTCACAGGCTTGTCCCAGGTCTTGTGGCGCGCTGACTGTCTGTCGATCGATGGGTCACAGGGGTGATGTCGGGCATCACCCCAACCCCCTGCTGCTCAAGCCCAGGTCTCATGTCACACTAGCTCTCTGCCGGTCGAAGGGTCGTAGGGGTGATGTCGACCATCGCCCCAGCCCCCCACAAGCTAGGCCCAAGTCCCATGTCGCATCGACTATTTGTCGACTGGAGGATCGCGGGCGCAATGCCATGACCACAAGACCTGGGCTAGACCTGTAAGGAGGCTGGGTCGATGCCCTACATCGCTCCCACCCTTTACTTTATATATATATATATATATATATATATATATATATATATATATATATAATAATAATAATAATAAAACTAATTCAGTCTTAGTGGACGATGATGATGATGATGATTAACGTCCACTAAGAGTGAATTAGTTTATTATTATTATTATTATATATAATATAAAAATTTTAATTTTTTTAAANTATATATATATATATATATATATATATATATATATATATATATATATATATATATATATAATAATAAAACTAATTCAGTCTTAGTGGACGATGATGATGATGATGATTAACGTCCACTAAGAGTGAATTAGTTTATTATTATTATTATTATATATAATATAAAAATTTTAATTTTTTTAAAATTGTTTATGAATTTTTTTCATTTCAATTTTATTTTTGTAATTTTAAGGTTTTTAAAAGTATTTTTTTAATTTTTTTAAAAAATTGTATTAAATTTTTTATTTTAGGTTTTGTTTAATTTGGGTTTTTTTTAAATATGTTTTTTATTTTTTTATTTGTTTTTTTCACCTTTTAAAAGTGTTTTTGGGCCATTTTTATTTTTTTATTTATTTTTAATATTTTATTTAATATAAATTTGTTTTTACTTTTCTTTTTCTTTAATTTGAATTCTTATTGTTTTCTTAGTTTTCAATGTATATAAAAAAATGAATTATATTTTTTTGCTAAATATTTAAAAACAGTTTTATTTAAGTATAATTATTTTCTATGTATTAAAGTAAAGGTAAACAATGTGTTAAAAATGATATTTTCCACTATATTTAAAAAATATGGAACCATAAATTAATTAAGGACACACAATTATAGGAAAAATATTAATTTAAAAAAAAGTAAATGGTGTACAACATTTTTAACATTGGATGAAGCATGGAAACATGATTAAAAACACCATTGAACCCAAAACAAAAATAAGAAAACTTGAAAATAGATGAAAAAACACCATTGTAAATAAATTTTTAAATAATTTGAAAATAGATGAAAAAATAAGCATTTAAAAAATAATGTGGATACATTATGGATAAAAAAATTTAAAATATAAAAAAACTACCTAAAAAGGGAGGGAGGGTGCTACCGGTAGCACCATTTTTAAAAACATGATACAAAATGTGACAAAAAAAACCGAGAACTCTGTAGAGTTCTCGTTAAGTTGGTAACTATGTTACTTCCACACAGGTCTAAGTGTCTAGACATGTGGAAGTCATCCAAATCCTTTTACCTTGGTAATTTACTTTAATTAAAAGAATTATTAAAGTAAAGTGTTTTTATTAGTGAGTTGAGTTTTATTTAAGGAAATGATTTAATTAGCATTAGTGAATTAAATAATAGCCATTGATCTCAAGTGAGGTGAGAAGTAATCTCAACCATCAATCACTTTGGATATTAGGGCTAGATCATAACTCAAAATTATAAAAACAAGGCTAGGTGAAGGAGAAGACATTCTATTCACTTGAGGATAAAATAATGATTTTTTCTCAAGTTCTTGAGTCATGAAGGATTATGACTGAAGGGAATCAATCTTGGGAGCAAAGAAGGAATTTTGCTCAAGTATAGATCACAAAGGACTATTATTCATGGAGATCTTGGATAGGTGGAGAAATAATTCCATATAGATATCTAGGCCAAAGGAAGAGAGAGAACAAGTGTGCAGTAGAAGGATTGACCATCATGGAAAATGCAAGTATTTTGGTACATGTTGCACCTTTTAGCATGAGTTTCAACGTATAGGTCATGCAGATAGCATGAGTATTTTGTTATAGGCCATGCATAACAATGCATGTATCATCGTAAAAGTTTCTTTGTAGCCGTACAAGATCGAAAATTTGGAAAAATATCAACCAGTCAGGTTTTGATGTACTTTGTCTATTTTTTAATTGGTCCATTTTCCCAATAAGGGAACCCTTGTAATCTTTGAAGTTATTTGAATGATAAGATTAGTTGATGGGAAGAATATATTTGTGTATTGTGTTTGATATTTTGGTTTCTAGTATTGTTTTCACTATATTTATTTGAGTTGATTATTCCAACAAGTGTATGTTGTTTTGTGAGGTGCTAATTTGATTTACAATAAATAAATCACTAGATAACAAGATATCTAGGTGACAATATAGGGAATTTCAACATGGTATCAAAGCTCTCACTCTAAGAGGAAGATAGATTGATAAACCAACAACCATAAATCGAAGGACATATTTGAGGGAAACAATCGTACAACAGTCGGATTGGCTCACCGAGGAAAGCACAGGTATTCTGGTATAAGTCACTCAGATAGCACGGGTATTCTATTATTGGTCATGCGACAATAGCGTGGGTATCAACATACAGGTCACGCAATATAACGTGAGTATCAACATATAGGTCGTGCATAACAAAGAAATTATCAACATATATGTTGCATGATATAGTACATATTACATCATACAGGTCGCATAGATAGAACAAGTCAGTGTAGACAGAGGTTGTAAAGGTCAGTGCATGGGTTGTTTAAACAATAGGTTATTTACAAGGTAGTTTATCAAGTCTAAGGCATGGCTTCAAAAATTATAAGAGTTGAAGACAGATTCTATGGAGCATCCAAATTCCTATCTTAGAAAACAAGAGTTACTTTAGCATTGAAGGAGAATGACGTTTGGGAGTTAGTGGACAAAGAATTTGTTCCACCAATAGATCCAACAGCTTTGGAAGGTCATGAGAAGGAGAGATTGAAGGGTTATCTTGGATTCATTGAAGGATCATCTAATTCCTCACTTATCTGAGAAGAAGACAACCAAAGAGATGTTTGATGCCTTGGTAGGATTATTCTAGAGCACTAACATGAATATGATGATGGTCTTAAGAAATAAACTCAGATCTATGCAAATGTCTAGATATGACAATGTTACCAACTACTTCATGAGGATCACTCAGGTACGTGATAAGCTTGCAATTATAGGGAATAAATTGGATGACGTAGATCTCATTAATATGGAATTGAATGGTTTTCTCAAGTCTTTGGAACCATTTGTCAAGGGAGTCTGCACTCAGGAAAAACTCCTAGATTGACAATAGAGTCTTTGGGATGATTGCATCCAAGAAGAGACTCACGAGGTGTCTAAAGTAGGAAAGAAGGGAGATGAAGAGCAGGAGAACCCGAATCTTGTTAGTAATAGAAGGAAGGGAAAATGATATGGTTCCAACAAGTAGGGTGATGGTGAGGAGTTAACCTCATAGCTGAGGAAGAGGGACTTGAGTAAAATAAAGTGCTACATGTGCCACAAGTATATGCAATATGCTTCATAGTGTCCGAACAAGAAGAAAGGGAAGAGTCAACCTCAACACATAGAAAAATCTACAAAATCTCAAGTCAAGTAGTGTTTTGATAAGTTCAAGGAGTTCTCGTTAGTCTCTTGTCTTTCTAGCACAAATTTCGGTAGTTCCTAGCTTGTGGATAATGGGTCTTCGTATCACATGACGGGGACACATGAGTTGTTCACAAGTTGGTTAGAGACAAACTCAAATATGCATGTAGAACTTGGCACCCATGCTAAGTGTAGTGTGGAGGGAGTTGGGATAGTGAGGTTCCAACTGGAGTTAGGAAGTTCTTTGGAGGTAGCATATGTGTTGTATGTCCTAGAGTTGAAGATGCATTTTCTCTCAGTCTCAACTCTAGAGGAAAAGGGTTTTCCAATATTGTTCCATAAAAAACCAATACTCATACATTTAGAGGGAACTATCCCTGGCTGTAACAATTATCATTGGTGTCGGAGAGGGTAGGTTATATAGGACGCAGGGCAAGCCATTAGAAGAATCCAAGGGGATCTTGGATCATGGATTGATGTCAGTGACATAGGATGAGGAGAAGGAGGATTCAAAGGGTGAGAAGTTGAAAGGTGAGTAGAGTTCACAGACTTCTAGTGTAAGGATTCAACCCTTAGATGGTAATAGGGTGTTAGTATGTTATAGTTCTGTTAGGAGACTGAGTTGGTACGAGATGACATTGAAGGATGCTCACGAGCAAGAGGCTCCTAATATCACATTGATGAAGTTTCCAAACTTCATGGCACTGATATGTAGCATCGTCGATTATGTGACTTTTAGTATGCATGGAGAAAATGACCAGCAGGGTTGGAGGAATGTGAGTGAGTAGGATGATGTGTGCAACATTGTGTCAGGGCCAGAGGGAGAACTAGTTCCAGGTGACTCTTCGAGAAGTATCTTTCTCGCTAAGAGGGAGTGTTAATGTTTGTAGCATCATAAATGTACTTCCACACATGTCTAAGTGTCTATGTGCGCGGAAGTTTTCCAAAGTCTTTTACCTTTTTAATTTAATTAAATTAAATGAATTATTAAAGTAAAGTTCTTTTATTAGTGAGTTGAGTTTTATTTAAGGAAATGATTTAATAGAATTGAATTAAATAATAACCATTTATCTCAAGTGAGGTGAGAATTAATCTCAACCATCAATAACTTTGGAGATTAAGGTTAGGTCATAACTCAATATTATAAAATCAAGGCTAGGTGAAGGAGAAGGAATTCCATTCACTTGAGGAGCAAAAAAGGACTTTTGCTCAAGTGCTTGAGTTATGAAAGACTGTGACTGAAGGGGATCAATCTTGGGAACAAAGAAGGACTTTTTCTCAAGGATTGAATCATGAAGGATTTTGATTCAAGGAGATCTTGGATAGGAGGAGAAGGACTTCCATATAGATATCTAGGCCAAAGGAAGAGAGAGAGAGAAAGTGTGCAGCAAAAGGATCGACTGTTGCAGACAACATAGATATTCTGGTACATGTCACATGGATAGCGTGAGTTTGATCATACATTTCACACAGATAGTGCAAGTATTTTGTTACACACCGCGTAGAACAACAAAGGTATCAACGTAAAAGTCACATTGTAGCCGTATAGGATCGGTAGTTTGGCAGCAGATCAATCAGTCATGTTTTGAGGTACTTTTTCTCCTTTCTAATTGGGCCATTTTCCTAGTAAGGGAGCCCTTGTAATATTTGAAGTTATTTGAATCATAAGCTTAGTTGATGGGCATAATATCTTTGTGTAGTGTGTTCAAGATTTTGGTTTCCAGTATTTCTTCCACTATATTTATTTGAGATGATTATTCTAGCAAGTGTATGGTTTTTTCTGATCTTCTAATTTGATTTACATCAAGAAAATCACTAGATAACAAGATACCTAGGTGTCAGGATAGAGAGGTTGGACACACCTACCACACTTAGAGGGGGGGTGAATGAGTGTGGGGCTCTTTTTCCCAAAACTTCCCTCTTGCACAAAAACTCATTAATTAGCATTCAAAATTTATTCATTACCCATTGTTGTCATTTATAACCATCTAGATGTGAGCACATATCAACAACATATATTAGCAATATATCATCAACAAGTCATCACCACAATGAACACAAAGAACACAAGATGTATGTATAATTTT
>ML790536.1:413077-432567 GCA_009831015.1 Picea engelmannii | reverse complement strand
CATGACAAGCACTATCCATCTAGGATAGTTTCACCAACAATTTCCTTGATCTTCATCTCATTATTCCTCATACAAGCATGGGTCCTCCAACCTTTCTTCTAGGATAACTCAATCCGTAAAGAGTCTTCCCATGAGGGATTTCAGCATAAGGGGACCACTTTGGAGTTCATCCGTTTGTACACCTTATCAATCATGATAAGACAATAATGAGAGCATGGGTCCTCCAACCATTCTTCTAGGATAAAGCAATCCGCAAAGCATCTTCCCGTGAAGGATTTCACCATAAGGGGACCACTTTGGAGTTCATCCATTTGTGCACCTTATCAATCATGATACGACAATAATGAGTCATCTATACATTTTTTCAACAATGCATCATATACCAATGGAACCACATCGATCCATCTTCATCATGTATCAATGACAACTCATTGATCCATCTTCATCTATGCATTCTCATCAAGGACAATACATATTATATTACATAAATCACCAGTCAATCAATCCTTTGACATCAATCAATCACTTGACATCAATCAATAAAACCATTGGCATCAATGACAACATGATCCAACAAGGGAATTTCAACAACTTTTGTGAATTGGATTATGAATTGCATGACATGAATATCACTTGTAGTCTTTGTAAATGGATTAGCTTCAATTTTTTTCAAACATGGTAGAGGCTTGAGGTAGGGATGTCTTCTCTCCCCATTGATTTTTTTATTTGTAGCTAAAGGTATTAATAAGGCTATAATAGAGGCTAGAAACTATGGATATATGAAAGGTATCAGAGTGGGAAGGGATTTAACTATCTCTCACTTGTTATTCATTGATAATATTTTACTTTTATGCATTGGTAACTATCTCTATTGTATGGAAACAAGTATGGTTGTAAACATGGATAAATCTACCATATCCTTTATGGGAGTGGATGAGGAGGAAACGAGGGAGATTTTAGGCTTATTCAACTTTCAAGGAAGCTGATTTGAACTCTAGTATCAAGTATATTTAGTTTTACATCAAACAAAATGATCATACAAAAAATGACTAGGGGTTGATGGTCTCAAAAGTGGAAAAGCGATTATCCCTTTGGTGTAATAAATGACTCTCTCGAGGAGGTAGGTTGGTGTTGCTCAAGTCTGTATTGGAGGTGATCCTTGTATATTGGTTATATTTAACCGTTACTCCAAAAGGTGTTTTAGAGAAGGTGTTACCCCTCAAAATTTCATTAGGTGAAGAAAGTCCTAACCAAAAATTATGAGAGCCTAGAGGCACTATAGGCAAGCTACCGACTCTCATATCAATGGCCTTTTACCACACTTTAGACTAAGTAAAATAGATTATCCTAGTCTATGGGGAATCCATAAAAGTCAATTTAAGATAAGTCGTGTAGAAGGAGTGTGAGTGTTGATTATCTTAGATTGATCAAGATTATGAACCAACCAACCTAATTGGCTTAGATATTAGAAAAGTAGAATATGCGAAGTTTTTGCTAGATTACTAAGAGTCCAACACAAGTTTGTTAAGTCAATCACCATTAATCATCATGCTTGTGTAATAGTGCTAAAAATTATTCATCATATGATTCAGTGAAAATATTCTCTACCTTAAATATGAAACTCATCACCATAAGATGCCTAAATGACTTAGAAAATGAATTTCACAACCATGATCCAAAATGTTTTAGATATGAGATCCAAAGTCCATCCATCATCGTCACTAAGTTTACAAAGAGTGATTGGATTTTAAGAAATGCTATTTACATCACATGGTTTCAAGTGTGAAAATGTCGCTAACACAACAAATGTGATACATATAATATTCAAAATTTTAATAATTCCCCAGAATCACTTCTACTATGTAGATTCCATAATTCTGTCCATACAGTCATGCGACACCAAGTTGCTTGTATAGAAAATGATTTTAAATACAACCTACATGCCTTATTTGGAATCGAGCTATCAGGATAATTTAGCTTGTAATAATCAAATGCAAAAAAAAAATATTCTTTAAATGGGTCATCCAAGTCCATAGACTTAAAACCCACTTAAGCTTGTAATAATCAAATGCAAAAAAAAACCATGCTTTAAAGGGGTCATCCAATAAATATCACCATATCAGTACATAGACTTAAAACCCACAAGAAATGATGGAGATTACAAGTGAATTATTGCAGCTGCTTAAATTCCAGATTTATAATCCCAAGAGTACTGTGAATGAAGATTTAAGTGATCGGAGTGAGAGATAATAGTATTTCCACAAAAGATCTTCAATGTGAGTAGATTTCCAAAATTAAAACAAAGCCAAATGTTTTATGAATAATGGATTATCATAACACATTATATGTAAGATTCTTCATAATATTTGAAGTCTAAATGTTCTATGTAATTACTTTTTTGGGTGATATTTGGGGATTTTTGCCTAAGATTTGGTAAAAAATTATTAGATCTATAGATTTGAGTGATTATTTCTGTATAATTTAATTGTTCCAGAGGTTTTTCAGCATATTGAATCCATTTATACATTTAGAAATAGAATTTAAAAAACAAAAAATAGTGATTTCATACAGATTTATTTCACCAAATTAAAAAAAAAAAATCATTTCATAGAACAGTTAAACAACACCTATTTAAAACATTATTGCAGAGATCTTCAACCAACAAGAAGCAATACAAGTTACAAATTCCATTTAATTCAAATTTAACCCTTACGTGGCACATTATTGCAGAGATCTTCATCAACCAACAAGAGGAGATACAAGTTCCATTTAATTCAAATTTAATCCTTAAGTAGCAATGTATTTCCCACCATAGAAAAATGATATTTGAAAATGAATCATTGAAGTCTTCAAACATATCATTGCTAAACACCAACTATCATATTTTTTTAAGAAAAAATATGACCCAACATTTATAAAGTGAAATGTTTAGTACCTTGCACATCGTTCAAGGTATTTACAAATCGATTTAGTAAACATATGCTATTAGACAAAACAAGCTAGAGAATTGATGCTTATTTGTGTGCAATGATGATCAAACCTTATAATATTTTCCAGAAACACGCTTACTCTTGAGTTCAACATTTAGGTTGCATTCTATTAGATCCACCAAATAGATTATAAAGTTAAACGTTAGATCTGTCCTAAGAATTTTTTTATATCATGTGAAATGAATGTATTAAACCCTTTCAGTGCAAGCATACCTTAAAGGCAAGTCATTGTATTATTTTTAGCATTGATTTATCTTATGTGAATTTTATACCAAAAGACAAGTCAAGCGATTAAAAGAATGGGTGTTAAAACCCTCAATCAATGATTATTCTAGCACATTAGACAAAGGAAATAGACTTGAATGAAAATTTTAGTTGTGTTAGGAACACTCAAGCCTATGGATACTATCACTCGGTTCTATTCAAGAAAAAATGGATTTCCTATGAAAAATCCAAATGTATTCATTACGGGATACTAATGCAAAGGATCAACCAGCTAACCTACAAAATGTTGGTAGATTGACATGATAAAAAAAATGATTTGCATTTGATTAAATCTATACTAGATTTCATAATTAAATAATAGACTTGCCTTGAAAGAGGATTTTCAATCTATATTTAAAGATTTGAATCTACAATAAATCATAGATTGGGCATGGAGTCTAGACTACTTTTGAGTAATTGCCTTCTTACCTTTGGTGTTTGAAATCCCCAAACATTTTTAAAGATTGTTTGGTGAGCATCAAATATAATAGATATAAACCTTGCAAGAGTCACAAGGAGGTTAACCCAAAAGAAAATCAACCTATGTATTATAAAATTTGAAACTTGAAGTTACATTAATCCAAGGTAAAGTGGTAAAACCTCTATGTATTCACCCCTAATACAAATATCTAGTCTAAATTTTACAAAGAAATGATAGAAATATTTAATACCTCATTTGCATTGCTTTCTTTGCAATATATCCTTCATGAATGACCATTTGCAACCTCAAACCCCTCTATAATCACATTTAAACACTTCAGAAAATAGAGAAAAAACCACACCAAATAATAGGAAAAATAAGTTTTCCATTGTATCTCCAACCATGAGAAATGAGGGAGGCTCCCTCCTTATATAGATAAGGTCCCCCCTAATATGATACAATGAATATGATGAGCTAGAGTGATCCAATGTGCTCATACCATGTCCTCCAATGAAAACCAAGATCTAAAACCATGAGTGTCTCAACACAATGGAATAAAACCATCAAAACATGAGTTCCCTCCTCAATCAAGGAGTCAAAACCATGTTGGAAACCTTGATCAACCTCCTAAAACCAACGAATAGACCAAGAGCACCCTCACATGTGTGGATAAACAAGAGACCATGAAGTGCACCCTTCTAGGAGGCACTAAAAACCTAAAATGTGTGATTGGGGAGAGAGAAAAGGAACCTAAAGGAGTGTTCACAAATGTGGCAAGTAGAAACCATCTCCAAAAGACATATAAGTCATTCCCATATATGTTCTAGCTCATGTATGCTCCATATGTTGAGTAATGTACCAAATGCCGATGTGGACACCTCTATGATGATGTGGCATCCCTTTCATTTCCCAATGTGATATCATAGATCCAAATGTAGTGACACTGATCCCAAGACAAAAGGCATAGATTTGAATGTAGGTAGATATCATTGAATATAGTTACACAGATCCTAATGAAGGTACATGGATCTCGAGACATAGTGCATGGATCCCAATGTGGGGTGCCCACCTATAATGATGAATCAAGTCTCAAATCCCTTCTAACATTAAGTAATCCATTCTAACATCTTCATAAGATAAGTTATTTTATAATTTGCCTAAGTATACCATAGTGGGACAAACTCACCCTTATTACATGTGTCAATTCCTAGGACAAAAGGTATTTCCTAGGTGACTTGGTTAGATATAGGTAAAAATTATGAATATCTTATGGAAAGGAAAGGGGAGATTTATGTTTTGGCCCTCGAAGTCATATGTAATTATGTATAAGGTATTTTAACTGGTCTGTAACATCCCGCTCTTGCGCGCATTGAACGAACTTATTCTTTGAGGACACTTGCTTGCAAGTGATCTGAATTATTATACTATTGGTCATTTGATTATGATTATGAGCCAATGTGGATACGATGATATGTTATTTTGTGTATTTACATAGATAGGTGCTATTGGCTAGGTTCTCCTAAGTGTGCATGAATTTGGACCTTGAGGATGCAGAGGCATCGATGAAACCCCTTGGACTCTAGATCGAGTCAAGGAGTGAACTATTGGGGTTTGATTGTTGTTGATATGACATATGTACATCTGATTATATGTTATGACGATTGACTTTTATTATTGACATGATTCATTAATGATGCAGGCTTATGATAGCTTGCCAACCAGACTCACATGTGGAGTAGAGGGGTCACGCACGACAACCAGAGACTTTGAGGGAGAGGTGTGGACAACCGCCTTGCCACAACCTACTATCACTCCCGTCGTGGCTCGAACTATAGGTTAACGATTACGTAGTTTGATAATACCCATGATGTTGTGAGGACATATTGCAACTATCGCTCATGATGATCCTAAGGGGCGCGCAATAAGGAATGGGCCTTATTCCTTAGAGGCCCTTAGTCTCCCACAAGATCACCTAGTGGAGTATTGACTCTAGGGGTTTTTTATGTCTACCAATTCAGTCAAGAGGCGAGTGGCACCCTTGGAGCACGTACTGCGTCCTAAAGGGCACGTCGCGCAAGGAAACCAGAAAGAGGTGAGTGGAACCCTTGGAGCACGTAGTGCATCCTGAAGGGCACGACGTGCAAGAGAAACAAAAAAAGGAGAGTGTCACCCTTGGAGCACCTAGTGCGTCTTGAAGGGCACATCGCAATTTCAACGAGTAAGTGAATAAACCTAGTCGGCCTTAAAATGAATGGTGCGATAAGTAAGCTTTAAAAACATTTTCCCTAATAAAAATGTCGCCCAACCTAGTGAAATTAAAATCTATGTCTAAGTAACACATGTGGTAAAAAATAATAATCATAATTAAACATGTAACAAGAAGGGGGTAAGAAATTCAATTAAATTATTAAAATCAAATTACAATGGGGGATTAAAATTTTAAAAGGGTAATGATTGTTTTATCTACATATGCTAATTTAATTTTTAATTAAAAAGAAAAAGGGATAAATGGTTGTTTTCTACACTTGGTAATTTGAGTTTTAGTTAGGAAGGGAAAAGAGGGAAACTTAAAATAAATAGGAAAGTAAAGGAAAAAGGGGAAACATAAAGAAAAAGGGAAACATAAGGAACAAGTTGAATGTTTAACTTAGTAAGAAATCTTGCATTCAAGAACTTTCTAATTATGAACTCAACTAGGAATTTAGTAAAGGCGTAAGTCATTTAAGATGTGTAAGGGAATATTGGGACACAAAAGAGCGTTTTTAGGAATGCTTTTTGGGGGGTGAGGGAAATAAGAATAATTAAATATTTAATGAAATTAATTTCTGGTGATACTAGGGGGATGGGTGACGTGTACAGGGGAGGATTTTTTGATTAAATTAATGAAAAAGAAATTAAATGAGAATTTGGGAAAGAAATCACTTAAAAACTATATAAAAAGGATGGAGGAGGAGGAGGAGGAGGAGGAGGAGTATGGATCTGATCTTTATGCATAACGTTACTTTGCTGAATTTTTGTCTCGACTGGACTTATCTTGTGGGAGTTGGGATACCCAGCTCAGGTAACGAGTGGTAGCTCGACCTTTCAAGGTGAGATGGGTGCTAGTTGTTCTCTGGTATAGTGTGTGTGGCCCCTTTGCGGCTCAGGGGGAAGAAGATTACCCCTAACGTTGGCTGGGAGGTATCGGGGAGGTCACATCGGTCGAAAAGTGGAAGCTGAACGAAGCACGCGTAGGACAAAAACTACTAAGCAGTAGCGTTGGGCTAAGGTACACTGCTTTAATTGTTACTTGCAATGAAATTAAATTTACTTATGTTATTTCTCTGTGCTTAGTTTAAGATTTCATTTCCATGCACTGTCTTGCCTCGCTTTCCTATGGTATTGTAATTCCCTTGCTTGTTGTTTTCTGAATGGATTTCCCTTGGTGAACCCAAATTTTGATTTCAATAAATTATCTATGTGGGTTTTATTGATTATTATGAATATATTGTGCTTGATCTTCTGCCCTTATCCCTAGGCTATCAGTCCATGCCTGAGTAGTCGGAAAGGAGCCGAATCAACGGTCCTCACTTCGTTGTTTAAATACCTATAGATTCTAATGCCCTGCTTTTTTGTGAATGGATGATTAGCGAAGGATAATTCTTGCCCAACCGTCTACCCTTACTCTTCTCTGCATTGATTGATTCATGGCGAAATGATTGTTCTTGTGCCTTCTTTTGACTAAGCATCTTTGTGTATTGTTTATCATTTCTCTCTGCAAGCGACTTAATACTCTCTGTGTTTTTATCACCTCTACATTTTTGGATGGCCTTTTATTCTCTGTTATTTCTTGGCATTTTACACCGTATGCAACCACGGTTTGTTGGGCATTTGTACTCCACATCTGGTTTGGATTTTTGTTCCTTAGTTTTGGATCCTTATGGATTTTACACATCGATTTTTCTGGTTTGATACACTGCAATTTCTTTTTACACAACATTTTAGTGATGGCTCTATTGTTATTTAGTTATGCTTTTATTTATGATAAAAACACACTGAAACTCTTGAGATACATCGATTGATGGATAACAATCATTCATGATTTATTAGAAAACACTACATTTGTTTACACCTCCATTCATCCATATATTTAATAGACCACATTTATAGATTAAAGAAAGCTATAGATGTAAAAGAAAGTGATACATGGTAATGTTAGAAGATAGTGATATTGTTGTTAGCATTTACACCTGTGTTTTCTGCATTTTCATGTAGTGTTTCCATGGTTTCTTTCCTGCGATTTCATGATTCACGTTTCCATGGTTTTTCTGTACCTGCGTTTTCATGGTTGTTGTACGTGTGTTTTCTGCGTGGATTGCATTGAATAACAACCTTGTTACTGATTGACAATGTTTTAATGTATGTGTTGAATGTGTCTTAATGAAATGACATTGAAACAAAATGATTTTGTTTTACTATTGTAACCACCATTTCATGCGCCCCCATGAATTCGTTTTATTGTCAATAAAACCTCTGTATTGTGACCAGTTTTTATTTTGTTGTTTGAACCATAAATTTTATTGAATCAACAGTTTGAACCATGATTTACCATGCGAACTGGTTCATACCACTGTCATTTACCATGCGATTTAGTTTACCCCATTGTTATTTACGATGCATTTTATTTTTGGCCAAAATGCAATGCACATTAGACCCATTCCATTGCCTGAAGCATTTTAGACTTGCCCTAAACACACACAAAGTTGACAACGATTATATATCAGAGTTAATTTACACTTGAGTCATCATTATTGTATACACTTTCATTAATATATAGACTGCGATGTCATTGATATAGTGACTGCGTTTTCCTTAATATTTGGACTGCAATTTACATAGCGGTTGCAATTTACATATGTCTGCGCTTCCATATGAAGGGTTATGTCTGCTTTTTTTTTTTTATATATCAACATTTCCTTTTAAATGTATCCCAACCATTAATTGGCTATCACGGTGATTATTTTTTTAATGTTATGACAATGATTTTGTTTAGGATGTCACAACGATTTCTTTTAAGATATCTCAACGATATTGTTCATGATGTCTTGTAGCGATTTTATTATGCTATCACAGTGAAGGTATTTAATAATTGATAGCTATGTTACTTAGGGTAGCGATAGAAACACCGATTTACATATAATGGTAGCGTTTATGACAGTTTTAATATGTTGATAGTAAATGTTATTACTCAACGATTTTAATGTTTATTGAAACATTTGACAATAATCTTGATTATATGACATCGTTGATTGTATGATAACATTGACAATTATTATAATTATATTGACAACATTTGTTATATGTAGTTTGTATAATAATAAGACAACAATATTATAGTATATAATGAACAACATTATTAGCGATTGTATGAACAACATGGGTAGCGTTTATAATGAGCCGCCATTTTTGTGAGCGATTTATTTCATCATGAGTGAATCTTTATATTTTTTTTAGACATCGATTATAGTGTTATTTCCTCGTCATTTATTTTATTGTTACGTTGTGCATTATGTGACAACGAATTACAAGCCAGTGATATTTCGGATTGATAAGTCACAACAATTACATTGTAATTGATTTATTGTTATGTGAATAATTTGGTGATCAGTTGCACTAAAACTAATATTTTTAGTGTACAGTTCCAATTTTAAAAGATAGCGATCTAGTTTTAGTTTTAAAGGAAAGCGATTTATACTTATCTAACATTGGGAATTGGAATATAGTTACAATGAACTATTGTTTTAATAATAATCATTTAATATGTACAGATTGATTTTGTTGTGCAAGGAAATTATTGTGTTGTATGAATGTCATAGTCGTCTTGCTGACTTGTCGATTGGGTTCTAGGGTTAGTCGTCAGGTGTTTAGATAGTTAATTTGATCTCCTAGCATGTTGAATTTAGCTTGTGTTAAGGGTCCAGTTATGTTGTTGTGCCATGGTTGTTGTCATTTCTATCGCACGGTGACGACATGATTCCTGATGAGGGGATCATCATGCGCCCTGATTTTTAGAGGTGAATGATAACTTGGTTGGATTCAGTGCTTCCCAATGTGGGCATTGTTCGTTGTAATTGATGTCAGCGCTTGGTTTGTAATGCCTTAATGCGTTCATTTTGCACATCGTAGAGGTTTCTATCTACTGGTCATCAAGTCATTGTGTTGGGATTGTGGATGTTTTCCTTTAGCTTGTAGGCATTATCGTGTTTGTGTCAGACGAGTAGTTTTTTCTATCTATCTTTGATTTTCGCATGTTTCGCCCAGTTTCTCGATGTGCTAGTGTGTTGAGTCATGGTTGTTTGTTTCTTGATATGCATGCGTGGTGTTCATCATCAGGTTTTATGGTTTAAATGTTGTTGTCGTTGCTTTCCTGGCTAAAAAATAAAAAATTGCACTTTTTGCTTCGCTTGTAGTCGTAATGATTGGGGTCATTACATGTGGTATCAGAGCAGGTTCAACCCACGACTTGGGATCACTACGGATTTTGTTGATGTGATATTTGATTATAATGTTGCTAATTAAGTTGACTTGTATTCGTGCAGGTAATCGTGGTTAGAGGACGCCACAGAGGTAGACAATGGGGTGCTAGGGAGGAGGCACAACGCCTCCAGTAGCATCCATGCCGGAGGGGTTTAAAACCCAAGGAGACGAACAGGTTGTCAGGTAGGAACAAATAGTCGTGGGTGATGTGGTTGGGCTGAAGAGGTCTTTTCAGCAGATGTTTGAGGCACTGATCAACTGTTTGGATAGATATGAGGCCAGGGCGCCGACACCCCCTGAGGGTCTACTGCGCGCTCCGGTCAGTACTGGTAGCATTCACCATGAACTCGAGAAGGTAAAATTTCTCAAGTTCTTTGGTGCCCCGGACGGCTCAGCCACTGAGGCATAGTTGGATAATATGGCGATGTTCTTTACACTTAGCGACTATACCTCCAACATGAAGGTCTGCATGGTGGTATTCCAACTGAAGGGGAGCACTTTTCTATGGTGGAAGACTCTCCTGCCATAATTGAACATGGTCGTTGAAGATGTATCATGGGAACTGTTTGAGGAATGGTTCCGAGAGAGGTACTTATCAGAGGAATTCATTGAGTGTCAGCTCAACGAGTTCAATGCCTTGTGACAGGGTGACCGTACGGTGCCCGAGTACGAGGCCCTTTTTATGGAGTTTCTTCGTTATGATCCACACCTTAATACCGATAAACGTAAGGTCAACAGGTTCTTGTTTGGCATTAATGTCAACATTTGTTCAAATTTTATGATTATGATGCCGTGAACCTTGCATGATGTCATTCAGAAGGCCCTCATAGTGGAGGAGGAGCTTATCAGTGGGGGTCAGAGAAGGACTCAAGTGAGACTAGCAGGGCAGGTGTCATCTAGTGCACAACAACATCAAACACCAGCTAGACATACGAAAGGATATCGTGGCTTCCAGAGAGGATCCACTTTCATTACACCTCGACGACTGATGCCACAACAACGAACTCCTTACCGAGCACCACAACATCAGCAACAACGTCGACTGCAACAACAACAGTTTAGGCCTCTTCAACAGAACATACCAGGATTCCTAGCCGATGGTCCATCAACTTCTACTTCAGGTACCAGGAGTAATTGACCAAAGAAGGGGTGTTGGACATGTGGGGAGCCACACTACCAAAGTGACTGCCCCGTGGAGAGGACTAGAGCATCTGGATCAGTCGGACCCACTACCATGGGAGATTTTGGAAAGGCCCATTGGATTCATGTAGCCGTGAATAATCACCAGGAAGAGCACCAGTTGACTGCGGTCGAGACATCAGGTACTATTGCTAACCAGACCGTTAGTATTTTGGTAGATCCTGGTGCTACTGAGAGTTTCATTTCTGGTGTAGAGCTAAAAAGGATTAAGGTAAATGCGGGAAAACATGATGCGTTTATCTTTGTATAAATGAATTCTGGAGTGAAACATAAGGTTGGAGGGAAGGTTACGAGTTGTAGCCTTAACCTAGGAGATTTTTTCAACAAGGCCAACCTGTACATCACAATCTTAGGATCTTATGACATCGCGATCGATATGGACTGGTAGGAATCACATGAGGCAATAATAAACTGTAAGACAAAACAATTGAGCTTGGTCGATGATGAGGGATAGAGACGCGTGATTGTAGGTCAGAACCAGGGAGTTTCCCTAAGGTTTATCTCTTCCTTGTAGCTACAGAAGAGCATGTGCAAGGGATGTAAGATTTATACGATCCTTGCATTAAACGATAAGGGAGTAGTGAAAGATATAGAACACCTTCTGGTGGTGAGAGAGTTTGTGAGCGTCTTCCCAGAGGAGTTATCTGGGATGCCGCCGGAAAGGGAATTGGCATTTACCATATACCTAAAATCAGGGACTAAATCGATAGCAAGAACTCTTTATCGGATGTCGACCCCGGAGTTACATGAGTTGAGAATGCAATTGAAGGAGTTGTTGGACCTAGGAATTATACATCCAAGTGTGTCATCGTGGGGTGTGCCTTTTATTTTCGTATGAAAGAAGAATGGGTTGTGGAGACTCTGCATTGACTACCATCAATTGAACAAGGAAACGATCAAGAATCAATATTCATTTCCAAGGATTGATGATCTATTTGATCAAATGAAAGGTGCAATAGTGTTTTCAAAGATTGACTTGAGATAAGGGTATCACCAGTTATGGATCAAGGAGGATGAAGTCCCTAAGACCTCCTTTAAGACGAGGTTTGGACATTATGAGTTTATTGTTTTACTGTTTGGACTGACGAATGCCCTAGGGGTATTTATGAGTTCGATGAACAGGGTGTTCTGCGAGTACTTGGAAAAGTTCGTCCAAGTATTCATTGACGATATTTTGATTTACTCTCGGATGATGGAGGAGCATGACAAGCACTTGTGCTTGGTACTACAGTGTCTATGAGAGAACAAATTGTATGGGAAATTGTCTAAATACTCGTTTTATCAATCAAAGATTCACTACTTAGGGCATGTCATCTCCAGTGAAGGTATCACTGTGGATCCAACAAAGGTTGAGGCCATTATGGAATGGCTTGCACCGACAAATGTCCTGGAAGTGGATAGCTTCATGGGTTTAGCAGGATACTATCAACGGTTCGTCGAGGGATTTTCTAAGATAGAAAATCAGATCATAGAATTGCAAAATAAGAGCAAGAAGTTTGTTTGGGTCGAGAAATGCGCGAAATCATTTCGGAGGCTCAAGGATTTGTTGACAACCGCATCAATACTAAATGTCCCTGACATGGATGCAGATTTCTTGGTATGCACTGACACATCCAAGGAAGGCTTAGGTAGAGTCTTGATGCAAGACAATCGAGTGATCGCTTACATCTCGAGGAACTTGAGAAGGCATGAGGAGAATTATGCAATGAACGATTTGGATTTGTTATCCATTGTTTATTCCTTGAGAGTTTGGAGACACTACCTTATTGGATGGAAATTCAAACTAAAAAATGGACCACTGTGGAGTACAACACATCTTTACACAAAGCAACTTGAACGCGTGACAACGACGTTGGTCGGAATTTCTTAGCGAGTACAATTTTGAGATTACTTACATAAAGGGAACAATGAACATAGTGGTCGATGCGTTGAGTTAGAGACCACGCATATTTTCGGTGATGCCTCTTCAGATGAATCTATGTGAAAAGATTCTAACTTTACAACGCGACGATGATTGGTACAAAGAGGTCAAGGATTTTATCAGACAGAACACCATGATGGCACCAAGATTTTCAGGACTTATGTTGGACGACGATGGATTATTGAGATTTAACAATCAAATTTACGTACGATCAAATGACGAGTTGAGGAGTTTGATCCTAAACAAGGCTCATAGAGCAGTGTACATGGCTCACCTAGGAGTCACAAAGATGAGGGAAAACCTTAAATCCTTATTCTTATGGAAATGAATGAAGGCATACATAGTCAACTACATGGCCAGATTTCTAGAATGTCATCAAGTGAAGGATGAAAATAGATATCCAACATGATTAGTACAACCACACATTATTCCAGAATTGAAATGGGAGGTTATTTCGATGGATTTCATTGTTGGATTTCCACTGATGACAAGGAGACATGACTCGATTTTTTTGGTAGTCGACACTCTGACAAAGAGTTATCATTTTATTCATGTGCATACGATGTATCAGGAACTTGAAATAGCTAGAGTTTTCATTAGTGAAATTGTGAGGCTACATGGCGTGCCTAAGAGGATTATATCCGATCGAGGATCGATGTTTACTGCACGATTTTGGACTAGTGTCCAAGAGGCCTTGGGAACCCAACTTAACTTTAGTACTGCATATCACCTGGAGAAAGACGGGAAGACCGAACATACAATCCGAATCTTTGAAGACATGTTGAGCATGTATGTGATGGACCAACATAAGCGTTGGGAAGAATTCCTGCCACTAGTAGAATTCACATATAACAACAGTTACCAAAGCACTATTAAGATGACACCTTTCGAGTTTCTTTATGGGCAACTGTGTCAGACGCCTTTGAGTTGGGATCGACTTGAGGATAGGGTCTTGGTGGGACCAGAAGTGATCCAAGAAATGGAAAATCAAATGAAAACAATAAGACAAAGGATCAAAGAAGCGCGGGATCAACAAAAGAGTTAGGCTAATGTGCACCGTGTCGACCGTAGTTACGAAGTTAGTGATTGAGTCTTCTTGTGGGTGAAACTGCATAAGAGTTCGATCAAGTTTGGAAAGGGTGATAAAATCTCTCCTAGGTTCATGGGACCTTTCGAGATTGTGGAAAAGAAGGGGCATGTGGCCTATCGACTAGCCTTGCCCGATTCTTTGAGGTGTATGCATGATGTCTTTCACGTAACTGTTTTGAGACATTATATTAGTGGTGATACACATGTTATTGACATAAGTTCCTTGCAAGTATCTGATGAGGGTGAACTCATGGTTGAGCCGATCCGCATCCTAGATCATCGCATTCGACATCTACGACATCAAACAATAGATCAGGTCAAGGTCCAGTGGGACAACTATAGTCCGCACTTGGCGACCTGGGAGGATGCATATGATATGTGCCAGCAGTTTCCATTTTTGTTTGATAGATAGACTTATGATACTGTGATACATATTATTTCGACACTTATATACTGTGAAACCTCAGGACGAAGTTTAGACCAAGAGGGGGTGTATGTAATATCCTGCTCTTGCGCGCACTGAACGAACTTATTCTTTGAGGACACTTGCTTGCAAGTGATCTCGATTATTATACTATTGGCCGTTTGATTATGATTATGAGCCATTATGGATACGATGATATGTTATTTTGTGTATTTGCATAGACATGTGCTATTGACTGGGTTCTCATGAGTATGCAGGAATTTGGACCTCAAGGATGCAGAGGCATCGATGAAACCCCTTGGACTCCGGAGCGAGTCAAGGAGTGGACTATTAGGGTTTGATTGTTTTTGATATAACATATGTACATCTGATTAGATGTTATGATGATTGATTATTATTGCCGACATGATTCATTGATGATGAAAGTTGACGATAGCTTTCTGACTAGACTCGCATGTGGAGTAGAGGGGTCACACACAACAACCAGAGACTTTGAGGGAGAGGTGTGGACAACAACATTGCCACAACCTACTAGCACTCTCGTTGTGGCTCGAACTATAGGTTAACAATTACCTAGTTCGAGAAGACCCACGATGTCGTGAAGGAAGACTGCGACAGTCGCTCACGATGATTCTAAGGGGTGCGCAATAAGGCACGAACCTTATTCCTTAAAGGCCCTTAGTCTCCCACAAGATCACCTAGTGGAGTATTGACTCCAGGGGTTTTTGATGTCTACCAAGTCAGTCAAGAGGTGAGTGGCACCCTTGGAGCACGTAGTGCGTCCCGAAGGGCACATTGTGCAAGGAAAGAGGAAAGAGGCGAGTGGCACCCTTGGAGCATGTAGTGGGTCCTGAAGTGCACGCCATGATTTTAATGGGTAAGTGAATAAACCTAGTTGGACTTAAAATGAATGGTGTGATAAGTAAGCTGTAAAAACATTTTCCCTAATAAAAATGTCACCCAGCTTAGTGAAATTAAAATCTAGGTCTAAGTAACACATGTGGTAAAAAATAATAATCATAATTAAACATGTAACAAGAAGGGGGTAAGAAATTCAATTAAATTAATAAAATCAAATTACAATGGGGGATTAAAATTTTAAAAGGGAAATGGTTGTTTTATCTACATATGCTAATTTAATTTTTGATTAAAAAGAAAAAGGGGTAAATGGTTGTTTTTCTACACTTGCTAATTTGAGTTTTAGTTATAATGGAAACAGAGGGAAACTTAAAAGAAATAGGAAACTAAAGGAAAAAGGGGAAACATAAAGAAAAAGGGAAACGTGAGAAAAAAGTTGAATGTCTAACTTAGTAAGGAATCTTGCCTTTAGGAACTTTCTAGTTATGAACTCAACTAGGAATTTAGTAAAGGCGTAAGTAATTTAAGATGTGTAAGGGAATATTGGGACACTAAGGAGCGTTTTTAGGAATGTTTTTTGGTGGGTGAGGGAAATAGGAATAATTGAATAATTAATGAAATTAATTTATGGTGAAACTAGGGGGATGGGTGACATGTGTACGGGGGAGGTTTTTCTGATTAAATTAATGAAAAAGAAATTAAAAGGGAATTTGGGAAATAAATCACTTAAAAAATCTATAAAAAGGATGGAGGAGGAGGAGTATGGATCTGATATTTATGCATAACATTACACTGCTGAAATTTTGTCTTGACTGGACTTATCTTGTGGGAGTTGGGATACCTAGCTCAGGTAACGAGTGGTAGCTCGACCTTGTGAGGCGAGATGGGTGCTAGTTGTTCTCTGGTATAGTGTGTGTGGCCCCTTTGCAGCTCAGGGGGCTCAAGGGGAAGAAGAGTACCCCTAGCGTTGGTTGGGAGGTACCAGTGAGTTCACATTGGTCGACAAGCGGAAGCTGAAAGGAGCGTGCACAGGACAAAAACTACTGAGCAGTTGTGTTGGGATAAGGTACACCGGTTTAATTGTTACTTGCAATGAAATTAAATTTACATATGTTATTTCTCTGTGCTTGGTTTAAGATTTATTTTCCATGCATTATCTTGCCTTGCTTTCCTATGGTATTGTAATTACCTTGCTTGTTGTTTTATGAATGGATTTCCCTTGGAAAACTCAACTTCTGATTTTAATAAATTATCTGAGTGGGTTTTATTGATTATTATGAAGATATTGTGCTTGGTATTCCACCCTTATCCCTAGGTCATCATTCCATGCCTGAGCAGTCGGCCAGGAGCCGAATCGATAGTCATCACTTCGATGTTTAAATACCTATAGATTCTAATGCCCTTCTTTTCTGTGCATGGATGATGAGTGAAGGATAATTCTTTCCTAGTCATTTACCCTTACTCTTATCTGCGTTGATTGATTCATGGAAAAATGATTTTCCTTGCGCCTTCTTGTGACTGAGCATCTCTGCATATTTTTTATCATTTCTCTATGTGAACGACTTAATACTCTCTGTGTTTTTATCACCTCTGCGTTTTTGGAAGGCCTTTTACTCTCTGTGATTTCTTGGCATTTTATACCGTATGAAACCATGATTCGTTGGGCATTTGTACTCCGCATTTGGTTGTGATTTTTGTTCCTTAGTTTTGGATCCTTATGGATTTTACACAATGATTTTTCTTGGTTTGATACACTGTAATTTCGTTTTACACAACATTTTAGTGATGGTGTTATTGTTCTTTAGTTATGGTTTTATTTATGATAAAAACACAGTGAAACTCTTGAGATATAGTGATTCATGGATAGCAATCATTCATGATTTATTAGACAACACTACATCTATTTACACAACCATTCATCCATATATTTAATAGACCGTGCTTATATATTAAAGAAAGCTATAGATGTAAAAGACAACGATACATGGTGATGTTAGAAGATAGTGATATTGTTGTTAGCATTTACACCTGCGTTTTCTGCATTTTCATATAGCGTTTCCATGGTTTCTTTCCTATGATTTCATGATTCATGTTTCCATTATTTTCCTATACCTGTGTTTTCATGGTTGTTGTACCTGTGTTTTCTACGTGGATTGCATTGACTAGCAACCTTGTTACTGATTGACAACGTTTTAATGTATGTGTTGACCGCGTCTTAATGTGGCGGAATTGAAACTGAATGATTTTGTTTGACTATTGAAACCAAAATTTCATGTGCCCCCATGAATTCATTTTATTGTCAGTAAAACCTCTATATTGTGACCAGTTTTTATTTTGTTGTTTGAACCACGAATTTTATTGAATCAGTACTTTGAACCACGATTTACCATGTGAACGGTTTCATACCACTTTCATTTACCACGCGATTTAGTTTACCCCATTGTTATTTACTATGCGTTTTATTTTTTACCAAAACGCAGTGTACATTACATCCATTCCACTGCCTAAAGCGTTTTAGACTTGCCCTAAACACACACAATGTTGACAATGATTATATATCAGAGTTAATTTACACTTGAGTCATCATTATTGTCTGCGCTTTCATTAATATATAGACTGTGATGTCATTGATATAGTGACTGTGTTTTCCTTAATATATGGATTGCGATTTACATAGCGGTTGCAATTTACATATGTCTGTGCTTCCATATGAAGGGTTATGTATGTGTTTTTATTTATATATCAATATTTCCTTTTAAATTTATCCCAACCATTAATTGGCTATCACGGTGATTATTTATTTTAATGTTATGACAACGATTTTGTTTAGGATGTCACAACGATTTCCTTTAAGATATCTCAGTGATATTTCTCATGATGTGTCGTAGAGATTTTATTATGCTATCACAATGAAGGTATTTAATAATTGATATCTATGTTACTTAGGGTAGCGATAGAAACAATGATTTACATATAATGGTAACTATGTTTATGACAGTTTTAATATGTTGACAGTAAATGTTATTACTCAATGATTTTAATGTTTATTGATAGCGTTTGATATTAATCTTGATTATATGACAATGTTGATTGTATGACAGTGTTGACAGTTATTATAATTATATTGACAACATTTATTATATGTAGTCTGTATAATAATAAGACAACAACATTATAGTATATAATGAACAACATTATTAGCGATTGTATGAACAACATGGGTAGCATTTATAATGAACCACCATTTTTGTGAGCGATTTATTTCATCATGAGCGAATCTTTATATTTTTTTTAGACAACGATTATAATGTTATTTTCTCGTCATTTCTTTTATTGTTAAGTTGCGCATTATGTGACAGCAACTTACTTTCCAGTGATATTTTGGATTGATAAGTCACAACAATTACATTTTAATCGATTTGTTGTTATGTGAATAATTTGGTGATCAGTTGCACTATGTTATCACCCCATAAATTATGGGAATCAACTGGTGATAGAGATATTATCTGTCTCTATTATTTTTGTTGACAAATGATTTTTCATTCTACAAATAATTTGAAAAATAAAAAGAAAAAAGAAAAGAAAAAGAAAAATAAAGGAAAAAGAAAAGAAAAAGGAAAAAGAAGAAAAATAAAAGAGGGCATAAAAGAATTGAAATGAAAGCCCCATGCAATAATAGTAACTTGGCCATACCTTTCAAGCATGGCCAAGTTCTTTTTAAATTTAATGTTGATAGGATAGTCAATAAATCTGACCAGACTGTCTAATCCTGGTCAGATAGCCCGTAGGTTAGATTAGTGAATAAAT
>ML790536.1:385484-404456 GCA_009831015.1 Picea engelmannii | reverse complement strand
CCCCCCCCCCCCCCCTTTGGTTAAAAGAAGAATGGTCGGGGGGGTCCGGAAACCTCTGTGAACCATAGATCTGAGCACCATGATCGGGACTGTTGATACGTGCAAGAAACATAAATCAGGAGCAAAGAACACATGCACTTGGGAAAAACTTAGGATAAAAGTCTTTTATGGGTTTTTCTTCAACTTTTCAAAGGGACACCACCATGGGACTTTGACCAACTATCTTTTAAGAATTTGGAACATGGTGTAATCTTGACTTCAAGCTAGTTTTAATGGACTGGAACAATAAAGCAACTGACCTATGATCTAACCTATCTTTCTAGGACAATTAACCCAGATTAAACTGTTGGGTTAAGAAATTACTCTACCTAAGGGCTATCTGACCATGATTAGACAGTCTGGTCAGATTTATTCACTAATCTAACCTAAGGGATATCTGACCAGGATTAGACAGTCTGGTCAGATTTATTCACTAATCTAACCTAAGGGCTATCTGACCAGGATTAGACAGTCTGGTCAGATTTATTCACTTTGCTATCAACATTAAATTTAAAAAGAACTTGGCCATGCTTGAAAGGTATGGCCAAGTTACTATTATTGCATGGGGCTTTCATTTCAATTCTTTTATGCCCTCTTTTCTTTTTCTTCTTTTTCTTTTTTCTTTTCTTTTTCTTTTCTTTTTTCTTTTTCTTTTCTTTTTTATTTTTCTTTTTCAAATTATTTGCAGAATGAAAAATCATTTGTCAACAAAAATACTAGAGACAGATAATATCTTAGTCACCAGTTGATTCCCATAATTTATGGGGTGATAGCAGCGGCTCCACCTGGGGATGGTACTTTTCCCTGTGAAGTGCCAAGAATCCTGGTTCCGGTAGTCCTGAAAACTTCTGCCTAGCAACCTTTGTTGGTTTTATTCTGGAAAATGGGAACAACAATGATCAGCAGATTAGGGCCTTCTCTTTGGGCTTCAACTAACTGACGAATGTTCTTCACTTCAGAAAATGCAAGTAAAAATGAAACTTAAATTGGTATGTACAATGGAAAGTGAGCACTCAAATCTTCTACTGAGGTGAGACATAATGTTTCAGCATTCTGCCATTCACAGGTGCTCCTGGCAGATCTGACCCATCGGCGTTGTTTAGCAAAAAGGGATTGTTTCCCCTGAAAGCTTGATCATGTATGGCCCTGTCCACAGATTATCAAATTTCCCATGCTTTCCCTTGTCCTCATTCCTGGCATCCCATCTCAATACCAAATCTCCTAGCTCGAAATCATCTTCCTTGGTTCTCTTGTCGAAGATTTTCTTGATATTTTCCTGGATTACCTGAGTCTTATTGAAAACTTCTTCTCTAGTCTGTTGCAAATGGATCATCTGGTTGATCCTTCTCTGTGAATCATTTGGCTCAGCTTGAACATCTTGAAGCAACTTCATGACAGGGAATCCTAAAGAAGTAGGAAACACTGCCTCTATACCATAGACCAGCTGGTATGGTGACATACCAATTGACCTTTTGGTTGTCATCCTGTCAGCCCATAAAGCAAAAACCAACTTATCGTGCCATGATTTCTTATTTTCCTGCAATGTTTTCTTGATGATATTTACGAAGGTTTTGTTTGAATATTTTTCCAACCCATTCCCCTGAGGGTAATAGGCTGTGGAATGCCCCAAACCAATGTGATACCGGTTGTAGAAATCTATAAATTTCTTTGACCGAAAGGCAGTTGCATTGTCAGTGATAAGCTTTCTAGGACAACCAAAACGAGACAAAATATTATTTTCAAGAAATTTGATAATAACAGAGTCAGTGGCTTGCCTGCTCGGTACTGCTTCAATCCATTTGGTAAAATAATCGGTGGCAGTGAGAATCCACCGGTGTTGGCCCGATGATGGGGGAATGTATTTCTCCAATGAAGTCAAGCCCCCATTGCTGGAAAGGGGCTTCAACTGAGATTGGTTTCAGGGGTAGAGGAAGGAGTTTCCTTTTGCCCTCAAATAGTTGACATTGGTGGCATGCTGTTACTTTTTTATGCACATCTGCAAACAGGGTGGGCCAGTAGAAACCAGCTCTGAGTATTTTGTTGGCTGTTACTTTCCAGTTCAGATGGCCACCACATTCACCTGCATGAAACTCTTGCAACACTTTATCAGCTTCATCTTTCAGTAAACAATTTAACAGAATGCCTGCAGGGTCTTTCCAATACAAATAGCCTTCTAGAATACAGAATTTCAAAGCTTTCAACTTTAACAATCTAGCTTTAGTCTTAGTTAAACCAGGGGGAGCTTGTAAATTTTGTAAAACGAATATAAGGTATGCATACCATGGAGAGTTTAGAAATACCTCTCTAACGTTTGGAGTCGCCATCTCGCCCTGTTCATCTGCCACATCTAGAAAATTAATGTCAAGAGCTTGGAAGTTAGATTCAACCATTAATTTAGCAAGGCCTTGGCCCTTGACTAGTTTTGTGGGCTTAATCTCTATATCGTATTCTAAAATGACCGCAATCCATTTTCCCCTTCTTCCATCAGAGTTGTCCTATGTCAAAATATCCTTTACTACCGCGTTCGGAACATAAGCTATAGTATGGGAATGGAGAATGTAGACCCTAAAGTCTTTAATGGATTTTACCAAGGCAAAAGCTTGTTTCTCCATTATCTTTTAATTCAGGGCAACATCTCTTAGTGCTTTTCTAAAGAAATCTATGGGTTGTTCATACCCTTCATTGTTCTTCTGCAGTAACACCACTGCTATAGTATGTTCAGAGGCGAAAGAAAAGAGATAGAAATCCTTAGTAAAATCCAGACTGATTAAAACCGGGGCTTCTGTGAGTGCTCGTTTGACCTGTTCGAAAGATTGTCTGGACTCAGAGTCCCATTTTATTTTTACGTCTTTTTTAAGCATGTTTGTGATGTTTCTGAGGAGTTCAGCCAAATTGGGAATGAATATTCGTAGAAAGTTAATTTTCCCGATAAACGACTGTAGTTCTTTGAGGTTTCTTGGGTGTTCTAACTTTAGTATGGCCTCGATTCTGTTGGGGTCTATTTTGATTCCATCTTTAGAGATGATGTGTCCCAGCAGTTTTCCTTCTTCTAACCCAAAAATACACTTCTTAGTATTTAAAGAAATCCCAAACCTTCTACATTTCTCGAAAACTCATCTAAGGTGCCTTAGGTGTTCATTGTCAGATTGGGAAAATACAGTCACATCGTCTAAATATACGACAATAAATTTGCCTAATTCTTCCACAAAGGAGATATCCATCGCCCTCTGGAATGTGGCTCCTGCATTCATTAGACCAAAAGGCATTTTCACATACATGAAAGTGCCCCATGGCGTGGTGAAAGCGATTTTTTCTTGGTCGTCCAGGTGAACTAAGATCTAATTGTAACCAGAGAAACCATATAGTAGAGAAATTCGTTTGGACCCGACCACTCTTTGCAGGAGGTGATCCATCTTCGGCAAGGGGTAATTATCCTTCAAGGAGGCTTTATTCAAATTTCAAAAATCTATGCAGAGTCTGATTTCCCCAGTTTTCTTACGTGTAGGGACCAGATTAGAGACCCACTTGGAGAAACGTAATGGAACTATGATTTTGGCATCATACATTTTCTTGATTTCCTTTTCTACCAGAGGGAGCAACTTGGAATTTATCCTCCTAAGTTTTTGCCTAAAAGGTTTTTGGTCTTCTTTTATGGGAATCTTGTGTTGTATGATGCTGGTATCATAGGCTTTCAAGTCTTCATATCCCCATGCAAAGACATCAGAATATTCTTTGAACAACTCAATGTATTTGAGCTTTTGCTCTAGGGGTAATGATTTAGACAGTTTGACCATCCTAGGTTTCTCTTCAGTCCCTATATTACAATCTTCCACCTCTTTTCCATGGGCTTCTATTTTTGGCTTTCTAGCTATGTCGTTACAGTCAAATAGATCTTCTAAAGAAACAAGACCTCTGGGTAAAACATTGCTTTTCAATTGTAAAACATCGGCATCCATTTTGTCATCCCCTAACTCTCCTGAATCTACAACATCTACTCCTGAATCTACAGTATTCACACTATCTATTCCAAAATCAGAATTATTTACATTTTCCTCTTCATTTTCTAAATCTATATTTGTACATTCAAACTCATTTTTACACAGCAGAAAATCCTCAATTTGATCGTCATTACCAAATACTTGCCAATACCTGACATTGTCAGGAACTTTCGGTCTGCATTTCACCTCAACAGTATATGAGCGAGTCGGGCGGAAATGAATCTTACAGGTGGCTGCTGACGTAGCCAATCCGCCGGCCAGAATATTTTGTCCCCTCGGCATTACCTGCAAGTCGAATTTAGTAAAACATCTCAAAGCATCAAGAACAACATTCCTATAAGCTCTAAGACGAGGGTGTTTAGCAGTGTACTCACCTTTGACTTGCTTGATTATCAATTCAGAATCACCTCTTACCATTATCTGCTTAGCACCAACTTTCTTCAAAAGCTTCAGGCCGAGCATCAAAGCTTCATACTAAGCAATATTGTTAGTACATTGAAAATTTAATTTGTAAGAGTGATTCTCTGAATACCTTTTTCTGTGATTATGCAGCCAGACTCCAGCTCCTGCTCCTTCTTTACTCACAGCACCATCAAAATCCATGCTCCAGAAATCAGCGGGTAACTCTTCAGTTATCACATTCTTCATCTTTGCTACCTCAATGTTTTTTGGGCCTTCATCTTGACTAGGTGTGTCTTCCATCAACTGAGTATCTTGATCCTCCGTATCACCATCATTGTACAATATGAACGAATCTAAATCGGAATGTGCGGAGTAAAGGGGATAATTGTGCGGTTCTTCTTGACTACTGACCATGTACTTCATCAGTGTTTCTCTGTATAGCCTCCTCTGTTGCCCAAACACTGGGATAGTGGTGTAGGACATATCCAACTGCAGGGTTCCTTTCAACTTAGCCCCCCAAGACCGGGATAGCAACATTCCATACTTCGGCGAGATGTCTGCAACCACCACATCCATTACCATGCTTTTGGCAGGGATTTGAACCAAGGTGATGCATAAATCTTTGATCAAACCAATACATTTAACTCTGGTAGAGTCAAATGAGTGTAAATCCTTGTATGGTCTAGGTACCTCCAGTCCCAGCTTTTCCATTACTGCTTTAGGCATCAGATTATGTAAAGCGCCCGAATCCAACATAGCGTTATGCAAGATCAAGTCATGCATGTTTAAACTGATGTAAAAAGGAGCAACCTCCCCAGTATCATCTCGACCATCTGCTTCAGGTCCGAAAAGGATTTCGGGATGATCGTCAGTAAGGTTCACAGTGTCTGAATGGTTTCCTGATCCAATGGTTAAGGCCTTTGTGCCTATGTTAGGTTCAATGGCTAGTGCTTTGATCACCTGTGAACGATAACTGCCTCTATTCATCAACTCTGTAAGTGGGATGGAAATTTTTATTTTGGCTAATTCCCCCTCAAGGCTAAAAGTTGTAGGGTTTCCGCTCATCGATTATGGTTTGTCCACCATATTCTTCTGCTTAGAGGTACTTGGTGGGTTAATAGGTGAAACCTCGGGTTGTGATGGCCTTTTCAGAATGGTGATATTTTTCTTCACGGGGGCGTCAGCTTTACTCTTCTCAGGAATCTTCTCAGTAATAGTTTTCTCAGGAGCCTTCTCAGTAGATGGTTCAGGGGTCTTCTTGGTCTCAGCTACCTTCTGTGTTTCATTCATCTTTTGTGGTGAATTCCCTTCTGTTTTCTTACTCCACAAATTGTATTGCTGGTGTACCTCCAGAATAGAATTTTCAAAGGCTTGTTGTTCTGCATCTTCGGCTTCCTCACTTACCTTTGTTTGATTGAGCAGAAAGAGTTCCTACTCTTCTTGGGTAAGGAAAATGGCTTCATTGTCATGAATGCCCATAAGGTTGATGTGAGTGTCCTCCAATTCCTCAATCACCTCCCCCCCTTCATCAGCATAATTTTCTTGAAAGGGAGGTCTGATCTACTGATCAGGACCTCTTTGTTCTCTTTGATCCCTAGGATCTCTCTGTCTGATTTGGGGAGGGTTTCTCCTGAAGATGGGATTCCAAACCTGAGGAGCAGGTGGGTTGTCTCTTGGAGGATTTCTGTTAGACACAGTCAATCTTTCCATCATTAATTCCACTGCTCGGGTCAAAGAATCCAGTTTGGAATCTGAGGATGACGTGGAAGGTTCCTCTTTAATCGTGACTCTCCTTTCCGACCTCTGTCGTGCTCTTTTTGCCAACAGATTGGCCTCCACACTAATAGCACTTTTCTGCATGTCTTCCAGGGTGGTGGAATTTCTTTCTCTTAACTGGTAAGACATGTCAACATCAAATCCGTCGGGGAATTTAATTAATGCAAGACCCTGTGGGGGTTTGATTTCAGTTGGGATTGCATTGTATAAGTTGTTAAAATGGGTGCAATAGTCTTGAACCGTCTCGCCTTGATTTCTTCTTATATTCTCATACTTTGACAAGATCTGGAGAGGGTTTTTCTTTACCTCCCATCTGTCGAGAAAACTTCTTTGGAACGTGAAAAGGTCAGGGACTGAGGCGGCAGGTAAAGCTTTGAACCATTTCTTGATGTCACATGTCAGACTTTGGGCAAACAATCACATTTGCACATCAGCCTCATCAACTTCTTGCAAGTCAAAGTAATCGTTCATTTTGTCAACATGTTGTTGAGCGTTCAGAGGTCCCGTTGCATCGTACTGTGGAAGTCTTGTTTGATAGTCTTGGGGCATGGCATGTAACGATGCAGCCAACACCAAAGGAGAATATCGCGCTGCCATGATGAATGGAGGAGGTGGAACGACAACTTGGATGGTCAGCGATGAAGCGACTGAAGACGAGGACGAGGGACTGGACAGTACTGAGGTGGCGATTTGTAGTTTAGTCGTGGGAGACAAGACTTCAGGGGTTCGGGGTTGCAATGCAGTTGGGTCAAAGACGAGTCCAGTCAAAAAACTGTC
This sequence comes from Picea engelmannii, assembly GCA_009831015.1. Lineage (NCBI taxonomy): Eukaryota > Viridiplantae > Streptophyta > Pinopsida > Pinales > Pinaceae > Picea > Picea engelmannii. Next base: position 397,464 of record ML790536.1, on the reverse strand, counting down.
AGACCGTGTTCTAACTAGGCTTCACTGTGGAAAGGTATCAAGATCAAGATTTTGAGAGATAACTGGTTTTCTTGAAAAGGAAGGAGCGACAGCCGAGGTCTTTCGCCTGAGTAAATGTTCAGGGTTATCTATCCCTATCGAGGGTTCTGGGTCTGGATGAGATCGAGTGTGGACTTTCTTGGGAGCCAGAACTCTTTTTGGATTTATATATATATATATTTTATTTATTTTGTGAGTCTGAAAATAATATGTACAACATTTGATCAACCTCTGAACATTTCTTTCTTTTCAAACTTAAACGTTCTTTTTAGGGGAAAGAAGACGTGAAATTATCGATTTTTAGTTCTTCCCCAGTGGAGTCGCCATTATGTTAGTACTCGGTAAATTTCCGAGAGGTTGAAACAGAAGAAATCTACAAAGGTAACTTTATCCAACCGCTTTTAAAGCTGGGATCTAGCCCTTCCAGCTTCAGAGAGGGATATCTCTATAGGATTTAGCTTTGTTTTTAACTTCAGATATTAGGCTAGTTAAAGAAATAGGTAGGTTTTAGTTGTAAAAGTGTTTTTTTGAATTGGTTGAGACATCTTACACATCCATGGGCTATGGGGTCTGCGCTTACATAAAATATGAAATACAACCAGAAACGTAAAGAAAGACTTCCACAGGGAGAGATAATATACTCACAGGATCTTTTGATAGCTTAAATGATGGACAAAAGAAAAGATAAGAAAGATAAATTCAACTAAGAAGCAGTTAAGAATTCCTTAATTGAAAACACTAAAAGATAAACGCTAAAACCTTTATGAGTCAGAAACAGGGCTGTAATCTGTGATTACCTTGGGTTCTGGTACCTATGCCTGAAGGAAGGCCATGTGCATCCTACCCTTTTCTGTGTCAAATGCAGACAGCAGCCTATGCTGCGCAGTTGACGTTTGATTTCGAAACTGAGCATAGGTACTGCTGGTGAGAGTCTGATTCTTTTTCTTAATCATCTCGTACTTCTCGAAGATGCTCAATTTGGGCCCAATCTTGCCTTGCTAAGTGTCCAATGGGGAGTCTGTAGACTTCTTCGGCACAACTGGAGTGATTTCTTTATACAAGCTCGACCCGAAGGGTGGAATGACAGACTTAGTCACTGTGGTAGGCGAGGCTTCTTGTTATACAATCTGACTAGGCGTTGAAACTATATTTGGCCTCTTAGTGTGCAACTGGAACTCTTCTGATGATACCTCCGTTACAGGCAGAGATGACTCTTGCCGACGCCTTTTTCCCTTAGGGACCTGTGGCGTGGTAGTTGTTTGCACAGTCACCGGGGGAACCTGTTGTTCTGCTTCGATCAGTGTGTCAGGTATCCACACTGTCTGATTTGCAAATTTTTCGATCTCGGGCTTGGACTCATGAACATATGAGATGTTTTTATTTTTCACCCGCATTTCTGAAATGATCCCGCATGGATCAAAGTGCCATGGGAAACTCATAAATAATTTCATTTCTTTTAACATTTTGTCAGCTTCTTCCCCAGCGCCTCGACTATTGCAGATGAAAGAGCTAATCTGCCCCTTGATTCTCAATTGCTGCTTCTTCTTCAGGGAAACAAAATGAATGTCATCTGAATTCATGATTTTCCTTATATATTCTAATGCAAAAATTCTTACCGGCACATACTTTGGCAGTTTGTAGGGTGCCAATTCACACCCGAAAACTCTGATCTCGGTGTGGTTTGATACAGGTACCAGTCCCCTGTCTTTATGTTGTCCGAGAGATGTAGAATTCTCTGGACCTCATCGTTTATTCGTGGCTCAGGCCTGCCACTCAACATGCTTACCACAGGGTGGTATAAAAGATCAATAAATGCCTTGAAGCTATACTCTGTAGAATTGTGCTTCAACAAAGATGTCCACGCTGTGACTGGCTGAGGCCTTCCATCTGCATCCATTTTCTGAAGAAGAAGCAGCAATTGAGAATCAAGGGGCAGATTGGCTCTTTCATCTGCAATAGTCGAGGCGTCGGGGAAGAAGCTGACAGAATGTTAAAAGAAATGAAATTCTTTATGAGTTTCCCATGGCACTATGATCCATCCGGGATCATTTCAGAAATGTGGGTGAAAAATAAAAGCATCCCGTATGTTCATGAGTCCAAGTCCGAGATCAAAAAATTTGCAAATCAGACAGTGTGGATGCCTGACACACTGATCGAAGCAGAACAACAGGTTCCCCCGGTGACTGTGCAAACAACTACCACGCCACAGGTCCCTAAGGAAAAAATGCCTCGGCAAGAGTCGTCTCCGCCTGTAACGGAGGTATCATCAGAAGAGTTCCAGCTGCACACTAAGAGGCCAAAGACAGTTTCAACGCCTGGTCAGATTGTAGAACAAGAAGCCCTGCCTACCACAGTGAATAAGTCTGTCATTCCACACTTCGGATCGAGCTTGTATAAAGAAATCAGTCCAGTTGTGCCGAAGAAGTCTACAGACTCCCCATTGGACACTCAGCAAGGCAAGACTGGGCCCAAATTGAGCATCTTCAAGAAGTACGAGATGATTAAGAAAAAGAATCAGACTCTCACCAGCAGTACCTATGCTCAGTTTCGAAAGCAAACGTCAACTGCGCAGCACAGGCTGTTGTCTGCATTTGACACAGAAAAGGGCAGGATGCACATGGCCTTCCTTCAAGCGCAGGTACCAGAACCCAAGGTAATCACAGATTACAAGAGGGCCACCTTCGAGTTCCAGACGAAGGACGTGCACCCAAAAGATCAGATGGATTTGCACAAACAGACTGGAGAAATGCTTTTTCACACATTGGCGCATGCTTCTGCTTCAGCTGCAAAATTTCAGGTGTCACTCAACAACGCTCAAACTTAGCTAAAGTTGGAGAAGATTTCATCCTTTGCAAAAGACAATAGAATTAAAAACTTGGAGGAGATGGTCCTCAAGATCGGCTATGATCCCTAGAACGTCAAAGATGTAGAAGAGATGATAAAGAAGAAGAATGCAGACATCGCATCCTTGAGAAAACAGTTGAAACTCCTGCCCACAGAGGACTCATAGGTGAAGGAGATAGCAGAGAAAGAAGGTGAGAAGGATGAAATGCTTAAGCTGCTCATGGAGTAGAACACCCAGCTCAAAGAAATGGAAGCAGAGATGGAGAAACTGCTAAAGGAGAAAGAATAGATGAAATCTATGGAATCCATCCCATTGACTGCTATCCCAATCTCAGGGACAAGTACAACAACAGTAACAACAATCCCATCCGCAACACCAATGACACCACAGGAAGGGACAGTTGATCTCACCAAATCCATGGAGAAAATGAACCTGCAAGAGACAAAAATCAGCAGGCTGAAGAAGGAAGTTGAGAACCTCCAGGAACTCAAAACTTCTTTCCAAACTAGCCTATCCAAAGAAAGGTAGGTAACTGAGTAGCTCAGGAAGCAGTTACAACAGCTCTAAAAGCAAACAATGGCAGGGAAGACTTTGGCTGAGGTCAAAGAGAATGTATGGACAGACATCATAAAGTCCATAAATGAAATCTGGCCCATGATCCAAATCATGTTCGAACAGAACGAGTTGGTCCAGAGGAGTAGACAGGCTATTGAGAAGATCGGAGTGGAATTGGGAGATAGACCAACTCAGGTAAATGATATAATCAAATTCCTCAATTCCAAGACCAGAGAAGAGCTAGAAGAGCTGAAGATAGAAGACATAACAGAGACCATCCTTGAGGTCAAAAGAGTTTTGACCAAAAGAGGATTAATGCTTCAACTTGAAGAAAAGGTTCAGACCATGGACCTTGGGGTATAGAAATTCTTCAACAAGATCGAGGCTCTCCAAAAGAAAGGCCTACCTGGTTTGAAAGTCATTAATGATAAACTGATGAAACTTCCGGATTACAAGAAGAGATTGGCTGAAGTGTCTAAGGACGGTTCCAAGTTTGTTGGCATACAAGGGAGCATCACTGGCAAAGCATTCCTGGATTCTCTTCAGTTGGACATCATCATCCAACACGAGATACGATACATATTCCTCACTAAGCCCACATTCACCAAATATACAGAAATGGACGAAGTGTATCGGCGACTGCTCAAAGTCACGATGCCTAGTCATATCAGATGGGAGGAACTCTGCGATCTACTCGATTAGAAGATGAGTTGTCCAGGTCCAGTCACCTGTCCAGTCAGAAGAGGTTGTGCAGAAACCTCGCAAACGGCCTACCCCAGAATTCAGCAAGCAGTTACACCAAGTCATCAAGCAGTTTTGATTAGTTAAATTAGTTAGACTAAAAATAGAATGAGTACAACCTGATCAGTTATGACAAGAACGTTTGTAATTTGAATTATAAATACTTCACCTTTCGAAGTATTGAGGGTTGTTGATTCTCACACCCTAGCACTATCAGACTAACATTTTTGAAGAGATCTACCATTAATGAAAAGGAGGCACTTTTACAGGATTCTTGCGTGTATTCACTTGTGATGTTATTCTCTAAGTTGAATGTTTTTCTTACTTCGTGATCATATTGTTTTCTGAAAATAATCTTTAAGAGTAGAGAATGTTGCAGGATTTATCTTAGATACCCTGTTTCTGACTCATAAAGTTTTTAGCGTTTATCTTTTGGTGTTTTCAATTAAGGAATTCTTAACTGCTTCTTAGTTGAATTTATCTTTCTTATCTTTTCTTCTGTCCATCATTTAAGCTATCAAAATATCCTGTGAGTATATTATCTCGCCCTGTGGAAGTCTTTCTTTACGTTTCTGATTGTATTTCATATTTTATGTAAGCGCAGACCCCATATCCCATGGATGTGTACGTTGTCTCAACCAATTCAAAAAAAACACTTTTACAACTAAAACCTACCTATTTCTTTAACTAGCCTAATATCTGAAGTTAAAAACAAAGCTAAATCGTATAGAGAGATCCCTCTCTGAAGGTGGAAGGGCTAGATCCCAGCTTTAAAAGCGGTTGGATAAAGTTACCTTTGTAGATTTCTTCTGTTTCAACCTCTGGGAAATTTACCGAGTACTAGCACACTAAAACTATTATTTTTTGTGTACAATTCCGGTTTTAAAAGATAGCAATTTCATAAGATAGCCATCTAGCTTTAGTTTTAAAGGAAAGTGATTTATACTTATCTAAAATTGGGAATTGGAATATAGTTGCAACGAAATATTGTTTTAATAATAATCATTTAATATGTACAGATTAATTTTGTTGCGCAAGGAAATTATTGTGTTGTATGAATGTCATAGTTGTCTTGTTGACTTGTTGATTGGATGCTAGGGTTAGTCATTAGGTGTTTAGATAGTTAATTTGATCTCCTAGGGTGTTGAATTTAGCTTGTGTTAAGGGTCCAGTTATGTTGTTGCACCATGGTTGTTGTCATGCCTATCGCCTGGTGACAACATGGTTCCTGATGAGGGGATCATCGTGTTCCCTGATGGTTAGAGGAGAATGCTAACCTGGTTGGAGTCAGTGCTTCCCGATGTGGGCATTGTTTGTTGTAATTGATGTTGGCGCTAGTTTGTAACGCCTTAACACATTCGTTTTGTGTGTCATATATGTTTCTATCTACTGGTCATCAAGTTGTTGTGTCGGGATTATGGAGGTTTTCCTTTAGCTTGTAGGCAATGTCATGTTTGTGTCGGGCAGGTAATTGTTTCTATATGTCTTTGATTTTCGTATGTTTCGCCTAGTTTCTTGATGTGCTAGTGTGTTGAGTAGTGGTTGTCTGTTGCCTAATCTCCGTGCATGGTGTTCGTTGTCAAGTTGCATGGTTTAACTATTGTCGTCGTTGCCTTCCTGCCTAAAAACAAAAACAAAAATTACACTTTTTTCTTCGCTTGTAGTCATAATGATTAGGGTCATTACATGGTCCAACTAGCTTTATAGAGCTAAGAATATTCATTATTTATACATGTAATCCTTTTAAGAAGGAGATTTGCTTAGAGTTAACACTTTGGCACCTTATTTATTACCCCCTTTTGGATTTTTCTTTGATTTTTCTTAGTCCTTTTCTTTCGATATGCATTTCTTAGCATAAGAATTAGGGGTTGGGCCTTTTTAACAAGGGGACATAGCTCTAGCTTCATTATTTTTTCATTTTTAACGTTCATACTCTTCACCTCTAGCCCTTTTTGCATTTATTTTTCTTTGTCTTACATTGATCTTCCATTTGTTAAAATAGACCTTGTTGTATGAAATATGATAAGTACACTCAACTAGATCATCTTAATCTAGTAGTAAGATTTTTCCTAAGTCGTGATGACATTTATATAAGGACAATTATGTCCCCCCATGGTATAATGAGGCAAAATAATAAATTGTTTATTGTTAAGAAGTGTTGTTAGATCAAAACCAATGTTTATTATGTTCATGATAAGGTATGAAACAATCACACCACTTCTAAGCAAGAAACACACACATGAGAGCATAGCACATCAACTGAAATAAAGATCATGTGTAAAGTACCATCTATGAGAGCACATTCCAATAAAATGTAAGGCGTAGGAGTTGATATACCATGGTAGAGTCATCATGAGGATGGATTGTCATGTATCTAATGAAAGAACTAGAAGAACAAGTTTGAATAAGAAGATATGAGTATGAGAGATCATCCAAGTAGCATCATTGCACCCTTGAGAGGGGGATCTAGAAGTAGTTTCCCTTGAGGGTGAAACAAAAGGTAAGAAAAATAATATTCAAATTTATTTTCACTTGCAATAAGCAGAAGAAATGTTTCACTTGGGTCTCATGGAAGAAGATTACAATTCCAAAATTTTGGGAAGGCAGGGCATAAAAATATACACTATTTTACAAAATTCTTAGTAGAAAAATGTATTTGGAGGTTGATAGAAGGGAAGGGGCTACGAGTTAATACTATTTGGAATAAATAAATTTCTCCACATATAGTGTGAGATTGGATAAGGACAAACAAGAAATATATTCAAAATTCTTTTGTTATTTGGAAGAAATTAGTATTGGCCTTCCCACTTGTGGGGAAATGGCTTGTATGGAGATTTAGTGCAAGTAATCGGATAAGAATTGGAGAGGATCCCTGGGTGGGGTGTGATGAAATTTCTAGTTACTGAGGAATATATTGGAAGCCTTAAGAGAAATGGACCTAATATATCTGAACCAAGTTGTTGACCAACTAATTCTACTATTTTTAGGAAGGAGTGGATATCACCTGCAAATTTTGGTTTTATTGGAAAATAAGGGCATATCCAAGATGATTATTGTTACTCTCTCAAAAATAGCCATGCAAGAATCACAAAAAATGAAGATGAAATTTTCTGGGTAAGAAACCTAGTTGGGGGTTATGGGGGGGGGGGTGTTACACTCTAAAATTAGGCTACAAGTCTCTTAGAGATGATGAAGGGATCCAAGAAATATCTTGGTGGTTTAAGGAAGTTTGTAAGTTCAAGTGCTCCCTTAAGGTGAGGGTATTCATGTGTATTGAGCTAAAAACCAAAGTCTGAACATGGGATTATATGCAAAGGAGAGGTTGGAATGGGCCACATAGATGCCCTATGTGAAAATTGTAGGAGGAAAACATTCCATATATGTTACTTCATTACCCAGTTTATTTGCAGGTGAGAAAGGATATTGAAACACAAATAAGGTTGAGGAATGAATGGGGAAGGGAGACTTTAGAAGAATCTCATAGACATTTGTGTGAAAATGCAAAAGCTAGATAGTTCAAAGCATTGCATCTCTTAGCAAAGTGGGGTCTATGGATTGCAAGGAATTAAATTTTATTTGATGATAAATGCATCCAACCTCAAGTTTTTGTTGTACAAAGTTTATTTATACTCAAGAGCTTCAACCATGCTTTAGACTCAAAACTTGCTAGACTAATAAGATAAGAAGTAATAGATCTATTTGGAGCCCGATATTACTTCGATGGTGTAGCTTAGAGGACCCCATAAATGGGAGGAGTTGGAGGAATCCTATATAGTTCTAAGAATATATTATGGAAATTTAAGGTAGGCTTGGGTAGAAGTACAAACAATAGGGTTAAACTACTTGCCCTAAAATTGGTTTCAATGCTAGCAATGGAGAAAGGGATTAAAAAATTATAGGTGATGGGTGATTCAAAAGTTATTATTGATTATATGAAAGGATCCTCCACAATGAGAAACTTTCATTTAAGACCCGTTTTTTTATTAAATCAACATTCTCAAAACTGTTATAAATGATGTTACTTTTTTACATGTCCACTGAGAGAGAAATGTACTTGCTAATTATTTATCCAAACAGGGGTGGTATATCACTCCATATATGTGGAATATCTAGGCTCAATAGGAAGGAGTGTTGAATGAATATGATCTAGTACCTTTTACATGAGATATATTACAATCCTCATTTCAAATTGGCCCTAGATCTAAGGACTTTGTATTTATTTTTACTTTTTTTATGGTTGTGATGAACATATAGATGTAATTTTGAGACTTTCATAAGATATAATGAATTGTAAAGACATTTAAATGAATATGACAGACTCATTTTAATGACTTTTTGCTCATCTTTTGAGGATATGCTAAGGAGGATAAGAAGAATTTTGAATGTATATTGATGAATATGTTTGATGACGTTTTTTTAGAAGATGTTGCTTGTAGAAGCATAATGCATGCTATAAAGCATATGCAAAATGTAATTTTGTTATTTATAATAAAATTATGATTTTTTTCTAGAGGAAAACATATATGTGTATGCTAGTGCTGAAAGGGATGAAAGACCCTATGCAATCAATAGATATTCTCCCCACATCCTAATTAGATCTTACACTAGTTGGAATAGGAAATCCATGTGGTTTATGGGTCAAAAACCTTTAGATGGTTTTGTTTTCTTATACAAATTGTGGCCCGATCCATCATTTATGTATTTTTAAATGAAATAAATGAGGTGCAACTAATTTGATACACAAACTGTAGAATGATTCCCAAACTAACCAACAAAACTGATGAGGTAAACATAGCACCAACTATATTACTACTTTAACCCTTTATTAAAATGTTACTTAAGAAAATAAAACAAATAATTTAAATAATGAGTTAGATTATAGAATAGTGTAGTAATGATTAGCTCACTATAATACTATTGTTAAGGCTAGAGACAAGGAATTTGTGAAATAAACTAAATAAAACAAATTGTTTGTTAGTGAGAAAAACATGCATTGTAAAAGAAAATGCTTATAACATTCCAAGATTCAATAAATTAACAAAACAAAATCCATAAAAAACACATTTTAGAACTTAAGTTTGTCTCAAAATAGATTTTCCAACAATGGATTCTCATTCATTAACATTTCATAGAAAATTCTACAAAGATGCACAACCAAAAAATCCCTCCTACAATTCAAATTCATCTTCTTTAAGGAAAAGATGAAGGAGAGGGAAAATCAATCATATTGATACATTTGGAAAATTTTCATTTCCCCTTCCTCTCTGTTGGTTTCCCCAAGTAAACTTCCATTTTCTCCCACTTGTTATAGCGAGATTTTCCTCACCATTACTATCTTGCACAGAGGCCCTTTTTCCATTTCCCTATGTAGACTTGTCATCCCTTTTTGATGAATCTAGAACCAAAAATATACATTTTTCCACATATACGCTCCCTATCAGCTATGCAAGATGCGTATATGTTGGATGCTCCACTACAACCCGTGTACATCAGGATTTGTGCCAAAAAATTAAAAAATGAAGTCAAGTTTCCATGTCATGACAGAAGATCTCTGATCCTTGGCCTTCCACATACTGGAAACGTTCCAACTTAGCCCTTTAGTTGCATTCCGAAGGCTATAAAAGCACAATTTCGAGCTATGAAAAATGAAGGAGAAAGCATTCAACTTTGAGAGCAAAGTTACTCTGCAGAAATCACTTCATATTGAGTCTGCATCCCTTTGTCCCTCAAGTCTGAACATAGTTTTCAACCCCCAAGATCTTTTCCTATTGTTGAGAGAACCTCATTGACTCTCTCTTGTGAGCTAGCTTTCCTTTGGTGGAGGATTGAAGTGGTGGAGGCCCAGTTCGAAGGAACTTGGTTTCTTGGTTTCAAACCGTGCCAACACAGAAGTCTGTAATGTTGTCACTTCTACTGATCAATTATTAATAGAAATACCTTTGTATGGGAAGAGAAACTTAGATTCCTCAAATTGAACCTAAAATTCTGGGCCAAACACCTTAGAACCCCCTTGGAGGAAAAGAAAAAAATTGAGGAAAATCTGGAAAAGCACCAAGCAGTCATGGAAGAAGTTCAAGTTTCCCAGGAACTCCTCAATCAGGAATCTGAGATGCAAAGGAAGTACCACAAAATTTGCAAAGAAGAAGAAAATTACTGGAGAATTAAATCGAGGGCACTATGGCTCCAAGAAGGAGATAGAAATACCTCCTTCTTTCATAAACAAACCCAAGCAAGAAACAATTACAATCATATTAGCGAAATCCATTGGCAAGGCCAAATATACACGGATCCTGAAGATATCAAAGAGGCAGCTCATTCCTACTTCAAAGATCTTTACTCAGCCCCCGAACAAGAGGATTTGGAGTTGAACTCTTACCCGGTCTTAGAAATTCCAAATCTGGTTACAGAAGAGGACAACAGAATTTTGAACAGACCTATCAGCATGAAAGAAATCAAGAAAACAGTCTTCAGAATGAACCCTGATAAGGCACCAGGACCGGATGGGTTTACCCCCCGTTTCTTCATCCAATGCTGGGATACCATCAAAAAAGATTTAAGTAAAATGGTCATGAGATCGCAGGTCTGCAATAAACTTGGTGGCGGTACAAACTCAGCCTTCTTAGCTCTAATTCCAAAAGAAAAAGGAGAGAAAAATTTTGCCAGATTTAGACCGATCTCCCTATGCAACACCGGATATAAAACCATCACCAAAATAATCGCAAATAGGCTTAAAAAAATCCTGCCAAGATTGATCCCGGAAAATCAAGGAGGTTTTGTTCAAGGAAGGCAAATTCTAGACAATATCATCCTTGTCCAAGAAGCTATTCACTCCAGCTGCAAAAAAAAGGAAAAAGGTATGGCAGTTAAGCTCGATTTAGCTAATGTTTTTGACCGCGTAAGGCATGATTTCCTGTTTGCAGTTATGCAGAGATTTGGGTTCAATCAACAATTCATCAATTGGGTGAAGGCTTGCATCAAGGCCCCCTGGATCGCTCCCTTGATAAGTGGACGCCCAGCCAAGTTTTTTCAAGCCTCCCGAGGCTTGCRGCAAGGGTGTCCCCTTTCCCCTATGYTGTACGTTATTCAAGCTTCAGTTCTCAGCTTTCAGTTGCAAAGTGCTCTTCATAACAGAGCCTTCTCGGGGATCAAAGTAGCTCCCTCAGTTAAGGAAGTCAGCCACACACAATTCGCCGACGACACACTTCTATTGGGGGCTGCCACTCTAAAGACAACAAGGAATCTCAAAACAGAGCTAGATATTTACAAATCATGCTCCGGCAGCGAGATTAATTACCACAAAAGCACGATTTATGGCTGGAACTGTAATCCCAGAGATATGTTGCAGTTAAGTCGGGTTTTAGAAATGGAAGGAATCACAGTCTGGGATAAATTCATTTATCTTGGAATTCCAATTTTCAAGACAGCCTCTAAAGTAGCTCACTGGATGCCCATGGTAGACAAACTCAAGATTAAAATCCAAGCTTGGGGAGTAAATTGGCTCAATAAAGCAGGTAAGTTGGTGCTAATGAATTTAGTCATAACTAGTCTTCCAATCTACCAGTGCTCGGTTCTTCTCGCCCCCAAGACAATCTCTAATAAAATAGATGAGCTGCTTAGGAATTTTTTTTGGGAGGGAGGTAAGAACTGTGAAAGAAATCTTCATTTAGTCAAGTGGGATAAAGTTAAGAAACCAAAGATGGAAGGAGGACTGAGTATCAGGGATGTGGCTGCCCACAATATAGCCATGGGAGGAAAGATGCTCTGGAACATGATAACAGGAAAGAGATCCTGGAGCAAACA
>ML790536.1:327797-354050 GCA_009831015.1 Picea engelmannii | reverse complement strand
CCCCCTCTTAGTTGTCTTAGTAATTTCAACAATTGGTATCAGAGCGGGTTCCTTTTATTTAAAGGTAGATCAGTGAGCTTAAACATGAAAAGCCATGAAGCATACCTTGATGATGAATACACAAGAGGTGACATGAGTGATGAAAAAATGGGGTTGATATGGAAGGTGAACTAATTAGTGCTTTAAAAGAGATTGATAGACTCGGACTTAAGAAGAGAAAACAAAAACAGTTACTACTCAGGTATGAGAAAACATGCAATGAACCATCTGAAGAAATTTCTCTATTGAAGGTTAAGTTATAAGAAGCTAAGAATATTGAAGACATCCTAAAACAACAATTGAAGGAAGCCAAAACAAAAGAGGAAAAATTGGAAGCTGAAGTAGTGATTGTCAGGAAAGATCTAGAGAAATTCCATGCCTTATATCATCATAATCTGACAAGTATTAAAGCCTCAGAAGGATTAGCCACCATTCTGAATCAGCAAAGGAATCCAAAGTTGAAAACTGGTTTGGGTTATGAAGAGGGATCAAGTAGTGGTCAATCAAGCAACAAAGAATCCATCAATTTTGTCAAATCTACAACCATTGAAAACAACAAACCTGCAGAAACAAAGGAAGATAATCAACCACCAAGGAGGAGTGAAGAAAAAAGTACCATAACTGAATCTGTAGAACAAAGAAATAATACATCCTTTACTGAAGGAAATCATTAGCATGGAAGAAATCGACCTGCTCAAAGAAGACAAGCATTTTCCATGTACAAAAATTTGCTCTATGGTTACTGTTATTATTGTTCTAATTTTGGTCATAAAGCTGCAAATTCTGGAATTAAGTTTAGAAGTATGCAACTAAGGAGTTCATAGAATAAACAACTGTTGCAACATAGAACTAGACAGTCAATGAGTAGACAAAAACGTACCAATTATTTTGATCCATTGTATAATGAGCCTGCATGTTACATTTGTCATAATTTTGGTCACAAAGCATTAGATTTTCATTTGAAGAATTACAAAGTAGATCCAAGAATAAATCCCTCAGCTGAAAATGTCAAGATATGGAAAAAGAAAAAAAGTAATAAGTGTGGGTTATTACTTTCTGTTCAAAGACAAAAGGATCCTTGTTATATTGATAGTGGATGTTCCTAACATATGACTGGAGATAAAAGTAAGTTTTTGTCTCTAAGTGAAAGAAAACCAGGAAATGTAACTTTTGGAAATGATACACCAGGAAAAATCAAAGGTAAAGGAATGGTAAGTCTAAGTAATGGAAAAGGGAAAGCTCAAGATGTGTTGTTTGTAGATGCTAAGAAACATAATATTCTTAGTGTCAGTCAAGTTTGTGACAGAGGATTTGAAGTTGTTTTCACTTCTAAAGATTGTAGAATACAATCTGTGGATTCACGAAAGTTGGTTGCAAAAGGCATAAGAACAAAAACAATGTATATGTTTTGAAAGAAGAAAAAGAAGAATGTCATTTAAGTAAGTATGATGAAAGTTGGCTATGGCATAGGAGACTTGGACACCTAAATTTTGATCATCTAATCAAACCTAAAAATAGTGGGGTAGTAAAAGATATTTTAAATATATCAAATCCATATGATTCTGTATGTAAACCTTTCCAAATAGGAAAGCTTACTCAGACACAGTTTAAATCTAAGAACTTTACATCAACAAAAAAACCTCTTCGGTTAGTACATATGGATTTATGTGGACCATCAAGGAAGGAAGGTACATGAAAAAAAAACTATTTCATTTTGATTATTAATGATTATTCTAGACTTACATGGGTTTCTTTTCTGAAAGAAAAATCTGAAGCATTTGAAAAATTCAAAGTGTTTACGACTCTGATTGAGAATCAAATAGGAAAAAGATTGAAGAAATTAAGGTATGATAGAGGAGAAGAGTTTAGTTCAGGGCACTTCAAAGAGTTTTTTGATAAACATGGGATCAAAAGAAAGTATACTATTCCAAGGACTCCACAACAAAATTGAGTAGTTGAGAGGCATAATAGATCAGTTCAGCAGATGGCAAGATCAATGATGAATGAAAGGAATATTGCTCAGACATATTGGGTAGAAGCAATTCAAACAACTGTACATATTCTTAACAAAGCTCATCTCAGGCCACACAGTGACAAGACTCATTATGAACTATTGTTTAGAAGACCTGCTTCAATCAAGCATTTTAAAGTCTTTGGGAATAAGTGTCATATCAAGAATAATGATGAAAATCTTGGAAAATATTATGACATGGTTGATGAAGGTATCTTCTTAGGGTATGCTACAAACAGTAAAGGATACATATGCTATAATAAGAGGCTGCATAAATTGGTTGATTGTATTGACATAAAAGTTGATGAATAAATTATGGTACGAGATGTAAGCAGTGTTGAAACAACCACAAAGGATATAGTTGAAGTTGAAGATGAACAGGTCCAAGAATAAAAAAGAGAAGACTCCGAGTAAAATGAAAATACAAATACTCAGGCAAACTCAAATCAACAGACAGAAACAAAACCACCTCTCATAATTGTTCGAAAGAATCATCCTAAAAATCAGATAATTGATAATATGAATAAAGGAGTTCAGACAAGAAGGCAATTGATCAAAGACTCAGAACAATCTCAGATTGTTTCTATATCTATGCTTGAACCTAAATTTTTTGATGAAGCCAGCAAGCATGACGATTGGATTAGAGCTATGAATGAAGAGCTTGATCAGATTGAGAAGAATAATACTTGGTATTTTGTACCTAGATCTACAAATAAGAATGTAATAGGTTCCAAATGGGTGTTTAAGAATAAAATGAATGAACAAGGACAAATTGTTAGAAATAAATCCAGATTGGTCTGTAAGGGGTATGCACAAGTTGAAGGATAGGATTTTGATGAAACCTTTGCACCAGTGGCAAGATTGGAAGCCATAAGAATGTTTCTTGCCTATTCATGTCATAAGAACTTTAAAGTATATCAGATGGATGTTAAGTCAACATTTCTTAATGGAGATCTAGAATAAGAAGTATATATGGAACAACTTGAAGGATTTTCACTGACATATAATCCTAACTATGTCTGCAAGTTGAAAAAGGAATTATATGGACTAAAACAGGCACCATGAGCCTGGTATTATAAACTAGACAAATTTCTACAGGACAAAGGGTTCAAGAAAGGTATTGTTGACAGTAATCTATACATTAAGTCTGAAGGTGACGATTTATTAGTTGTTTTGGTTTATGTAGATGACATTATTTTTGGATGTACTAATGACCCTTTTGTTCAGTGGTTTGCTAATTCTATGCAAACTGAGTTTGAGATGTCCATGATAGGAGAACTTTCATATTTTCTTGGTTTTCAAATCAATCAGAGTTCTCTAGGGTTATTTATCTCTCAAGAAAAGTATTTGAAAGAGATGTTGAAGAAGTTTCAGATGGAATATTACTCTCCTGTTAGTACACCTATGGTGGTTGGTTGCAAGATCAATAAAGATGATATTTCACCTGATGTTGATAAAATAACATATCGATCAATGATAGGCAGTATTTTGTACATCACAACATCTCATCCTGATATTGCAAGTTGTTGGAATGGTAGATCGTTATCAGTCTTCTCTTAAAAAAAGTCATTTAGCAGATGTCAAGAGGATATTCAAATATTTGAAGGGTAGAATCACTTACGGTCTTTAGTATCCTAGAAATAAGAATTTTCAATTAACTGCATATTTAGATGTTGATTGGAAAAATTGTTTGGATGAGAGAAAGAGCACCAATGGAGGTGCATTCTTCTTAGGTGATTCGTTAGTAGCATGTCTTAGTAAGAAGAAATGATCTATTTATTTATCAACTACAGAGGCATAGAACATTTTTGTTGCTACTTGTTGCACTCAGATCTTATGGATGAAACAAACTCTTGCAGATTTGAAGGTAACTTATATTGATCCAATTCCACTTCACTGTGATAACATGAGTGCCATTAGTGTCTCCAAGAATCATGTTCTTCATTCAAAGACTAAGCATATACCAATAAAATATCTCAAAGAGCAGGTTACAAACAAAGTTGTTCAACTGAATTATACTCCTTCCACAGAACATATAGCTGATATATTTACTAAACCATTAGCAAAGACACCATTTGAATATCTTCGTCAGAAGTTGGGGGTCATATCTTCTTTCATCTAATGTGTTCACATTGTCAGGGGGAGTACTTATTGATTATCTGTTGTGTTTTTGGTGAATATTGTTCTGGTTTTTCCATTCTTATTTGATAGAGGGAGTGTGTTTCCTTTGTCATCGATCTCAAAGGGGGAGAAACAATTTAGTTCTCATACTGTTGCAGAATTGCCAGAATGTAGATATTGTTGCATGCAAAAAGTTGCCATCAATGTCAAAGGGGGATATTGTAGGCGAGTTGTTGGTGATTTATTTGTTTGGTGTGTTGTTAGTGTTGTCATTGATGTCAACTGAGAATGGAAAAGAGCGAGAAGGAATGGGCGAGAGAGGGAAGGGTCCATATCCAAAGTCCTGAAATGTGAAGTCCTGATTCACAAAGAAGAGATCTGTACCACTGGGTCGAGGAATGTCGTGGGTCGTCGATCAAACAAGTTCAGATTTTGAAAGTTTGGTCATTAGAGAAAGGAGGTGAACTAAATTCTGACATCATGAAATGCAAAGTCCTGAAGTGCGAAAAGGAGATCTGGACCATCGGATCACAGAGGGTCGTTGACTATTGATCTGGCACGGTGAAGTTTGGAGTTCAAAAGTTTGGACATCGGAGAAAGGAGGAGAGCTAACTTGCGAGTTCATGAAATGAAAAGTCCCAAAGCGCTTGGTAGTAGGGCCCCAGGTCACAACCAGTGGTCACATCAGCGGAGAATAGGGGAAGGAGCTAGCGCCGCTAGGCTCTACTTCGAAGATCGAGAGTTGGAAGAGTTGGGGTGACTTGTAGTAGAATATCCGAAGTGCGAAGTCGCGAAGAACCTTTTTGATTGGCATGTGGTCACAGTGGTCATGAGGAGAGGAACTTTGCACCCAGTGTTAGTTCACGCGGGTAAATTTCGTGAGGAACACATTTGAGAAGTCAAAAAGCCTCTGCGTGTATAATCCAACGACATTGATTAAATAGACAATTTGATCGAAGGGTTGTTGTTTCACTTTGTGATTTCTTGATCAGTTATGATTCAGTTATACTAACTGAATCATTGTTCTTGGTCATTTGAGATTCGTAGTGTAACGGATTATGAGAGTATGAATAAAAGAAAAATGTTGTGACAGAGAGAGGTTGTCGTTTCTCTGAAAAATGAGTTGAACTGTATGTAATGAAAATTACAGTATGAATAGAGAGAGAAGAAATTCATAGATGAAGAACATAAGATGGACAGAGCAGAAATGGTGAAAAGAGAAGAAAGTACAAGAACCTAAGAGCATGAGAAGAATAGAGAAAGAGTAGATGGAAAGAGATAAGAGGTGGAGCCAAGTATGAATAGACAGAAGCAAAGCAGTGTTGAAGAACAGAAAAGAGACAGCAAGTCGAGCCAAGCATGAACAAACAGAAGTAGAGAAGAATTATAGAACATAGAAGAAATGGTAAGTATTGAAATATCTGTATTGTTGTAATGTATTATTCAAGCAAAGATTTATAATTAGGGTGGTAGGGTGGTGCTAGGGAGGATTGTGGTCCTTTGTTATTCAAGTTGGTGCTTGAATTCTGGGAGATGTATCTTCCATCTAGTTGTGGCTAGAAAATAGGGAGGCAGGGTGGTGTTAGGGAAACAAAGAGTTTTCTATGTGCAAGTTGCTTCTTGTATAAGTGGAAGTAGGTGCTTCCATCCATTTGGTGTTGGAGATCATAAAGATCAAATATGCTTCTTTCTAGTGGGTGCTAGAGAAACTTGAGGGTTGGTGCTCTCTACAAGTTGTTGCTTGTATAAGTGGAAGTAGGTGCTTCCATCCAGTTGGTGTGAGATCATAAGGAACAAATATGCTTCTTTCTAGTGGGTGCTAGAGAAACTTGAGGGTTGGTGCTCTCTACAAGTTGCAGCTTGTTAAAGAAGAGGTTGTAGCCTCATTTTGAGTTGGTGCGCAAAGATATATGATGTACAGAAATTAAAAGACTAGTTATCATTCTAAGAAGAAGAGGTTTTCTCCCTTTATGGGTTTCCTCGTGAATATCTATCTCTGTGTATATCATTTGTGTGATTGATGTTTACTATTTCTGTTGTTTATGTCTTGCATAATCTTGATTATCATTTGGAGAAGAGTAACAATATTTTAACAGGCATAAAATTGTTTAAGCACAGTAACAACTGATTCACCCCCCCCTCTCAGTTGTTTTAGTAATTTCAACAAAGGGATCACACACATTACTTAGAACAAATCTCTAATTTCAATTGTTTGTACTGTCAAAACGATACAATGTAGGAAATGCATATTTATGTGTGTTGTAATAATTTGTTGAGGGGAAATAGAAACAAGGAAGTTTCTTATCCAAATTGGCTCATGCAATGTATGAAATTTAAGAACCATATAGAAGTTCCATGCTGCCAATTTATGTGAAAAATTCAGTGAAACCATATAGAAGTCTCATGCGATCAAAGTTAAGAACCATATAGAATTTCCATGCTGCTAATTTGTGTGAAAAATTTAGTGAAACCATATAGAAATCCCATGTGTCCATGAAATACACTAGAGATTTGCAGTTATAAGTTAGAAGAATTGTTGCCTAAAGTAACAATCACCAAATAAATATTTCATAATATACCATCCACTCTAAGGGAAAATAGCTTGATAAATTCAGACAATGTGGCACTCTTTGAGGACCTGTTTAAAGTAACAATTTCCAAATAAAGATTTCATAACACACTTTCCACTCTAAGTGAAAAGAGCCTCATAAATTTAGACAATGTAGCAATCTTCGAGGATCTGTTTAAATTAGGTGTTCGGTCGAAATTTGAAAGGATCATAAATGGAAATTCGATAAGCCTATTTTGCATTTGACATTTGAAATTGTGACAAAGCCTCTCCTCTACTTTAGAGCTAGACTATTTGTGTCGTTCTCCTTAGTAAGAGGTGTGGCATTAATGATATAGAAAATCACTTTTACTCATGTTGAAAAATGTTGTGTACATTTAGACCTCCTGCATGAGCATTTATGCAACATACAAATCTTAGTCTAAAAAATGTTTTGGGGAAAAAGGTTTTGGGTTCTTAGGGTTCCTTGAGTTCATTTCCTTCTTTAAAAAGAAAAATATAGTCATAGATGGAGGTTGTCGATAAGTTTTTGCAGCACTAGCTACAGGAGGCAGACAACAATGGAAGTCGCTCTAGTCAAGAGGACTCAACACAAAATTAATTGATAATCCTTATTGTTGTTGTTAGGGTGAAAGACTAGTTGTAATCTATGTAACTCTACATTAATAAATAAGTTTTTTATAGTTACTATTTGATATTGGCTACAATCTAATTGTATTCATGTTATTAGTGTTGATTCCCCATTTCCTTTTTATATTTATTTTTTTAAGAGATGGGCCGCTTCTCCACATTTATATACTGCTAACCCCTTAAACTTGTAGTAAAGTAAATCTGTATCTACAAGTATAAATTAAAAATTGAATTAGCTACAATTTTTTCTCTTGGAAGAAGTGCCCAACCACTTTGACCCAACGAATAACCAACCAATATATTTCTGTAAAAGAAATACTTGTAAAATCTGGGTGGAATTAGACTAAATCTACCTATTTTAACGAATAAGGTTGATGGTTATGCAAAACTTTGCCCGTCAAGGATGCGCCAAAATATGCATTTTCATTCAATTTGTCTATCATAAATTGTTCATAAAGTTTGGATGGTTGAAGAAGGTTAGCTTTTGACTACCAGGAAAGATTTTAAGAGCATAGGAAAGATATCAAGTGTTCACGACTCTCAAGCCATCAAGAAACCTGTTCTACAAACCTCTTTCAGTCCCAACACCCAAAAATGATTCATTTGAAGTTTCTCCATACATAATAGTTTAGCCGGTGCAAGGAGCTAATTGAGTTGTTGATGCTTCTTGGTAGCTGTACCGCCCATATTTATTCTTCCTATAGCTAGGATATACATAAGTATTTCAAGGTTGGATAACATCTATGGATTAGTTTTAGTGCTTGAATAAGGGGAAAAGGTCCATGGGCGGGCATGAGCGAGCATTGCGAGAGGGAAGCAAAGGAAGGGAACTCAAAATTTATATGTAAAAACATGTATTTATTAGTGTGGAGTCTATGCTTGCATTGTAGATATTTATGCGAACTGGACATACCTCTTTGTATGGAACCACAGAACAAGATTAACATCCAATGTGGATATTTTTGTACGAATTTGTTTTTAGTTCTGGTAGTATAAAGTTTTACTTAATTTTTTTATTATGTGGAATGTTAGCTTCAACTTCAGAACCCTGCTAACAGAAATGAGAACAAAATCTTATTTACTTCATCAGAGGTAAGGCCTTATAGTTACAACCAAATAATATAGAGGACAAAGTCATGTTCTAAACCCTAATATTTTTTTACAAACCCATATTTCTTCCAAGAAAAACTATGCATCAAATAGTTTTTGTACTATGTAGATCGTTTCCTTTCTATTTAATTGTAGTTATTTTATTTAAAATTGAAAAATTGATTAACTCATATTATAGAAAATATCACGATGTACTAGTATCCATTCATAGAGAAACATTGCATACATCCAGATATCATCTCTTCACAATGAATTTTAGGAAGCATGTTGAAAAATTGATAAACACATATTATAGAAAATATCTTGCTATATTATTATTCATTCATAGAAATCTGAAAGAGAGAAACAATGCATAAATCCATATATCATCTTTTCACAATGAAGTTCAAGAAACATGTTGTTTAGGATAAAATGAACTATTTTATTAAAAGTTTATCATGTACATTTAAAATTTTCCTTAAGATTTTCAATATTTTCAATTTTATTGTCGACAGGGACATCACCACTGCAATGACACTTCTTTAAAACCATGTCAGCCTCCTTTCATATTATATTCACCCCACTATACATTTTATCGTATCCCCTTTCTCATTACATAGGATACACAATATTTTCTCACACCAATACATTTACCATAAAATATTTCTTCACGTTGATACATCGACCATAAAATATTTT
This sequence comes from Picea engelmannii, assembly GCA_009831015.1. NCBI lineage: Eukaryota > Viridiplantae > Streptophyta > Pinopsida > Pinales > Pinaceae > Picea > Picea engelmannii. The sequence continues at coordinate 344,892 of ML790536.1, read as the reverse complement.
TTTGCGTTGATACATCATCCCTCAAAAAAAATTTCTCCATTTTTTTTTATGTATCAGCCTCCAAAATTATTTTATTCTCCAGTTTTTTATTTATTAGCCTCCAAAATTATTTATTTCTCTGATTTTTTATGTATCGGCCTAAAAAATTATTTTTATCTCCCATCTTTAAAATCTTTATTAACTCCCTTCTCACATCCTTATCGGTCTGAAAAAATATTTTTAAGCCTCCATACCATGAGAAACATGTGTATAAAATGATGCTTGGGGCACATTAACCAAGGTTTATGAAAAGTGGAGGATGAAAGTGTTGGTGGGCGTACTTAAAACACAAGGCATATTACCCAGACATTAGTAGGGGTGAAACACTGTGCATAAGGAAAAACCTAGCTCTTGGTGTTTTTTCCATAAATTTTGACCCCAAACTATGTTTTTCATTCTCTGTATACCATCAGAAAGGTCTCATTGATCTCTACAACTCCTATGCTATAGGTTTTGGGATATTTGTCACAATTCATTCCATATTTTCATATTTGAATACTAGTGCATTGTCAACAACCTAGAAACCCGATAACACAACATTTCAATGCATGAGTCCATGAAATCATTATCAAAAGGACCAAATATCAAACTTGAGAAAGTATATTTGAACTCTTTATGAAGTTTCTAATTGAATTCTTTATGCTAAATGCATCTTTTAGATTATTTTTTGAAGTTTTGTATATTGGTAACTTGTGTATTCTTTAGTAAATGGCATCCAGGTACCGATACTAAAAAAGGATTATACAAAGGAATAAGAAGACATAATGAATGAAGGAGTGGAAAATAGAAACATGTATGTTGTACATCGGGACAAGGAATACCCACCACTACACAACAACGACTTTGCAAATACAATCTATAGAAAAGGATGAGGTACTAGCACATGAGAAAAAATCAGATAACAAGAATCAAACTCAAATGGAAGAGGATGAAGTATATATTTAAAATAAGGCATGTAATCTCATAACATGAAATTCCCAAGAAAATAAGAAAATGAGACCCTTAGTATGAAAGTTATTGATTACATTGTATGAGGCAGACTAGGGCCAAAATCTATGATGGCCTACAAGCACTAAAATAAAATTTTGAAATGTGAATGTACATGATGTAGGAAATAGTAAATTGTGAAAATTTATATAGTTAGTATTTCCTCATCATTACATAGAGAATAAACACAAAATTTTTCAAACAGAAGGTCAAGAGTCAGGGATGTGGAAGGCCAATAGTTAGGGTGAATTTTAATAAATAGAGTCATTGTATTCAAGAGAACATATTTTGGCTATTGGAGCTTTCATGTACTACTTTTGGAACCTTAATGAGGAGAATCCTTTTTTGCCAAGCTATTTTCTAGATAACTATGATTCTTGTGTTGCACCTTTTGTGGGATATTTTGCTACTTTTTCTCAGCACTGGAGTTGGGTAAGAATGTATCTCACATAGTGGACTATTCTTATGTGTAGTTGATAAATTTTTCTTTAATGTTCTTCAAGAAATTTGTGTCTAAATATGTGGGCATATGATTGTAGATGATTATTTTAACGCTGGACTATTATGGATTTGTATTTATTTACCCATATTCTTGTCTTTATTCTAAGTGAACTATTTCTCAAGTCATTGATAGGAGCATATGTTCTTTTGTGTTTTCTTTATGGTTATCATTAGTTTCATCTAGATGCATGCATTTTCATCTTAGATTAATTTGATTTCATTATTTATCTTAAAAACCATCACTGGTGGACTAGGTTGCAACCGGTAAACCCCAAAACCAACAATGTCTAGAAGGACAGAATCTAGATGGATTCCCTATTCCATATGGTGTGTGGTTTAATTGGGAATTATCACTGGGTGTAACCCCTACCGTTGATTAAGGTCACACAGACCAACATAATTGGTGCTAGGAGGGACATATGACAAGCCTTCCCATGTGGAGCATTTTCAATAAATTGTTTTAATTATCCCATGGCTCCTCTCCATATATATATATATATATGGGATCACCCTTTATGTCTACCAAGATCCTCAGGTGGAATCTTAGATAAAACAATTGACCTCTTTTCAAACTTGAAGTTTGATGGTGAAGGGAATGTCTCTGCATGCATGAACCTCAATCAGTTTAATATTACACATCATAATCATAAAATTTTCCAAGACAATGAAATATGTTAATTATTTATCCTCACATTGGAAGGACGAATTAAGGCTTGGTATAGTAAATCACCAACAAAATCAACGCATAGTTGGAAACAATTCATGGAAATATTTATCATAGCTCATGTAAATTACGATTACGAAGAACTTTGTAACAAACTTGAAGAAATCCATAGGATTATAAATAAACCTATGGATGATTTCTTTTGAACAATTATGCATATTGTAGATTTTCTAAAAGTGGCAAACCATCGGGCCAAGAAATTATTGATTGGTTTTCATACCTTCTCTCTATTCCTGAAGAGGACAATCTGGAAAATGAAAAGGTCTCTAATATAAAAGATATCATTTCTCACTATTCTAATTCAAATTTACACAATGAAGGTTCAATCACCTCCCATCTCAGAAAAATATTTTCAGGCCTAAAGACCACACATGCCTACCCTCAGACATCCCATACTCTATAATCTAATTTCAAAGCATAACCTGAGGGTAATGGTTTAAAAGATGATTTCAAATCTATATTGAATGAAGAGTCAATTTATGCAGTTTCTGTAGATTTGAATGATAAGTTAGCACTGGGAAACATAATGATTATATCCTCCAATAAAAATCATAATATGAGAAAAGAAGATGGAGAAGGCATAGTTTCTAACTAGTACACTCTCACTAAAATAGGGGAATTTCCATCAAAACTCCTAAACCTCTTAGGCCTGGAGTGGGAACAAACCAATGATAGTTTTTTTATGGATTGAATAAGTTGTTTATCATGAATATCAAGATAATCTTGAATATATTGTGGTTTGTTAAAGGTATCCTACTGCGAAATCCAGTCATTTTTAGAATATGAATATTTCTATTCCCTTTACAAAAACATGTTTGATAATGAACACTTACATGAGAATACAACAACTTATCATGCAGTAGAACCTCAACATTTTTCTTTCAAGGATAAAATACTAAGTGATAAAGGAGAGTGGGAATATTTACAATATTTGATATATCCAATATCCATTCAAAGTTATAGTCCATCCAGGGAGCTGTTATTGGATAAATCCATAAGTGTGGACACAAATCGATCTCCCTAGATCCACTTGGATCTAGAACAAAGCAAGACAGAATGATACTCTTTCCCTAGATTTTAACTATTGAATGTACTAGGAGGCACGATTAAAGAACATACTTTATGATCTCTTCCTTTGGTATTTTTTTCTCCTGCTTCGCTCCAGTGCTCTCGTACAGTCAAGATCAAAACAATACAAACCAACCGAAGTGAAGAAAGCACAATCTATTCAACAGTCAATCTATGTATATGATCAAGGAGTTATACAATAAAGTGGAACTAACTTTATGGGAAAGGGACACATTATTGTATCATATTGATGGAAAGTAAGGATTACAACCTGAGCCTTGATGTTGCAAACTTCCTTTCGATGGCCCTTAGCTCTGACGCACACACTTGCTCACTTGCATGAAGAAGATCAACCACCTTTGATAAACTTGCTGGAGTTCCCTAGTTGTTGTAGCTTTAGTCCTTCATACAATCTTTCACCAATTCTCCAATCTCTCACTTAATCTTGTTTTCTTCTAAACTTTTCCATGAGAATCCCCTCAATATATAGGAGAGAATGAATTAGTTACTTAGATAAGAATGATCCCAAAATATCAGGAAATCCGGTACTTAGATAACCATTCGAATGCCATCTCATCCTTCTAGAAGATTCCCTTCTAGAAGCTTCGAGAATTCATCTTTTTCCCTTCTTTAGAAAGAGTTCACACCTAGCAGTTAAACACAGTGCGAACTTCTCACACCCTGGCTTAAGGCAGCCTACGAGAATCATGCATTCTCGCAGGAAAATGTATTAGCAGCCTGTGAACCTTATTCAAAAATGTGATTTCTGGAAAGAGATGAAGGTAACTTTTCTCAGGAGAAAGTTCTAATGAAGAGCCTGAGTACACCATCATCAATACATCATCATGACAACCAAAATCATGGGTAATAGAAGTCCCCCCAAAGTATGAGGTTGGAACTAGTGACAACCGATATACTTTGTAAGATGTATGTGTGTGTCGAGAACCAAGAGCACATCTAATCGGAAACCTGCAAACAACCAAGCATCTGCAGAATATCATATATACCAATTCTGAGGTAGGCATTCCCATACTCAGATCATAGACTGATGATATTATAGACAAAGGTCATGGCCACCAATCATACACTGTGGATCCATGCTGTCAAAATATAGCATAGCCATCTGAATACACTGTGGATCTATGTGAGAAATTTCAAATCAAGACAACATAGCCACGAAACATACACAGTGGATCTATGTGTCACAAATTATACATACTTCATCGAAACCTAGATCACAAAGATAATATCCAGGGTCTTCAATCTCGTCGCCCAAAGTACGAATCTAACCATGTGATTACATGTGTTGAAGTCGAACATGGTAGAAACGACTTGATTACCGGTCATTGATGAAACCGTTAACAAGTGCGAGGGAAATCACCATTGATGTCAATGACTCCCAAGGTACTATAGTACAATCCATTGACTATGAATAAAGGAGTTGATGTCGAACATCCGACGGAATCTTCCAATCAGGGGTCAATGATGTAAACTCACTGTCGAAAGCGAGGAAACTTGCCATTGAGGCATGCAAGCTCCAAGGTACTAAATAATTTCTAAGTCTTGATTCCGGATAATGAGCTGAAGTCGACGGAACAAAACTCATCACAGGAGGGCCTTGATATATCCTCCATAAATGACATGAAATGAGTAACAGAGTTTGAAAATGAGACAGAGCATTTTGCAATTGGATTGGACATAGGGAAGGCCGACACAGAGAGAATGGATAACTGCAGATGGCTGACTCAATATAGGTTTTAGATCGACTTCTCTTGAACATATGAATGACATGACCAATGATTTGGCAGCATTGACTCAAAGACGACACATGGAATGACCTTGTAATCAATCGAAAGAGAGACAAATGGATTTCCCAAACCGGCTTCAAATGATGAATAGGGGGTGTCATGTTCAAGAGCGACACTTACTGCCAATCAATACGAAAATGAAACATATCCCTTTACCAAATTTTCCCCAACCATTTCTGGCGAGTACCTCTTTATTTTTACATAAGCTTGAGGAGGATAACATATGCTTGTTGATATAATTTCATCCTTCAGATGAGTCCCTTGGAGTATATTTAACGAACCCTAAGAAGGATTGGTTCGGTCCCATCACGGGTCTGTTAATGTTTGTTTAACGAGTCCAGAGATAGTAAACTCGAAGGTTTTTCAAGATTATAGAGTTTGGAAAAACAGTTAAAAGAGAACTCTCTTAGTTCCTTTTTCATAAAATAGTCTGGACGAGACCAAAAAAGAGAGAAATTATTGCTCACCAGACGTGTACTTGAAATACTTTATCGAGCGTGAAAATAGCAAGGTCGCTCGGCGATCTTTTCATGTTTAGAGAGTCTAAAAAGAGCTTAAAGAGGACTCTAGAGGGGTTCCTTTTTCGTATAACCTTGTTGAGCCTGAAAAAGTGATAAAAGTATGCTCGACCACGTTCTCATGTTTTTTACAAGCGCAAGAATGGACAAAAATGACGCTAGAGGTTTTATGTAAAAACCATAAAAAACAATAAAAAACACGCCATAACGAAGAAAAATATGTCCATAACCCTGCATTGAATAATCAAAATCATCACACCTGCAAGAAATACACTTAACATATCATTAGGGATTAGGTTTAATCAATAAATAATCATAAAAACCCAAAATGATATAGTAAAAGTAAATAAAGTGAGTCAAAACTCCTTTTTACCACATCATTTCACATTTTCACTATTGAGCTTCAAAACCCCCTTTTTACCCTCTGAGTTTGGTGTCAATTTGCGGGAGCTAAAAAAGACTATTCAACGATCCGTCTGCAACATTAAGGTAAGATCTTCATCCTTGACATTTTCATGGTTAAAATTTTTGATTTCATTGGTTAATTTTTTAGTTTCAAGTTGTTTTTTGAACCCTACATGCGCATAGACATTCTCGCAGGCAGCCCATACGGGACCTGCAAGAATGATGCATTTTCACAGGTGAGACTTGAGCCACCTGTGAGGTGCTCGCACTATGAAAATGAGGCACCTGCAAGAACCGCAGAACCCAATTTTTTTTTAAATTTTTAACCAAATGAAAAAACTCTAAGGCATGAAAAAGTTATTAATCCTCCTTTTATGTTCCTTGTGCATATATTTGACCAGCAACATGGTGCTTGAGTGGTGTGAAAGGGAACATGAAGAGGATAATTCAATGGCTGAGAATCATCCTCCCACCATAGCTACATTGAGAGATTGTGGGCTCTTAAAATACTTTCGCATCCCGGGCATGAGGGCCCAAGTCAAACTACTAGAGTATCTAGTCTGTATGTGGGACCCAGATCAGCAGGTTTTCAATGTAGGAGCTCACACATTGTCCATAGATATTGAGGACATATAATTTTTTTCTGGATTGTCCAGACGCGGGTATTATGTCAGCCTGACCGGTAGTAGAGGTGGTGGGCTAAAGATGAGTGAGTACTGCAATCAATACTGTGTACTTGAGGCTGAGAGGAAAAAAGGAAAAGTGGCTATCTGGGGGGTACAAGACTTGACCCTCGGCACTATCCTTTTTACTATAGCTCAGATGGTTGGGAGTTCTGCTCCTCATATGGAATTACAGAGCTACTTCCAGTACGCCATCGAGTGTATTGAGCCTCGAGTATTCAACTGGGCAGATGCTATGCTTCGCAATATCAAAAGGAAATTAACCAAATGCAGGCAAGGTGAATTGAAACAATTTGGGTATGGATATTTGTTAGTGTCCTTGTTCCTCGAGAGGGTCCCCGTATTTATACTACAGGTTGAGTGGAACCTACCGGGTCCTAGGGATCCAAGGATGTTGAGATGGTGTTGGCTCATGGCCCGACACGTGGCAGGACCAATCGTTAAGTACGACGATATTTTCTTTGACTGGCTTCAAAACCAGATGTTAATAGTCAATGACTACGCTTATGTCGGGTTGGATTTCTAAGGAGATCCGGATTTGGCATTGCTTGAGGATTCTCAATGGGGTGACCTTGGTAAGAAGTACACGCATTTTCTCTTTTTAAATGTTTTTGAATTTTTATCATATTCAAATGTTTTTGTTTTATATGTTTATCCGAAGACTAACACAAAATGTTTGTTGATAACACAGATGTTGGACCGTATAGACCTCCTGGCACCTCTCCTATCCAGCGACGAGGAGAGGTAGCAGCAGCAGCACCACAGTATGCCGAAAATTATCAAGTGGTGGAACAAAATTTAGAGGGCTTGACAATAGACATTCCAGATATGACTCTGGAACAGGTTCCACGACGCGATCATCGTCACACTGTAGGGGTATCAGTAGATATGAGTCGACTGCTCCGTAGGGTTTCTAGGGAAGTCGTGTGTTACCGTGAACGTCATCCATGACATCACTTTGTAGAAGCTATGAGCTTCAAATTTTGATATTTTGGTCTTCAAACAAACTTTTTGTAAAAACTCTTTTGATCGTTATATATACAGATGGTTTCTACCGGTTTGCTTTATAATGGGTGAATTTTGATGTGTTTAATTTATAAATGGTTCAAATGTCTGTCCAATACATAATTAGCCAAAGCATCTGTTAATGTATTAAGACATCTAGGAATATGCTGATATTCAATGTGATCAAAATAACGTTCCAAGAGGCAAATTCGCAAATACACCCGTAACAAAGTAGGACTTCTAATAAAGTAGATATTACTTAACTGTAGTACTACAAGCCGCGAATCAAGTTGCACAACCAAATGACGAATTCCAAGTGAGATAGCATCAACTAATAATTCAATAATGGCGCTATACTCTGCAATGTTGTTGGTTGCATGGCCAAGACATACACCTCGTAAAGATATAAGTTCGTTTGTTGGGGCATAGATTGCCCACGCAGCGGAAGCTAGGTTCCGAGTACTACGACTAGCACCATCAGCGAAGCCAATATAGGGTAGCGAAGACTCCGACGTCTGGGAATCAAACACAATGTCACATAAGGGCAGAGACCAGATAACGTCAAAAGAAAACTAAAGTAACACACATAAAGTATGATACATAAAATACAAGTACTTGTGCACAAATGATTTATGCATAGTACTTCTTCAAGTACAACCCATTCCTGGGTTCACTCAAAGGGATACCATCGTAATCGACCAGCTCATATGCTCCTTTTTCCAAAACTCGGTGAACAATATAAGGACCTTGCCACATTGGTTCAAATTTCCCAGCTCCTAATGCATCTCGATCCTGTTCATAGAGAAGAACAAGATCACCTTCAGAGAAAACACGAGGCTTGACATACTTGTCATACTGTGCCTTGACACATTTCTTCTGGGCTTCTATTACTAGAGTGGTGTCATGTCGAGTTTCGTCTAATCACATTAGATACAATAGACATTCTTCTTCAGCAGAAGTATTGGGTAAGAGTTCGACAACTAGCTTCAGAGAGGGTATTTCACATTCTATAGGAAGAATGGCTTCCACACCATAGATTAATCGAAAGGGCGTAAACCCAGTAGCGGATTTGACTGATGTCCGATATGCCCACAATGCCGAAAAAAACATCGTGTGCCAGCTTGTTTTATGAATTCCTATCATCCGTCGAAGCATAATTATAAGAACTTTGTTGATTGCTTCGACCTGGCCATTAGCTTGCGGATAATAGGGTGTTGAGTTATCATGATGAAGACCCAACTTTTCCATAAGTTCAGACATCATAAAATTACTAAAGTGACTACTGTGATCAGTAACGATAGCTTGGGGAACACCAAAATGAGCTATGACATAGTTAAAAAGAAACAATGCTACAGTCTTTCCAGTATTATCGAATGTTGGCATCGCCTCGGCCCATTTTGTAAAGTAATCAACAACTACAATGATGTAACCATGCCCCCCGACCGAGTGAGGGTGACATGTCATGAAATCAATGCCCCATTTCACAAAAAGACCAACTGAGACCACAGGATGAAGAGGAGCAAGATGTGACCGAATTTTCTGATTGTAGGTCTGACAGACATGGCATTTCTGAATGGCAGTAATGCAGTCGTTGAACAAGGAAGGCCAAAAATACCCTGTGCGTAAGATCTTATGGGCAGTAGCATACCCAGATATATGACCACCACATGCTCTAGAATGGCAGTCATTCAGAGCTTTCTCGGCTTCGTCAAACATTAGACAACATTGAAAAACAGAGTCAATTCCCCAATGGTAAAGAGTATCCTCAAGGATAATGTATTGACGAGCTTGATAATGGATGCGACGTCGTTCAGTACTAGACAAAGCAGGCCGGAAAGTCTGGGTTTGGAGATATATAATAATATCTCCATACCAAAGATCGTCAGTGCTAATAAGGAAAAGAGATTCATCGGGTAATGAATCTACTGCTACATTTTCTGTGGCAGAGTGAGGAAAATCACATATTAACTCAGCAAAAACTAAGGATTTCTTAGACGTGGTGTGATTGAATTCCAAGTCAAACTCCTAGAGTATGACAATCCATTTGGAGTATTTGCCCCCTAGCAATTGATGTGTCAAAATGTGTTGCATAGGGTTGCAATGAGAAATCACTGTAGTTTTCCTTGAGAGAATATAATGCCGGAAGCATTGAACAACTTGAATGTCAGCCAAGTCTAGTTTTTCAACATGTTGATACTTGATTTTAGTTGATGTGAGACTTCAACTCAAGTAATAAATAACATGTTCATCGTGTGTATCATCCTCTTGAACGAGAACCATGCCAATGGTATACTATGAGGCAGCAAGATAAAGAAAATAATCACGACTATAATCAGGAGGAAAGATAAGCGGAGCTCGCATCAGGGAGAACTTCAAAGCCTCAAAAGCATTGTTGGCAATGGTATCCCAGATGAACTTTGAATCTTTCTTCAGTAGCCGCGTAAAAACACGAGTAATCTCGGCGTAATTAGGGATGAAACGACGAAGAAAGTTTGCTTTCCCCTGCAAAATTTGCAACTGGCGCAGTGTAGAAGGAGGAGGGAGATTAAGAATTGTCTCAACCTTAAGAGGATCTACCATGATCCCTTGACATGAAACGATGAAAGCTAGAAGACAGCTGGATTCTATGCAAAAAACACATTTATGAGGATTTAAACAAATACGATAGAACCGACAACGAACGAAAATGGCTTGGAGATGAGTGGGGTGATCGACTCGGTGCAAAGAATGAGCTGGTAAATTGTCCCAATAGGGTTGAACGATATGCTTTATATCATGAAAAGCATAAGACATAGCACGTTGAAATGTCGCGCTAGCGTTTTTAAGATCGAAGGGAAGTTTCCTATAGGTAAAAGTACCCCAAGGACAAATAAAAGAAGTCTTATGTTGGTCCTCGAGAGCGATGTTAATTTGATTATAGTCGGAGAAACCATCCATGAGAGAGAAGATTTCACTTTTGGCATAGTCATCGACAATCTGGTCGATGAAAGGGGTTGGAAAGTTGTCTTTTGGACAGGCTTTGTTAATATCCCTATAATCAACACATACATGAATATTGTCTCCTTTATTATCAATTGGAACAGGATTGGAAACCCATTCTGTCAGAGCCACCGAATAAATAAAGCCGGCTTTCAAAAGCTTTTCAACTTCGAGTTTAATAGCCGCCACTTTACGTGGGTGGACTAGACGAAGGCGCTGCCGGACAAGTTTAGCTCTGGGGTATGTCTTTATCTCATGTACAACAATAGCAGGGTCGATACTTAGCATCTCTTCATAGCTCCAGGTGAAGATGTCATGAAATTCTTTGAATAGAGATGTATAGGTGACGATTTCATCCGGAGAACACGAAGCTCCAATATGAACATTTTCAACTATCCTAGGTTTAACGGATATGTCAATGGGAATCATGGGAGAGATATTATTGAGGTTCCCTTCGGAAAACACATCATGTGTAGATCTAGGAATGATCGATATGACAAAACCGGTCGACGGAGTCAAAATCTGTTGATAGTTCTCCAGAGTGTGTTGTTCCAAAAAGAGTATGGAACAATGATGCCCATCGTCCCAAGGGGTATCCTCCATGACGGACATGATCATCTCGTCAGTGGTAAAGATAACATGAAAAGGATAGGGAGACAACTCATCAAGAGAGGGGGTAGAAGGTGTTGCCGATTGAATGGCCTGATAAACAGACTCAACCGGACTTAACGGCATGACGTTGCCGAAACGAGTGTGATCTCCAGGGTCAGGGACTATCCAAGGGTTGGAAGACATAGGAAGTTCATGAGGTACGGTGGAGATCATGTTGATAGAAGCAACCGATGGGCGTGGAACATCGGGTGGTGGAATGGGGAAATTTCCCATTAATGAAGATTCTTTTAAAAGGCCTACACCGACATTCTTGTAACCCAGCGGGGTTTTAGCGATAAACGACACGTTGCTAGTACGAGTATCAGAATTGAAGAAGGAAAGTTGGTCAATAGTAACAACCTTTCCTTGATGAGGAAAACGTACTACATGGAAAAGTGTTGACACAACAGAACGCATGGAATCGATCCAGCTACGACCAAGAAGAAGATTATAATCAAGGGGAGCATTGAAAACTTCCACTTCAACTTGGATCGTCTTACCTTCTAGTGTAATGGGAAATGAAGGAAGAACACCGTAAGGCTTAAAACCAGAGCCATTGAAGGCTTTCAGAGTATTTTTCGATTCATTTAAGGGAGGAGAGATAATGGATTTCCAACAAGCAAAAGACATTACACACGTTGAGGCACCCTCATCGATAACAGTTCGGAAAATGTTCTTGTCAGAGACAACAACTTGTATCTCGAACACAAGTTGAGGGGGTAACCTAGGAATATGATCTTCCAAGTCAAAGACTATTAAATTCGTATCGGTTGGGTCAATTCCACCTATAGCTTTCAATAGTGCCTTCTGTTGTGCAGGACAAGACTGAAGGACTTCAAGGGCTGACATCACTGAAGGTGCCTGGGCCAGATCTTCCACAATGCTGTAGTTCTGGGCTGCACAAGCATGAGGATTGAAAGACGATTTCCTAACGACACCTTTAGGGGTAGGTCGCAGAACTATATCAAGGCTCGATCGTTCGAGATGAAGAGGATCGTTAGTAGGTGGAGTTACGGGATATGGTTGTACCAAAGAAAGAGGTAAATTGTCAACCTTCTCCTTAGATGGAGTATAATCTTTGGCTCTAGTCATGAGTGCAACGTTATTTGGCTTAGAATCACCAGTACACATCAAAACATATGATGTGGTAGAAGTAGATGGTTGTTCATGAATGACCAACTGAGCCTGTTGTTGAGACGGGAAGGGTTGGGACAAGACTGCCAGGGTAGAAGGTTTTGAGGTCCCTTGAAGGAACTTAGTAACCTCGGCACGTCGTGGACAATCCTTCGTGTAGTGATCGTCACCACAGATAAGGCAAGGGTAGCGGGGTTTGCAGTTATCCCAATCTTCAACAGGGGTATTTTTAGGCTGCTCTGTTTGATTATTATTTTTTCCCTCCTTATTCTTGCCTCTCCCTTTTTTCGATTTATTTTTACCGGTCGGGGTAGATTGAACGACGTTCACCTCAGAAGTTTTACCAATGAAAGTGGCAGGAGATGGAGCATTTTGAACATTAGAAGAAGCAGACTTAGGGTTGGTTCTTAAAACAAAATGTGATTGGGCTTGGGCAGTACCAATCACACCATCTGCTGCATGCGAGGCAGTGGGAGTAGATGAAGTGCCGGAAGTACCAGGATGAGGCAATTTAGGTAGAAAATCATAAAGTGTTCCCGTTTGCGAATAAACGAGATCAAGATATTGAGCACGACTTATAGCCTGCTCTTTTGTGACAACGCCACCCATGGAAATGTCCTTACCAATTTTGTTCACAAAGGATTTTGTAAACCATTCTGCTAGTAACTGATCAGGGAGTTCAAGTTTGATGAGACATCGTCGTCTTCGCCACTCATGGATATGATCATATATATGAGTGCCTTTATTCTGTTTGAAGGAAGTCAAAATCTCAGTCCCGGTATCATAACGGATCGGTAACTGGTAATGGGTGAGGAAATCCATAGCTAGGGTGTTGAAATCAGAGAAGAAACCTCGTGGTAATTCAATATACCACTTCGCCGCAGAACCGGTAAGGGTTCATTGAAAAAGACGTAAACGAATAGAGTCATCCATCAATGAGTTGGATGAACACCATAGGTGAAAATTCATAACGTGATTTTTTGGGTCCTCTCCCACTTTTTTGTCGAATTTAGGAATGTATGATGGAAGCTTGGCTGGAATAACAAGCCATTGGGGAGAGTGACGAATAGGATCATTTAGAATCCTAGACAAATCTGGGAAATCCAAAGTAGCAATAAAAGGTAATTGTTGATTCACCTATGGGTACTGGTGACTTTGGGGTGGAAGCCCCGTTGGCAAACCAGTAGGACTGTAAGCAGTTTGTCCATAGTGGGAAGACCTAGGTTGATTCGGCGGTGGTTGGAGAGGATAGTAGTTCCAAGGATTGTAACCTTGAGTTTGATTAGGGACCTGAGTTTGAACATTGTGACCCTGACCCCAAATAGGATTGGGTATACCTGGATATGGTTGGCCTATAGTAGGGACGATCTGTTGCCCCCCAGTCATTTGTGGAATATTTTGTAGCATCTGATTCCAATACTGGGCCAAAGCAGCAGGTATATTTTTTCCAAAAGGTGGGGTTGGTCCCCCTATCGTAGGTGGTGTTCCAACCAGAAATTGTGTTCCAATCAAAGGTTGTGTAGTAAGTGGAATATGTTCGGTAAAAGAAAGTTGAGTGGTACCACCCTGTCCACCAATGGAAACTTTCAAGTTTGATGTAATGGATGGTATCGTGCAACTAGGATTAGGAATGCCAGAAGGAAATTGAGGGAGTGTCGGAATAAAACCGGGAATAGGGTGCCCAGGAAAAGAAGGACCACCTAGAGAACCGACTGGGGTTTGTGGAGGTGTTGGAATAGAAGCATTCAACAAAGAATTCAATGCATGGTATCCAGGTGGTAATGTTGGGTTGAAATCAGGCATTCGATGGGTATTATTAGGAGAAAGACTAGCTGCAGTAATCCTGGTTGGGATACTCGTAGTATTCGCAAGATGGGCCATCTTGTCAGGGAGAACAAAGTGATAAGTGGTATTCACCGGTATAGTCTCTGTCCCAGAAAACATCGGAGGGTTGATTTCGTAGACTGTAGGCAAACCAGGACCAAAAAAGACCCTGCAATAATCACCTGACCAAAAAGGGTCTTGGCCTTCTACACTGGGAAAAGGCCCAATGGCTGATTCAGAAGATGTAACAACTGCTTCTCCGAAAGAATTTAATCGCACAAAAGGTCATTCACCACAGCGAATGCGAAAGTCCTCTCTAGTATTGGCAATTTGAAAAGGTTCTAGAGAGTCAGTTGATTCCACTTGTGGTGTGGTGACAACTGGGACTTCACTTGTTTCCACGTTTGGTGGGGTAACAACTGGGACTTCACTTTGGTGAGGAGATCCCTCAGGTGTACTGGTAGGCAAGGGTTGAGAACTATCCAAATGCTCTGGAAATAAACCTTTCATTCTACATGAACATCGTGGGGGAGCAATTGTAAACAAGTGACAAGCTCCGCGAAGAAATTCTTAGGGTCAACTTCAAGAAACAAACAACATGAACTAGTAAACAAAATCTAAGAAGCAATCACCAGGCAAACAAGACCTTCTAATTTCAAAGCCACTAGTTGGTGATGAAATCCAACGTCGCAACAACGAGATGAGAAGGGGCGGGGCTAGGGTGGAAAAGTTACGCTGACGACCTGCTTAACGGACTTACACCCTGGTGCAAGCTCCGACACATAATCATGGGTATACCCTCCAAGGAGCCCAAGTGAGTTTGATCAACGTAAATTCCAGGTACCATGAAGACTTTCCCCTTCACAGTCACCTTGGGTAAGAACCTAGAGAGATAGGCCACTAAGTTCACCACAAACAACAATAAAGCTTGGGGGAGCAGTCGATAGTCCGATCCACACGCAAGGGTAGGATATCTAGCTCGAAATCAACTCAAAAGGCTTCCACTCATCATTGTGGGTATACCTTTGAGTGACCCTTGTAATACGTGAAATATCTACACTAATGTCAACAAAGCAGGGTGAGTAACTCTGCCAACATCAATGCGACCTAGTGCTTGACCCTTGTGTGAGAAGGGCTTCCCAGGACAAGATGTTGCAAATGGAATTGTAACACTCCCTAACTCAAGATGCTATTGTGTGTTTTGAGCTTTTGGAGAGTGTATCTCTCTTCCTACTCCAAAGCACTAGCCTAACTAAATGTTGGTGTAAAAGAGCCCTAGAAAAGAGTTACTAGATAAATTTTATGATTACGCAATGTTTTTAAGAGTTGTTGTTTACTCAAAGGTAACGGAAGTGAAACTTATGTTGTATGACTCTGACCCAATAATGCAAGGATGAGAATGAAATGTATTAATTTTCGTTCAATGAATCCTATATATGGGAGAGAGAGAAGTTTTCCAGATCAACTATAAACTATAATGCAAAATTTCCTTTCAAATGTCAATGCAAACAATCATTCATCAAATGAAAATTCTCTATTGTGTCTTTTTCAAAAGCTTCAACAATCTATAAATTTGATTTTGCAATGTTTTCTAAAGACAAAAACAATTTTTTGAAAGAAAAACTTGTTTGTTCACTTTTCAAAAAGGACCCTCACTATGCCAATGAGAGCACAGGAAATCAAATCAATGAACAAGCAAATAACCCAATCTACTCTTTCAATGAAAGCAAAAATAAAGAGCAAACCAAAGTAGTATTCTCAATTGCATAAGAAAATGTTCTTTCAAATCAATAAACAAATGAGAAAACCAAGAAAACTTAACTTTCAACCAATCATTGGATCTTAACTAATCAAACACACTCAGAGTCTGAAATCAGAGAGAATGGTTTTGCCAAGAAAAGTCAAGAAATGAAAATCAAGCCAAAAAAATAACAAGAAAAGCCTTAAAACCCTAAGACTGTTCACGCATGCAAACTAAAGCAAGAGATATATCAATCAATGGTCCAAGAAACTCATAATAGGTAATTCAACTAATCTGGGCAGTTAGAAAGACCAAACCTCAAATTCAAAATTTTGAAAAAGAATGTTCGCAGGCAAGCAATATTACACAGTGAGAGAATCACTGATTTTCGCAGGTGACCTTTGAGAAAGGTGCGAGAACCTCGCACTGAAACCTATGAGCAGGGTGCGAACCTTACCAATTATCGCAGGCTGCAATGGAGTGTAGTGCGAGAATTCCTAAACAAATCCAAAAATTTGAAAAAGGAAGTAAAATTTAAAAAGGCTTCTGGACTCAGAAGGTCTATCAGGATATCCTGAAGACTTAGAGACTGATAGGACAGGAGAAAAATGAAACCAAAGAAAATGGCCACAGAAAAACACAAAAAGCCACAAAGAAAATGGGATTGATCCCCAGCAGAGTTGCCAATTTTTTTATTGGATAAATCCGTAACTGCAGACACAAACCGATCTCCCTAGATCCACCTGGATCTAGAACAAAGCAAGATAGAATGATACTCTTTCCCTAGATTTTAACTATTGAATTTTCCAGGAGGCACGATTAAAGAACATACCTTATGATCGCTTCCTTTGGTCTTTGTTGCTCCTGCATCGCTCCAGTTCTCTCGTATAGTCAAGATCAAAACAATACAAACCAACCGAAGTGAAGAAAGAACAATCTATTCAACAGTCAATCTATGTATATGATCAAGGAGTTATACAATAAAGTGGAACTAACTTTATGGGAAAGGGACACATTACTGTATCATA
>ML790536.1:296929-312931 GCA_009831015.1 Picea engelmannii | reverse complement strand
AGAGGGGGAGGGGGATATGTTGTAGGGGCTAGTTGACTCTGTCGACTAGACCCACCAGTTGATTGCAAAATTACGATAGAGGAGTTGATCGAATAGGCAGTTAGAGTCAACCAACCAGGTAGTTAAGAGTTGTAACTGACAAGTAACTGTATGAAATGTGTGTGTGTGTGACTATGTAATAGAGAGAGAAGAAGTTTTTTCATTCATATAATAAAGTGCATATTGTTGGTTCTCCCATTAGTTGTGTATTCTTCCTTATGTATCTTTGTGTGCTTGTACATAATGTTTTAACATATGCTTCTCTATGTAAGGAACTACTGGTAACTTTCTCGTGATTTCCCTTTGACTACAACAAAATTTGAACTATTAGATGAGCCCGATCTAATATGCTTTTATTCAAAAGAAAACTTTATTAAAATATAATAAATGGATAATGTTTTATTAAAAATTTCAAACACCTAACTAAATATATTAATAGAGAAATTAAAGAATAATAAAGTTAAACATAGTTTAAATTTATCTTAGTTATAGAATATCACCTAATTAATGTTAATAAATACGACTCACTATATTAAATTTAAGGAATTTTTATAAGTTTACAACACCAATGAAGAAGCTCAATTAGATTCTCCCCTATTTGATATGGATGAACACTCTAGATTAATGGCCCAACAACCTTTTGATGGGCTTTAAATGTGTTAATAAATTTTCTTTTAGTTTTCTGAATATTAATGGATAGGAAAATACATATGCTACCTAATGAGTATTTAAAATCAAGAAAACATTGTTATGGAATTTAGCTCCCAAAGAAAGAGAAAGATATTGTTAATTCTTTAACTTTCGAAAAATAGTTCAATAGAAATTATTAAGTTTAAACAATATAAATTTCAAGAACAAAAATATAATCTAACAAAGAACAATTCTTGAGAGATGGATGAAGAAAAATACATTGAAATAACTTTAATTATTGTCTCAATATAGCTTGCAAAACAATAATAAAGTTCTTACAAAACATCCACGCAAAGACCAAGTTGTAGGATAGTCCAAAACATTTGATTCACATAGAAATATTCTTCAATCAAAATCATTTTGGCCAATGAATGGATTCTCCATTAGTCGCTATAGTGGAATTTTATTTTGTACAATATTCCTTCAAAATCTATACTATCAAAAATCTCTTCTAGATTCCTAAATTCTACTATATATACAATTTCCAAAAGTTGGTTATAATAACCAAATTGACTCAATGGATTCTCCATTAGTCACTATAGTGGAATTTTATTTTGTACAATATTCCTTCAAAATCTATACTATCAAAAATCTCTTCTAGATTCCTAAATTCTACTATATATACAATTTCCAAAAGTTGGTTATAATAACCAAATTGACTCAATCCTTAGCTGAACTAGGGATTTCCTCTCTAACTACCTCGTCATTTTTTTCCCATTGTTCAAATATCATATTGCATGAATTATCATGTGGTAAAATATGTTGTCTTCGGGTAGCCTTTAAAATTGCCAACTCCCTATTGAACCTTCTAATATATTTATCTATTTTGGGGAAGGCACATTTTAATTGAGTATATTTTCTCACTTCCTCCATGATAAATTTATGAATATGTTCCTTTCTTATGGTTGAAATAATTTGTACTTCTACTTCATGTTATTGTATTATATGTTGAGATTTATCCAACACTCGATTTTTTGGGTAAAATCTCTTTGGATGACCAAGTGAAGGTAGTTGACACTTGGTAGTTGTATATTCTATGAATCCCCATATCTTGGTATATGCCATCCATTCTTATTCAACCTATTTTTGGGGTTCATGAGCAACTCTAATCCAATATATTATATCATGTTTGATTTCATACAACTCGGTCTTATTCAACATCTTTATATTATGGTCCTCATGTCCCCTTTTCTTTTGAATCTACTTGATGAATTCCATTTGATCTTATGGTTTACCCCATTTCTCTTTCTAGATTGAATTTTCTTTATAAAAAATTCAAATTCAACTTTTGTATTTGGAATTATTTAGTATAGAAATCCCTTTTAATTTGTATATTAACATGTTCCTCTTCCAAAACATGTTCTATAAAATGAGTGCCAAACCTTGTGATGAATTATAATATCTGATTTGAATCTCTAATAAAATGATTTCTTTTCTGAATATCCGCTACTTCAAATTTGGCATTGTTAATGGTATCATGATAAATGGACAATCTAGAAAAGAGTAAGTCAGGTAGTCCAGCTCTCTTAGTGCCAACCACATGTTCCTGTATTGATGCAAGAGCATCGTACAAAGCCCAAAGCACACGCCTAGCCAAAGGAACAGCTGGACGCACAGATGGAAAAAAGGGGAACGGTTTTATGAAAACGTTTTGAATTTTGAAATCTAAAGAATTAATGTAATATCTAGGAGAAGCATACCCGTATTTATGTCTTGGAGATATGAACAGATCTGAAGGAATTACTCTCATCTGTCGAATGTAATAGGCATTTAAGTTTGTTAATGTAAAGTAGGTAGGTATGAATGTTAGATTAGACAGTTTAGAAGCATAGGAGGGAAAACAGATATAGACACCCTCACCCTTGTATCATTGTATCTTTTGTTGAGCATTCAGAATTCATAAGCTGTAGAGATGAAGCAAAGAGCTGTAGAGAAGAACCCATGTACAGGAGAACTTGAGTTAATATATGAAGCTTTGACTCAATTTTCATGGTGTTATGATGCTTACTGTTTACATTTGTTGAATGGTATGTTTACAGTTGATTTTTTTCTATGCTATGCACTTGTTTCAATGCTGTGTTATGTGTGATTTCATGCTGAATGAATGAAGTCTGAGAGAGGAGAAGAATGAGTTTCAATTTTTTCTCTTCTTGAGAATTCCTGCAAGGAGTGTAGCGAACGTCCGCAAGGTGTGCAATGACGAGGGACTGAGTTTTATCTCAGAAAGCTCAGGAGAGATACCATTGTTCTCATACCAGCTGAAGTGCAGGTGAAGCATAGAGCTGTGCAAGGTGTGCACAGGCCAGTTGAAGCCTTGGGTTTTATAAATCCAGAAGGAATATTGAAGGACCACTGTTGCAAAGAGTGCACAGGGTTGGAGACTCAAATAAGAAGAGGTTATTTGAAGTTTTGCGCAAGGAGTGCGAGCAGGGATCCTTAGGAAGCTTGAGTTTACAAGTGAAAGCTCAGAGGGGATTTAACCTTTGAAGTGCTAAAAGGGGGATGGAGATCGAAATCGTCTCATAGAAGTCAAGTTCAGGAGAGAGAGCACCAATTCATTTGGACAGGAGTCATTGAGGAGCACATCTGGTGGTCATAATTCTCTGTGGATAACTCACGAAGTCACGAGGACCGTAGGATCCAGAGGAGTTGTAAGGTGGTTAGGAGTTGGATGAACCCACCACCCTGATAACAAGAATCAACATGGATTGTTGATCATGGTTTGTTTGAGCTATCGGATCATTTTGGGGATTCAGGATCCATAAGTTTGGAGTGCAGACCAAAATCCTTGGTCACTCAAATTCCCGGATCGCAAAAGGGATTAACAGGTGTGGAATTTTAGAATTTCGGTGAATCAAGGTTCGACATACTGGGAATCTCGATGAAAAGGAACCAAAACCCTTTGCATTGAAAGTCCCAAAGTCGCAAAACGCAGCGTGCCTTTGGTGTGGGATTTCGACATTTCAGCTTTCCGAAGTTCAGGAAGTAGAGGAGGCTGTGGTGTTGGAATCGAGAGTTTCAAACCCCCGGTTCGCGAAATCTTGAAGAGGGAAAGGAAAAATTCCGGAAAAGTCAAGGGACAATAGCCGTTGGGAACCAATCAATTTTCGGGGTTTTGGGACTCAAGAGGTAGAGTTGCATGGTCAACGCAACTCCCAAAATTGCGAAGAGAGAGAAACGTCAAAAAGGTGGGTCCCAAGTATCAGTCAGAGGATACGTGCAATTAAAGTCAAAGGAGGGGTCAAGCTTTGACAAAAATTCTGAAAGGCCATCGATCTCGCATTCCATGGGACATTGAGCCCATTTTGGCATTCCGACATTTCAGAGTTCAGGGAATCATAAGGGAAGAGGAACGGCTGTTGGTTGTTTGCTCAAAGTCCTGAAAGCCGAAACTAGTGGGTAACAGGTGGCATGTGCTCGTCACGTTGGAGAAGCCAACCTTCGTTGACGTTTCGCTTATCGACATTTGCCAAGAGATGTGGAAATACATTGGGACTCTGCAACTCCCAAAACCTGAAGTCCTTTGTGTCTTAAACAAAGGGTTAGATTAACCCTTGGCGTGATTTTAGTGAAGATCTTGCATGGATCTCGGCCCGAGGGAAGGGGGTCTGCACCATGTATTGTGCAGAGAACTATGTTATCCAAGTCAATTCTTTTCCTCCTTTGAATCTACTTGACAATAGTATGCTTACTCTTATTATATTCTGCGAGTTCCAAATCTGCAACATCTTCAATGGGGTTTAGGATGTTTTGTTCTTCTAAGGATAAATTTTTTCCTAAGCTACCATGTGTATCTATTTGCTGCATTTTTGTGCCTTTGTCCTTGATTTCTTTACCTTCGTCTGTGATTTATTTAGGATGACTAAATCCTCCATAGTCATATAGATAAAAATACTTAGAGGTGGGTAAAATTATTATGTTAATTGTTCTAGGGGTTCACTTGTATATTGTTGTTCCTAAGTATCCCCTATATTTCCTTTAGCTTCTCCTTGATCCTTTTTCCAATTTTGATCATTTCTCTTGTTTTGCTTTCTCTTATTCATATTTCTTCTTTGCTTCAACTACTAATATTTATTTTTCTTCAGCTTCTAATATTTCTTTCTTAGCTTTAATGTTGTCATTGCCATGCAAAAATGATAAATTATGATACCCATTAAGTAATTAATGCATGTAGCAAGATATAAATCCCCGTGCACCTATCATTAATTTAAAATTCCTGAATGCACACCATTTTAAGCATATGCAACAATTAAACTTAGCATTTAATAGGAAATAAACACAATGAATAAGAACATTTATCTTATAATCAATCACACAAATGGATGTAGATGGCGAACATTCCACCCAACCATAGAATTTGTTGCTCCAGTTCTCTCAGTAGTTGGTCATCTTTGAGTTGGGGATATGTATCCAAAAGAAAGAATGGATCTTATGGTTGGCTATTGTCTAGTCAGAGTTCAATACCTAGTAAAAGCACACAATAAGCTAATTCCTGTAGCAATTCCAATCAACCATCTCTCTTTCCCCTCAACCTACACAAACCAAGGAAGGTGATCCCCTTCTCTACCATGTAGTCCCTCAAGATATCCAAATTCCTTCAAAGCCTCTGAGATATATTAGATAGGAAATCTCTTAGCTGGGGGCTCCAGGCATTCTAGCTATATAGGAATTCTTAAAACAATAATTTCACTTGATCTTGCGTAATTTCCTTAATATAAACCACTCATAGGCTCAAAAACACAACTCTCGATGCATTTTCCAACTCCAACAAACTTTATCCAACATCACAATGTCTTCATTTACTTCCCAACACCCAAAACTCTATTTTCCTCTCTTCTACCAGGTTGTAAAGACATGCCTCTCTTTATACTGAAATTTCCTTTTCTTCTTCCATGTATGCTTTGGCTCTCACACTTCCCCAAAAGGATTTTACATAGCCCATGCTATAATAACGAGGTGAAATGAATCTTTCACCTGCATCTCACATGCAAGTACTTTAGTCCATTCTTCAATAACTTGGTGATATGACTTTTCCCACCAAGCTCTTACATGCATTCAATGATTAGTGTGATAAGTCAAATTAGGCACGTGAAATTTCCCCCTTGGACCTCTTTTAGTCCCCAATATCTTGCGGAAACCTGACCCCCGTGACTCCAACCTTAGCCATCTATAGTCGATGATGCATTTTATTTTGTTATTTTCGATATAAAATGTTTAAATATTACATCGATTAGCATGTGGCCATACATTGCATTTACAAATATATATCACTAATCTAGGGATTAAAAACTTGGGTGTTACATTATCCATATATATGTTTCTTCTTTCAATTTCCATTCTTCTTCTTTTATTAGTTTTTTGTCCTCTGCATTTAATCTTTTTTCTTCTTCTTTCCTTCCTCATTCTTCCTCATCTTTAATTCTTAATTCCTCTTCTTTTTTAGTTCTTTTCTCTTCATCTCTAATTATGTCTTCCTCTTATTTATTCAAAATCCTTTCATCCTCTACCAAATTTTTCTTGATTCTTTCCATTTGCTCATTTGAGGTGATACTATGGGTAGGATTAAAGTCTTTTGATTTGAGCCTCAATTGTGCCTCCTCCCATGCCACTACATTTTTATAGGACAACTTATGATCCCATTGTTCATGAGCATAAGGTCATGTTATTTAAACCATGATGTTTTTCTTGGCAACCAATCCCAAAGGATCATGCCTTTATAATTGTCCCTATGGAAATATGTACTCTAAGATTGCATTAGGATCTTGACTAGCTTCTTTATAGTTCATTACCACATAGTTCCCTATATGCATATTGTAGTGAATGAAAGTCATATTCCTGGAATCTTTGGCTAATGTTGCATTAAATCACTGTAAAATGGTCTGGTAGGAAATTTATCCTAGAATCAATCTATTGGGAATAAATTTAGGCAATAGGTGAGGAGGAGCAGTGACTCCATAAATCCTCATATATTTATAGTCTTCTTGCGAGTATCGATTTCCTATACTTATTAGAAATCTCATGGCCTCTCTACTTAGTCTAGGGAATTATTTGTAAAATATCAATTTGAAAATAGGAGCAATAAAAAGAAATCACATAACTGTGCATAGTTTTTCTTGTACATGTTTTCCCACATGGCTTGACAATAAACATGGATTGGAGTTTTTACTATATTCCAATTCAAGTTCATCCCTAGGAAAGAGTTATTAGCACATATTATATCAAGTGGATAAGATGCCATGTAGAAGGTTGGGAAATTTTTAGATTTGTATTTTTTATCCCTATTAACGACTCTATTCAATGAATGTGACGGGATTGCTACCCAATCAAAAAACACTCCTATTGTAATAACTATGTGCACTATATGAACACATGCATCTTTAAAGTGGATGCAATTTGGTTCTCCATATAATCTACACATTAGATTCATGGAATATACATAAGGGTCTATTAGATTAATAATAAAATGCATAATAATTTCTTATCTTCAACCCACTAGCTGGTAAAATTTTTCTTAATATCATGATCCTAGTTGAATTTCTCCACGAAGCCAGTTATCATATATTTTCTAGGTTAATGAAGTCTATAATGTTTTTCAAGATCAATTTCTTGATAGTAAGCTACACAAATATCTTCATCATCTATTACAGTTATATTATCAATGTCTATGTGCTTTATCACCCATTCAATGGTTTCCAAACAAGACATGATTTGAGTTATTAAAACAATAGTATGGAGGCGTGACCTTATGATATTAGTGACAACCAAGTCATCTACATTTCTCTTTTTAGGGCCACTTAGAGGTATTATATCAGGACAATCCTCCTCCCTAAATATTTTTTAGATTTGATCCCATCTAGGGAAAGGTACTTGAGAATTTATCAATACTTTACTATATTTAGATATGGGGTGAAGAGGCTCAATTTCTGGTTCAGATAGTTGGGTTATTAGGGTGAAATGCTTAGGGGTAACATCCATATCTCTTTTAATATGCTCCATGGGTTTTGTGATTGGTTTCTTTCCTTTTAGGGATTGTTTGGGAATCATTAAAGAACATCTTCTAGGAGGAATATTATATGAAGTGATAATAAAACTAAAATGATTAATTTTATAGATTTTTCTAGTAATACAAAATCCATGATTCTTTTAGCAACCAACAAACTCTATGTAATGTACTTGATAAATAAAATCTGCAATTTTCAATTGGGTTTAGCTTAGGTGGTTGAGAGGAATGATTATTATCCTCCCCACCCAAGTTCAATTCCCGCAAGTGACATGTTGAGCTCTTAACGAGTATATTGTTGTAATGACTTTGATCCTTGTTGTTGATCAACCTTGTTCTCTAAATGTTCTAGGGTTTAACTTGGGTACCATCCTCAAAATGAGGGAAAGTACTCAAGGATTTTCCCTAGGAAATGTAACCTGGAAAAATAAATGAATAAATGAAATAAAATAAAATGTCCAATTAAGTTTTAGCTAAAAGTAAGAAATTTCAGTGGAAAAGATTGAAAACATGTTTTTTTAGATGCTTACCTAGCAAGTTTAAGATAAAATTATCAAATATTCAAGTCCCACCAATGATGAAATATTTGATAACCATAAATCGCTAATGAAACTCTTAACATGATGTTAGGAAAATAAATTTCACTATGCACTCTAATTGTTCAACAAAATAAGCTATTTTCTACGATTTCTCAAAACTAAAAATTATTTCGTGTGAAGAAATATGTACATAAGTCTTGTTTTATAGAGAAAGATTTCAAAATTTGATCATAATGAGCTCATGCACTTGGATATTTGGTAAGATTTTTCAACGTAATGGTCATTCCAATCAAACATGACATCCTAAATACAAGCCAGTGAACTCAACGACTATCCTAAATGACCTTTCATTTTGATCAGGGCAATGTTCCAAAATTTCTATTCTAGGAGAAGTTGAATAGTCAAGTGAAAAATGTATACTGATCAATGATGACGAAAACTCTAATCAGAAAAGATGATTAAAAAGTCATTTTTGAAAAAGTTAGAAACAACTCCGATGGGTTATTTTTTGAAATCCATCTTTTTCTCTGTTAAGAAAAAGTGAAAAGATTCCTTCGATTGTTTGAGAGAATTAAAACTTTGATTCAACGGGAGGGGTTTCAAACATTTTATTGGAAATTTGTTCCAATTTAAAAGACTTAACTCTGTGATGATGCTATTGGATATGGTTTATCACTTTCCATCGAGTAGTGTTTTACATTCATCAGAACCAAAAGTTTGTTTTTACTTTGACCAAAAGCATTTTTTCCTTGCCACAATCTTATTAAAAAACTTTAAACTTGTCATCATAGTAACTTAAAACTTTCATCAAAGTGAATTTAAAATCTTATTGAAGGGAAAAGTTAATGTTTTCCTTCATCATATGAGGTTGGGGTGGGGGTATAGAGTAATAAATATGTAGTATTAATCTATATTCCCTCCCACCCTCACCCTCATTTCATTACATAATGATTTACACTTTTTAACTTGTTGCACCATCGTACTTTTTTTCAACTTTTGCGAAAGTGAAAGTTTGAACCTACCTCCAATACGTGAAAACAATCGAAGTAAGTTTCAAATTTCATTGGAGTGCAAAGTGAACTTGTTACGTCAATGAAAGTGAAACATTTTCTCCAAAGAGAACTAAAAATATTTTCTTGGAAACTTTAACTTAGAGTTTTTTAAGGTTTTTATGAAGAAAACGTCAAAGAAGGAAAACACTTGTTTTTGAATGAATTTTCATCAAACTTTAAAATAAGCATGAATTTTGTAAGGGAATAAAACCAAATATCAAGGAAGGGAAAGAAAAGTGGCATATAATTTTTTTCTTAATTTTACGATGTGTTGAAATCTCAACACAATCATAGTCATAGGGATTTGGTTTAAAATGGGGTAGAAAATTTTGAGAAGATAGGTTGTTTCACTTTCTTGTGGTGTTTCTCAACTACCCATGAACATCCATAGACATGGTAGAGTCACTTCAACATCACAAACCTTGCTTTGTTGTTAGTGAGTGTCCATGGCCCTGACAAAGTTATTTGCATGTCCCCTTTATAAACTGACTTCCTTTCCCAATTTTCCTTTTTTTTATAATAATGGATGGGGAAAGTAGTGGTTTTTACACTTTTATGGGGATAACTATATATTTTTAGGAAAGGATTGGTCATCTGTAAATAAGAATATGCCCTGAAATTATTTTAAACCTCGGATTCCTAACTAAAATATATTCACATTATGTGTTCCTTTAATGTGAATGGATGATATATTTAGGTTAGTTGAATCATCACTTAATTTAATTTTAAATATCTTCTAGGATTCAGTTACTTGGGTAAGCCCCAATTACACCACTATTTTAACTTACGGGTAGCATAGAACATTTGTTTATATCGTTTTTAGCCTAGGACATGACTGAGAAGTAAAATGAAAGATTTCAATGATTATTAAGTGTGTGTGCTTTTACAAGACCCCATAATTAACCAATAATGAAAATTTCAAACAAATCAATCAAGAGAACAGTCCATGAAAGGAAAATAGATGTAAGATGAAACCTCATATAAATATAAACCATTGAAATACAATGATGAAGCATCTTTGTGGTCTTTAGGATCAACTAAAGGAAATTCATTAATAGAATAAAACTAAAATTATACAAAAATTTTATTCTAAACTATAAGTTTTAAAACTTTGAAGTGAAATAATGCATACATATTCTTAAGAAAAATAGAAAGAAAAATAATGGCATACACAAAGTAAACAAGGGTTTACCCCAAAATCCCTTAATCGAGAAAACTAGCAAAACTTAGAGCTCCACCTCTATATTATTCATTGTATTAACTTAAGTATACATAATACAATATTTAGGTATTCTAGAGAATGCAAAAACCTAATCCATTAACCCAAATTATAATGAAACCCTAATTCATTAACTGAGATCATATTACAATGGGCCAAAAATCCATTGGCTGAAAAACACAAAAAAACGAGGCTAAATTGGACAAAAAACAACCTATTTTTTCTAATTCAACGACCTGGGAAAGGGGGCTTGGCCACCCTCGACCCTGAAACGTTGGGAACATTTGAAACATTTGTGGAGATAACCATGCAAATAATATAACACATTCCCAACATAAACAACATAGAATTAAAAATAAATAAATAAATAACTAGCTATGCTACTCTATCCTAACCTAAACTAACCATTGGTATATGTAAGTCAAGTAAAATCATAATGCCAATGAAATCAGCCAAAGATATCAAAACCTAAAAGAAATATAGACCTTTGCATAGGTTTGAATGGTTGTAAGTTCCATCTTGAAAGGTTGAAAGAATTATAGTATTGGAAAAGTAATTCATAGCGAGGAATAGTAGAGTTACCACTTTGTAGAAGATGTTGAGAAAATCATGACTCTAATCAAGTTCCAATTATGTCCTAAAAATGATTATAATCAATATGGAAATATTGAAAGGAATCTAAAGGTAAGTGGAATCCATTCTCATGATGATTCATTTGAAGTTTAGAAATGATGCTTGCTGAAAGTGATTCTTTGTCTATGTCATTATTTCCTTTGTTGTGCATGTTTATGGCCTATAGATCCATTGTTGTTTTGTATTTATTTGAAGCACAATATAATACCATTGTAATCAACTTCTACAAGTTTGGGTGATTGATAATCCTATCTTTCATATGGACAAGGAATGATCTAACCCTACACAAGTCCACTTCTAACAAAGAAATGTCATCATCAAATACAAGTCTATCATAAACAATCTTTAACTCATTTGGCTATTGGACCTTGGATTATAAGTTTTGGTTAAAAAAAAAATCTTTTCCAAATGAGATAACTCAATGGATGTTTATTTTATGAACTAAAGTTTGAAAATTTTCCTTCTCTCCTTCAAAACAAATTTATAATTAGTGAGTTCGAGTTGAAACATTATGGTAAATATATGTTCAATATTTACACACTCTAACCCACTTCCACTTTGTGTTTCATCAGAATATAAAGGGACAATTGTATAATAATCTTTCATATCTTTTTGTAGATGAGAATTATCAAAAATATCTATGTAGAGAGCATTGGAATCAAACAAAGTGGTATCACCCTCAACATAAGTGTCTGCACAATCAACAACATATTCACTTCCCCCCGATCTTTGATATTACAAGAGAAATTCCCTTAGTTGTCCCACAATCTAAGTATAATGAATTCCTTATATATGATAATGATTCACCTATTTCTACTTATAAACCTTTAGTTTGTTCATAATCGGGATTGAAAGAAGTAGATATTGTGTTTCTTAACAAGTCTTCAAGAGTTTTAGAAATAACTTCTTCATTCAAAACAAACAAAGAATCATTCCTCAAAATATTTCCCATGGGTTGTTCTTCCTAATCAAACTTTAGATTATATGAGACTTGGAAATTAGTAGTTTTTATTTCTATTGGGAGAATAATTCTTGTTCTTATATGTTGTTTGTTGATACAATGTATTTATTTTATTTAAGACAGTGTGAAATATCTTCTAGTAAATCGGAACTTACACTATCTTTTATATCAAACTCTCTTTCAAGATTATTTTGTATACTAATTCCTTATAGATCATAACATTTTTCATAAGATGAAATTTATAGTTTCAAATATTATGAAAGAGGTTATTTGTAACAATGTGAATCTTTCCCATGATCAAAGGATTGATTTTCTTGAATTGAAAGGAGATAAGAATACCACTCAAGGAATATTTTCCCATAGGGTTTTCCACTTTCATGAAACCTATAATAAATATGTGTAAGCCTAAGTATAAAATCATCATCATATTCATTTTTATTTTTTCATATCTTCTCACACACAAAAAAGTTCTTCATAGTTATAATTTTCATGGGTTGTTAGAAAAACTTCCATGAATTGTTACCGGCTATGAATGGATTTTCTTAGTAACACCATATACCAAGCATGAATGTGTCCTTATAAGGTGAGGGTAAACAACCTATATGATTCATTGTCTCAAAAAATTATGAGACTTTGATGTGTAAAATTAAAATGGCTAAGATGTCTAAATGCAAAGGTTTTCCCTTCACCATCAAACTTAACTCTAGACTAGAGATCTACTGTCTTTTTTGCGATAACACCTAATGGTATCAAAATAATAAAATCATGATCCCACATAATATCATGGAGAGGAGCCATGGGATATTAAGACATTTCTAAAAATGGCCCCATGTGGGTCAACTTGTAATCTACCCCTCCTTATAGCACCAGAATTGTTGACAAAGTTGAATAACCCTTTGGAATAAGTAGGGATTCTCCCTAATGAAAGGTATCAATTAGACATTACATTGTTTGGAATAGGGAATCCATCTAGTTTATGGCTTGACAACCTTTAGATGGTTTTTTTTGGTTTTACCTATAGTGGCATGATCCATCATTTATGTATTTTTAAATGAAATAAATGATATGAAACTAATCCAATATGCAAAGTGCAGACTAAATCCCATGCTAACTAACGAAACTGATGAGGTAAGCATAGTAACAATTATATTAGTTCTTTAACCCTTTAGTAAAAAGTTACTTAATAAACTTAAAAGAAATAATTTAAATAACTAGTTTCATTACAAAAAATTCAACTCACTACAGTACTATGCTTAAGGCTATATACAAACAATTTTTGAAACAAACTAAACTAAACAAGTTGCTTATAAGTGAGAAAAGTATGCACTGTAAAAACAAATGCTTATAACATTCCAAAATTTAGTAAATTAGCAGAAAATGTTCCACAAACCACACATTTTAGAATTTAAGTCTATCTCCAAATAGAATGGCCAACAGTGGCTTATCATTCATTACCATTTCATATAAAAATATACAAAGACGCACAAGAAAAAAATCCATCCTACAATTCAAATTCATCTTCTCTATGGAAAAGATGAAAGAGAAGATGTTGGAATTGTTTAACAGGTAGCATATGCTTGTCATTGATGGCAAGTACAACAATGAAGATGGCATGTATACAGGAAGAATGTACAAAGGATTGTTGGCATGTTTTACAGGATGACAGGCAAACAAAAGACGAAGCTCAGGAGGCATAGCACTCTTATACGTGCAAGGAGCACAAGAAAGAGACTGAGAGCCGTCGGATCTCACTCGGAAATCCCGACAGCTGTTGGATCGGGAGAAGCTGCGCAGATGTTAAGCGCAGGTGTTGGCATGTATAAGAAGTGATCTGAGCCGTTAGATTGGAAGCAGACACCCGACAGTGATCAGATCTGCAGAAGATGCAAGGGGGTTAAGCCATCGGAGAATCGGGGATCAGGACTTTGAAATGTCCAGTTCAATTGACATCGAAAACCCCGAGATCGCGATATGTGATTTCACAATTTGATCACAACCGTTAATTCAAGCAGAGATCATGACCATCCACGTGTAGACAGAAGGCTTCATCGGAGAATCGGGAATCGGAGTTTCACGAGTATCGTGAACAATGACAACGAAAACCCCGAAATCGCGATATGCGATTTCGCGATGTAATCGCAGCCGTTGAGCCAAGATTGCATCTGAACCGTTGATTCATCTCACGAAAGCAAACCAAGTCAGCAAAGGGACACGTGGCACAACCAGGGAATGACAAGTGTCAGGCAGATTCAACACTTTAGGCACATGAAAGTCACGAATCAGAGTGACACGTGGCAGGGTCTAACACGTGTCAAACCACGTGTGACGTCAGCAGAGGCATCGATAATCGGGAGCATCCATCTGAGAGGATGCGTGGCAGGAGATTGGTGCCATCGGCGAAAGGCCCGACAGGAGGTCGTTCATCGGCTAATCGAAAATCGGAATATCGGAGATCCCGGGCACAAAGGTTTTGTGCATCTCGAAACCGCAATCCGCGAAATCTCAATGAGTGGGGTACAGCTGTCAGCACAGCAGCGAAGGAGGACAGAGGATTAGTGGATGCCAGCTGTCAGAGATAAGGATGCGGTTACAGGTAACGGTCACGTGAACCAGGGTCATCCAGGGGGGGGCTGAAACACATCGGGAAATCGAGGATCGGGAATCCCGGAGGCATGTGCATGGTGACATCGAAAACGCCGAAACCCCGATGAGAGGTTTGACCGAGGTCATGTGTTGACAGTCTTATGGGGCCAAGGGCTAGAGCCAGCAGGGCTAGCACGTGGAAAGGGGCGCATCGGTAATCGGGGATTGGAGAGGTGAGAAACTCTCGACATTAGGAAGTGCGAAACCCCGAAACCCCAACAAGAGGTATGGTGGTCACGTGATAGCCAGAAGGGGCTAAAGCTCGGGAAAGGAGCACATTGGGGATCGGAGAATCAGAGGTTCTGAGTACATGTGCATCTCGACACTGTGAATGCCAAAATCACGATGAGTAAAATCCCGATGGGATCTGAATCGTTGGATCAAGTATTGATCGGAGGGTTGTTGTCCTTCCTCACACATTAACGATTCAGTTATGAATCCGTTAAGAGAAACAGACTCGTGATGATGAATCGGTTAGCGTTTCAGTTGCCAGGACAGGTGTTCTTGTTTCAGTAGAGGGAAGGTGAAGTGAACCGTCGGGGAGGTGTGTATAAAAGAAAATGAGAGAGACTGAACTTGGTGCTGTTGAACAATGAGGGATAGAGCTCTACAAGTGTGACAGTGGCAGAGGAGAACCTGCGAAGCAGATAAAAGCTGAGAAGGCACAGCAGAAGAAGGTGAAGCAAAGCAGCAGATCAGAGGCATCATCTCCAGGTTTATTGAGTTGTTTAATATGTGTCCTTTGGTAACTGCCTGACAGTCTGTAGATCTGTGTTTACTCTTGAGATAATTTTTGTTACTGTCATAACCACTAGATGAAACTGCCTGATCCAGTGTGAAAATTAATGAAACGTGGTCAGCAGTGAGTATGAGGGTTAAACCCTTCAGCAGTAGCAATCTGCCAGTAGAAACTGGTGCTATCTTCAGGGGGTTGAAGCTCCCTTCCAGGAAAGGCTGGTAAACGAGAGAAGGTTGTAGCCTTCTGCAGGTAGAGGCCTGCGTACTAGTATGAGTCTGCACTAGTACATTGTTGTAGAATGTTTTCTTAATAATAATCATTGAAGACATAGACAACAAGAGCGATGGTTTTCTCCCGATTTGGGTTTCCACCTTAAATCCTGGTGTTCATGTGTCCTATTCATCTGTGTTAGTTTATTTTGTTGAATTACTATTTAAAAGACATCTGATGAATGAAGAAATCCATAATAAGATCTCTGGATGCATTA
>ML790536.1:277807-289209 GCA_009831015.1 Picea engelmannii | reverse complement strand
GTCTGTAGATCTGTGTTTACTCTTGAGATAATTTCTGTTACTGTCATAACCACTAGATGAAACTGCCTGATCCAGTGTGAAAATTAATGAAACGTGGTCAGCAGTGAGTATGAGGGTTAAACCCTTCAGCAGTAGCAATCTGCTAGTAGAAACTGGTGCTATCTTCAGGGGGTTGAAGCTCCCTTCCAGGAAAGGCTGGTAAAGGAGAGAAGGTTGTAGCCTTCTGCAGGTAGAGGTTTGCGTACTAGTATGAGTCTGCACTAGTACATTGTTGTAGAATGTTTTCTTAATAATAATCATTGAAGACAGAGACAACAACAGCGGTGGTTTTCTCCCGATTTGGGTTTCCACCTTAAATCCTGGTGTTCATGTGTCCTATTCATCTGTGTTAGTTTATTTTGTTGAATTACTGTTTAAAAGACATCTGATGAATGAAGAAATCCATAATAAGATCTCTGGATGCATTACCGTTTTCATAAGAATATACAACAACTGATCCCTATAAAGTAGACTAAGATTTTTCAGTAAAAGAAAAGTTAAAAATTATTGATAGCTCAAAATACTAATTCACCCCCCCCTCTCAGAATTTCTCAACAGAAGAGAAATCAATCATATTGATATATTTAGTTGATTTTTCATTTCCCCTTCATGTTTGTTCTATTCCTCAAGTAAAATGTCATTTCTCCAACTTTTGGGGTCAAGCTTCTTTCTCTGTTTGAATCCTCTTCACCAGAAGACTGTTCCATGTGGCTTGACGAAGCCTCACCCTTTTCTATTCTCCATTTCCTTATATATATGGACCATGATTTGAAAGTTTGATTTAATACACCACCTTGGGGAAAATGATGTTTTTTGAAAGGATATTTATAGGATGTTCTGCTTTGCCTCATCCTTTTTTCAAACTTATCCATATTAGGAAGCAAAGCTCTAATTAATGTCATTTCCCAAGTAGGAGCTTCCAAATTTTTTTGAATGGTTGCTTGAGTAAATTCATCTAAAGAGTTGATTAGTTTTATGTTGATCTTATATAATCTTCTAGGTCCTTGTATACTTGCTCCTTTCAAAATAAATTGTTCTTTAGACCAAAATATGGTAAATGGAAAGTATTGGCCATATTATCTATAACCTTCCATAATGGAACAACTATTGGACAACTGAGAGGGGGGGTGAATCAGTTGTCACCGTGCTTAAACAATTATGCTTCTTTTAAAAACTTTACAAGGCACTCAATGATGATGACAATAATGCAGGGAAATAAACAAAGGCACATTCAACATCAGTCGCATATATGAGAAACACAGAGACAGATATTTCTCGAGGAAACCCATGCAGGGTAAAAACCTCTTTTTCTTTATATGATAAGTAATAGTTACATTCTTTACATTATCATACATATGAGCACCAACTCATAATGAGGCTACAACCTTAGTTTTGCAAGATGTTACTTGCTGAGAGCACCAACTCTCTGTTTTCTCTAGCACCCACTAGAAGGAAGCACCAACTCCCTGATTTCTCTAGCACCAACTAGAAGGAAGCACCAACTCCCTGTGTTCAAGCACCCACTTGAACCTATGAGGACACCAGTCCTCCCTAACACCTCCCAACCACCCTGAATTATAAATTCTTTGTTACTAAAACTTATTATAGCAATATAAAGTTATTCAATGGCTTACCAGCCTTGTCGTTGTTCTGTTACACTGCTCTACCCTATCTACATTAGTGTCTTTTGCACACCTCTAACACTTTCTATTCTTCTGCCTTTTATGCTCTATGCGCCATATCCCTTCAATGCACCATTCCTTGACTGTGCATTTCTACTCCTACGGTCTGCCTCCTTGCACACCCCTAAATTTTCCTACACAATGACAACTCCTATCTCCTCTTTTTCAACATTCTTATAGTCTCTATTGTCTTTGTGCATGCAATATTCACAATGCCTCTGCATGCTCACTCTGCACCAAATTCCACCACAACTCGAGTGCTCTGTCTAATCATCATCGTGACTCTTCATATTCTCTGGCCATTTTCCACTCGTTCAACATCACTGTATGTTATACTGAGATTCCTCAGCCTCTCTGGCAGTTTGAGACTCTTCGTCTTCTCTGTGACAGTCGAGCTCCCTTCTCTGTTCCAGTTACAGGCCTCAATGCTCATCTAGCTATCAATCGCCTCCATGAACATCTTCATCCCTCTTGAAGATTCCTAGAGACTCTTCACCTCCTCTGTCAATCACCTCGAAGTGTCTTCGAGTCCTCTGGCAGAAACCATCAGTGGTTTTTGGCAGTTACACTGTGTCATGCTACAGTAACCCTCCGATCTTGTTCAAATTCACCTGCACCATTGGATTGGCTCCATGGGATCTTGCATTCATTTCGTCATTTCAGCATTCATGTGACCATGTGTCTCAACACTCCCAATCGCAATCCCCAAAAGGGATCTTGGTTGCTCTAGCTCTTTCCTCCATCTCTCGTCGATGTGACCAAGGGTTGTGACCACAGTCTTATGCATAAAGCGCTTTTGTGTTTTCGCGTTTCGTGAATCTGGAGATGAGGCATCTCGACTCTCCAAGTCATGATCCCTGAAACCCTGAAATCGAGTTTATCTTATCTGACTCCTTCTCTTCTTGTGACCACCGATGGTAACCATAGGCTGTACCAAAAAGGCGCGAGTTTATAAACTTCATTGAGTCTGATCAACAGTTGAAATCTCCATAGATCCGATGGTCGAGATCTTATCGCGATCTTGCATCTCGCGAGTTTCCACACCATGCTCTGTTGACTCCA
Organism: Picea engelmannii; assembly: GCA_009831015.1. Taxonomy (NCBI): domain Eukaryota; kingdom Viridiplantae; phylum Streptophyta; class Pinopsida; order Pinales; family Pinaceae; genus Picea; species Picea engelmannii. The sequence goes on along the minus strand of ML790536.1, from coordinate 286,426 downwards.
AGTCAACGACTTGTTCTAAGATTCGACGGTCCAGATCTTATCTTAATTCAATGGCTCAAATCATATCACAATTTTTCATATCACGATTTTGGTGGTCATATGTCTTGCCTCTCCAAGTCCTGAGTCACAAAGCTCTGAGATGGAGCTGGATCAACAGTCCAGAATGAACCTTGATCTAACGGCTATGATTAAATCGCAATTTTGCATCTCGCGAGTTCTTCGATGAAGGTCCTTGACACTCTAACTTTCAATAGGCAATATTCCGAAATAAAGTTGGATCGACGGTCCAGATCACACCTTGATCTGACGACTGTGATTAAATCACGATTTCACATATTGCAAGTTCTTCTATGGAGGTGCTCGTCACTCCAAGTCACGATAGGTGAAACTCTGAGATGGATTCAGATCAATGGTCCAGATGAAACTCGATTTGATGGCTATGATTAAATCGCGATTTCGCATCTCGCGAGTTCTTCGTTGGAGGTGCTCGTCACTCCAAGTCGTGATAGGAGAAACTTCGAGATGGAGTTAGATCAACGGTCCAGATCAAACTCGATCTGACGGCTATGATTAAATCATGATTTCTCATCTTCACGATTTCGTCACTTCGTGATTTCATTGTTCTTCCCATCATTGTTCTTTGCCATCGGTGTTCTTTGCCATCGCTAATCTTTGACATCGTTGTTCTTGCCATCGCTGATCTTTGCCATCGTTGTTCTTTCCATCACTGATCTTTGTCATCGATGTTCTTTCCATCACTGATCTTTTCCATCGTTGTTCTTTCCATCGTTAATATTTTCCATCGTTGTTCTTGCCATCAATGACAAGCTTACTCCCAACTGTAAACCTTCCAACAATCTCCCCCTTTGGAATTGATGGCAACAAAGGAACCCTTGTTCTTTTCTCCCCCTTTGACATCAATGTCAAAGAAAACACGCTCCCCCTGAGCTGTTGCATTAATTTTAGTAGGTATCAGATATGCAACCAATGCAGGACTCCCCCTAATAGTATGGACTCTCTTAGATGTGATACGGGATGACACCCAGCTTCTGTCTGAGATATTCAAATGGTGTCTTTGCTAGAGGTTTAGTAAAGATGTCTGCAATTTGTTCTATAGTGGGAATGTAATTGACCTGAACAATCTGATTGGTGACCTGCTCTCTCAGAAAATGATATTTTATGGGAATATGCTTGGTCTTGGAGTGGAGGACAGGATTTTTAGACACACTGATGGCACTAGTGTTATCACAATGAATTGGGATCGGTGCAGTGTATTTTACCTCCAAATCTGCAAGTGTTTGAATCATCCATAATACCTGAGTGCAACAGGTAGCAACAACAATGTACTCTGCCTATGTGGTTGATAAAGAAATGGAACCTTGCTTTTTACTAAGCCAGGCTACTAAGGAGTCACCCAGGAAGAATGCTCCTCCATTGGTGCTTTTTCTGTCATCAACACAGTTTGCCCAATCTACATCTGAATAAGCAGTCAGCTGAAGATTTTGATTTCTGGGATACCACAAACCATAAGTTATTGTTTCTTTCAAATACCTGAATATCCTTTTGACATATTGCAAATGACTCTATTTAGGTGCAGCCTGATATCTTCCTACCATTCCTACAACATGCATTATGTCTAGGCGAGATGTTGTGATGTACAGCATGCTTCCTATCATTGATCAATATGACCTTTGATCAACATCAGGTGAATCATCATCCTTGCTTAATTTACATCCAGTTACCATAGGTGTACCCACAGGTTTAGAATCTTCCATCTGAAACCTTTTCAACATTTCTCTTAGATATTTTTCTTGAGAAATGAACATCCCTTCGAACCTCTGAGTAATTTGCAGACCAAGAAAAAATGACAGTTCTCCTATCATAGACATTTCAAATTCAGAATCCATGGCAGAAGCAAACCATTGTATCAATGAATACTTATTACATCCAAAGATGATGTCATCTACATAGACCAATACGATGAGAAAATCATTATCCTCTGCTTTAATATACAGATTGTTGTCAGTTGTTCCTCTCTTGAACCCTTTGTCTTTGAGATACGTATCCAGTCTGTGATACCAGGCTCGAGGGGCTTGTTTTAAACCATATAAGGCTTTCTTTAGCTTGCATACTAAGTCAGGGTTATCAGACAGTTTGAAACCCTCTAGTTGTTCCATATAGACTTCTTCACTTAAATCTCCATTTAGAAAGGCTGACTTGACATCCATTTGTTAGACTTTAAACCTTTTACAAAAAGCATAGGCAAGAAACATTTTGATAGCTTCTAATATTGCTATAGGTGCAAATGTTTCATCAAAATCCAATCCTTCTATCTGAGCATAGCCTTTACAGACTAACCTTGCTTTTTTCCTGATAACTTGTCCTTGCTCATTCAACTTATTCTTAAAGATCCATTTGGATCCAATGACGTTTTTACCTTCAGGTCTTTGAACTATCTCCCACGTATTATTTTTCTCATTCTGATCAAGTTCTTCATTCATTGCTTTAACCTAGTGGTCATCTTTGTTGGCTTCATTAAAATTCTTGGGTTCCATCATGGATATGAAGGCTATATGAGATTGTTCGGTGTTTTTGATTAGCTTTCTCCTGGTTTGTACACCTTTGTGTTTTTCTCCAATTATCTGACTTGCAGGATGATTCTTTTGAATTATTCTAAAGGAGGAATTTGTAGTTGACTGCTGATTTGAGTTTGTCTGAGTGTCTAAGTCTTCATCTGATTCAAAGTCTTTGTTTTCTGATTCTTGGACCTGTTCATCTTCAACTTTAGCTGTGTCTTTTGTAGAAGACTCATTTCTGTACACCTCTCTTGCTGGGATTCCTTCATCAATTTTTACATCAATACAGTCAACCATTTTATGTAGCCTCTTATTATAGCATCTATATCCTTTACTGTTTGTAGCATAGCCTAAGAAGATACCTTCATTATCCCTATCATCATATTTTCCGAGGTTCTCATCATTATTCTTTATGTAGCATTTACTCCCAAAGACTCTGAAGTGTTTGATTGAGGCGGGTCTTCCAAACCATAATTCATAAGGTGTCTTGTCACTTTGTGGTCTAAGGTGGGCTTTGTTAAGCACATGGAATTCTGTGTATATTGCTTCTACCCAGTAGGTTTGACCAATGTTCTTCTCATTCATCATTGACCTGGCCATTTCCTGCACTGTTCTGTTTTGCCTCTCAACAACTCCATTTTGTTGTGGAGTTCTTGGGATTGTGTATTCTCTCTTGATCCCATGTTCATTGCAGAATTCCTTGAAGTCTCTTGACATAAAATCTCCTCCCCAATCTAATCTTACTTCCTTTAACCTCTTGCCTGTTTGAGTCTCTGTTAAAGCCTTAAATATTTTAAACTTATCAAATGCTTCAGCTTTTTCTTTGAGAAAGGCAACCCAAGTAAGTCTGGAGTAATCATCAATAATCAGCATGAAGTAGTTTTCTTTCCCTGTGCCTTCCTGTCTTGATGGTCCACATAAATCCATATGAACTAGTTGGAGTGGTTTCTCTATTGAAGTAAAGCTGTTAGACTTAAATTGTGTTCTGTTTTGCTTCCCTACTTGACAGGGTTTACACATTGAATCTTGGGGCTTTGATATCTTCGGAAGATCTTTTACTGCCTCGAGGTTTTTGAGTTTGATTAAGTGGTCAAAGTTTAGATGTCCAAGTCTCTTATGCCATAACCTTCTTTCATCATGTTTTCTTAGATGGCATTCTTCTTTATTTTCTCTCAACACATATACATTATTTTCTGTCCTTATGCCTTTGGCCACCACTTGTCCTGAGTTTAGAGAATTTATATTGCAGTCCTTGTATGTGAACAATACTTCGCATCCTCTGTCACACATTTGACTTACACTGAGCATATTATGTTTCAACCCATCCACAAGTAGAACATATTGGGATTTTCCTTTTCCATTACTTAAGCTCACCATCCCTTTGCCTTTTATTTTCCCTGGAGCATCATTTCCAAAGGTTATGATTCTTGATTTTCTTTCACTTAGAGATAGAAACTTGCCTTTGTCTCCCGTCATGTGTTTGGAGGATCCATTGTCAATATACCAAGGGTTCATTTTTCTTTGAGCAAACAATACTAATCCACACTTGTCAATTTCCTTCTTCTTCCAAAACTTGACATTTTCAGCAGGGGATTTCGAATCTGGTTCATAGTTCCTTAACCGACAGTCAATAGATTTATGTCCAAAGTTATGATAGGTGTAGCATTCAACCTCATTATTCAATAGGTCAAACTTATTGTTGCATTGTTGCCTACTTATTGACTGTTGATTATTTCTTGATCTCCTTAGTTGTATGTGTCTAGACTTAATTTGGCAATTTGCAGTCTGTGAAGGATTATTACTTGACTGTATCATTCTTTGTTGTGGGAAGTATTTATTCCTTTGAAATCTTAATTTCTCAAGTCTAAGTCTTAAGGAGCAATTTACAGCTTTGTGACCAAAGTTAGAATAGTAGAAACAATAGCCATAGAAAAATTATTTGTACCTGGAAAATGGTTGTCTTCTTCGAGCAAATTGATTTCTTTCTTGCTGATGACGTCTTTCATCAGAGAGAACATTGTTTATTCTCTCTACAGATTCAGTCCTGGAACCTTTTTCCTTATTCGTCATGGGTGGCTGATTGTCTTCCTTTGTTTCTGTAGGTTTGTTATTGTCATTGGTTGTACTTTTGACAAACTTGATGGGTTCTTCATCTCCTGGCTTCCCACTGCTTGATCCCTCTTCATAACCCAAACTAGTTTTCAGTTTTGGATTCCTTTGCTGATTCAGAATGGTGGCTAATCCTTCTAAGGCTTTGATACTTGACAGATTCTGATTATACAAGGCTTGAAACTTCTCCATTTCCTTCCTTGTTTTCACTACTTCTTGTTCTAATGCTTCACATCTTGCCTTATTTTCTGATAGTTGTTGTTTCATAATCTCTTCGATTTTCTTTGCCTCTTTCAATTCTACTTTTAGTAGAACAAGGTCTTCATCAGGTTCCTTACTGTCTTTCTTGAACTGTATCAACATTTGTCTTTACTTTCTGTTCTTGATTCTTAGTCTGTCAATCTCTTCCAATGCACTGATCAGTTCTCCTTCCATGTCAACCACAACTTCTTCATCATTAAAATCACTCCATGTGATATTATTGTCATAGTCTTCTTTGGCCATAATTATGAAGTCATTTAGTTTATCTTTAATAGATGAATCATTGTCTTCATCATCTGAAGGATCATCATCATTCTTTATGCAAATACTTTTCTTCTTAAAGTTATTCTCTTTAAAGAAATTTCTGTGTTTGTATTTCTCCTCATCATCACAAGTCTGATCCTTTCCTTTGTGGGGAAATTTATTTGCAAAATGACCTATCCTACCACAGTTAAAGAATTTCAAAGGAAGTTTACCTTTGTATTTACCTGATCCCTTCTTCAGTCTCTTCACAATTTTTTCTTCAATTTCATCAAGCTCAGAATCCTCATTCTTGTCTGCTTTAAATGATGCTTCTCTGGAGGTGGGTTTATCTTTAACTATTCTCATTTCATATGAAGTCAATGTTCCTAGAAGTTGATCAAACTGCAAGGTTTTTAGATCATTAAGTTCTTCTATAGTAGAGACTTTCGATTTGAACCTATCTGGGAGAGACTCAAGATTTTATGAACTAAAGAAGGTTCCCCAATTGTTTCACCAAGTGCCTTCATTGCATCTACCATTTCTTCTACTCTTAGAAAGTATTTTCCAACAATTTCATCTTTCTTCATCTTCAGCTGTTCAAACTGTATTCTGTAGGTTTGAAGCTTTGCATCGTTTACCTTCTCATTACCCTCATAACTGCTAATGAGTTTGTCCCACATTTATTTGGCAGTTCCTAGGTGCATAACTTTTACGAATTCTGCTTCTGCAAGCCCACTCAAGATTGTTGGCAAATATTTAACAAACAGCGAATGGAAAATATTTAATAGACATCGAATGATTGTCATTGATGGCAAGTAACATAAGCAAAGGATTGATGGCAAAGGTACACGAAGTTTGTAACAGACAGGCAAATAGAAGATAAGTTCTGGTTGATCGAATGATCGAAGGCCCGTAAAGCTTGAGAAGCATTTCTGATCATTGGATTCCACTCAAAATTCTCGAAAGAACGAGGGCCGTTAGATATGAATGTAGACAAGAAGAGCGATGAAGAGGAGGACAGATCTCAGATGCTAGATCCAAGCACAGGATTCGACCATCGTTGGATCAAGAAGAACCCGCACGTCCTTTAAGGTACAAGGAGAAGCGGGCGTAATCGCGATATGTGAAATCGCGACTTAATCTGAGCCATCGGATCAAGGTGGAATCTGGACCGTTGATTCTAGTCCATGTCGAGGTTTCGAGGATCGTGTGTTGGAGATGTCAAGGAAACAATGAAACAAGAATGCCGATTTCGCGATATGCGGAATTGCGATTCAATCTCACTCGTTGAATCAAGCTCAGATCTGGACTGTTGATTACAGCCCGTGTCGGAATTTCATGGATCGAGTGTTGAACATGTCAAAGGTTATTAACAACAGGAATCCCAATTTTGCGATATGCGAAATCGCGACTTGATCACAGTCGTTGAGTCAAGATTGAATCTGGACCGTTGATCCAACTCTTTATCAGAGTTTCACGAATCGCGACATGGAGAGTCAAAATAAATGATGCAACATGAATTACGAAATCACGATATGCGAAATCGTGATGTAATTTCGTGATCTGGATCATTGATTCGACTTCTTTACGAAATTTCGTGGATCGGGATTTGTAAGTGACAAGAACATTGAACATCAGGAATGTCGAATTCGCGATATGCGAAATTGTGAAAGCGCCTTATGAAAAAGACTATGGTCACAGCCCTTGGTCATGAGAAAGGGAAGGAGTCAGTCCAGATAAGCTCCATTTCGGAGCTTTGGAGATCGCGGCATGAAGTGTCGAGACACTTGGGTACAGGAATGCCGAAATGTCGAAACCCGATTTAAAGGAAAGATTAATAAAGTTCATCCAATGGTGTGGATAAACTTGAATGTGATCGGAGGGTTACTGTTCTCTCTCACAGTTAACTTCTCAGTTACGAATCTGTTAGCAAAACGAACTCATGATTGCAAATCAGTTAGCGTTTCAGTTGGCATTTCAGTTGCTCGGACAATTGTCTTTCATTTTCCTAAGAGAATGCGAAGTGGAACCATCGTGGATGGGTGCATAAAATAAAATGAGATAGAGAGCGTGAGGTTGGGCGTTCTGTATGAGAAAATAATAAAACTATAAGAAAGGGAAAATCAGAAGGTACAGAGTGAGATGGAGAATATGCATAGCGTGAGATTAAACTAAGAGAAGAGTAAAATATGATGAAGAGAAGTTGAAGTAGAGCAGAATGACATAATGAGTTAATGCATAGCAGACTTGTTGAACAGACAGAGGAAGAGAAGAACGGAAGAACAGTTTGTAGAAGACCAGTTTTACAGAACAAAGAAAGATTGGTAAGAATTGATTTATCTGCATAGTCGACTGCGTATTTATTCATCTAATATTTTAGGGAGGTTGGGAGGTGCTCGGGAGGACTGTTGTCCTCAGAGGTTCAAGTGGGAGCTTTAACATAGGAAGTTGTAGCTTCCATCTATTTGCATCCAGAGAAACGAGGGTGGCAGGGTGGTGCAAGGGAGAACAAGTGTTCTCTGTTATACAGATTGGAGCCTGTGTAACTGGAAGTTGGCGCTTCCATCTAGTTGGTGCTGGAACATATAGGGAGTTGGTGCTTCCTTCTAGTGGGTGCTAGAGAAACCAGGGAGTTGGTGCTTCCTTCTAGTGGGTGCTAGAGAAACCAGAGAGTTGGTTCTCCCAAAAAAGTTGCAGCTTGTAAAAACAGAGGTAGTAGCCTCACATTGAGTTGGTGCTCAATTAAAGATGATGTACAGAACTTAAAAGACTGGCTATCATTTCAAAGAAGAAGAGGTTTTCTCCCTTTATGGGTTTCCTCATGAAAATCTGTCTCTGTGTATACCTTATGTGTGATTGATGCTTTTTACTTTTACTGTCCATATGCTGTATAATGTTGATGATCACTTGAAGAAGGATTAAGAATGTTTTAATAGACTTATTATTGTTTAATCTCAAATACAACTGATTCACCCCCCCCCTCTCAGTTGTATTAGTAATTTCAACAATTGGTATCAGAGCGAGTTCCTTTTATTCAAAGGTAGATCTGCAAGCTTAAACATGACAAGTCATGAAGGGACTTCAGCCTCTAAACCCCCTCTGTTTGATGGAACAAATTTTTCCTTTTGGAAGATTAGAATGAGAACATACTTAATGGCCTTAGGTGCTAATGTTTGGGATGTAGTAGAGACCAGTTATACAAAACCTGTTGTGCTAGCCTCCAAGGATGATAAGTTAGAGTTTAATTTTAATGCTAAGGGAATGAATGCTATTCTGAATGGACTTGTTGAAGCTGAGTTTGTAAAGTTGATGCATCTTGATACTGCCAAAGCAATGTGGGATAAACTTATTAGCAGTTATGAAGGAAATGAGAAAGTAAAAGATGCCAAACTTCAAACATACAGATTGAAATTTGAACAACTAAAGATGA
>ML790536.1:191754-277632 GCA_009831015.1 Picea engelmannii | reverse complement strand
AAGGGAAGTTTCCCTTCAAATGATTTAACTGTGGTAAGATAGGTCATTTTGCATCTAAATGTCCCCATCAGAAAAAGGACCAGAACTCTGATGATGAAAAGAAGTACAAATACAAGAAATATAATAAGAAGAAAAGTTTGGTTACAAATAATGACAATTCCTCAGAAGACACCGATAGTGACTCATCCTATGAAGATAAGGCAAATGAATTCATGCTTATGGCCAAGGAGGATTATGATAATAAAAGCATAGGAAGTGATGAGAATGATGAAGAATTTGTGGTTGATTTGGAAGGAGAATTGATCAGTGCATTGGAAGAAATTGATAGACTCAGAACCAAGAATAGAAAACAAAAACAATTGTTGACACGGTTCGAGAAAGACAACAAAAAACCTGATGAAGACTTTTCTCTGTTGAAGGTGGAATTAGAAGAGGAAAAGAAAATAGAAGACATACTGAAACAACAATTGTCAGAGAAGAAAGTCAGGTGTGAAGCCTTAGAAGAAGAGATAGTAAAAACTAGAAAAGAAATGGAGAAATTTAAAGGATTGTATCATCAAAATCTTCCAAGTATTAAAGCCTCAGAAGAATTAACCTCCATTCTAAATCAACAAAGAAATTCAAAGTTGAAAGCTAGATTGGGATATGAAGAAGGGTCAAGCAGTGATCATCCAAGTAATACAAAATCTATCAAGTTTGTCAAATCCTCAAACATTGGCAACAATCACTCTGCAGAAACAAAGAAGGAAGATCAGCCACCAAGAAGAAATGAAAGAAAAATCCCCAGACCTGAATTTATAGACCAGAAAGATTATTGGCGTGACAGAAGTCGACCTCCTCAAAGAAGACATATTTTTTCAAGGTACAAAGATTTTTTCTATGGTTACTGTTTTCTTTGTTCTAATTTTGGTCACAAAGCTATAAACTATCCTTTAAGATTTAGATATGAAAAATCAAGATATACAATGAATAACTATGTTTCAGAACAAATATTGAGACAACCAAGCAACAAACAATCACAGATTATAAATCATGTGATGACTGGGAGAAGGAAACAAGTGAAACACAACGACATATATGAGCATAACAATTGTTATGATCTATTATTCAATGAACCAGAATGTTACAACTGTCATAATTATGGTCATAAAGCTGCAGACTGTATATTAAGGAATTACAATTCAGATTTGAACCCCGCTACTGAAAATGTCAAAGTCGGGAAGAAGAAAGTAGATGACAAGTGTGGACTAGTGCTATCAGCCCAAAAGAAAAATAATCCCTAGTATATTGACAGTGGATGCTCCAAACACATGACTGGAGACAGAAGTAATTTTCTAACTCTAAGTGATAGCAAATCAGAGAATGTAACTTTTGGAAATGATGCACCTGGAAAGATAAAAGGTAAAGGAATTGTCAATTTGTGTAACAGAAAAAGAAAAGCGCAAGATGTATTTCTTGTAGAACATTTGAAACATAATTTTCTTACTGTCAGTCAAGTCTGTGACCGAGGGTGTGAAGTTGTGTTTACCTCTAAAGACTGTAGAATAAAAACTATGGATTTAGGTCAGCTAGTTGCAAAAGGTATAAGAACAGAAAACAATGTCTATGTTTTAAAAGATGAAGAAGAAGAATGCAACTTAAGAAAATATGATGAAATTTGGTTGTGGCATAGGAGACTTGGTCACCTAAATTTTGAACACATAATCAAACTCAGAAACATTGGGGCAGTAAAAGATCTTCCGAAGATATCAAAACCATATGACTCTGTTTGTAAACCCTGTTAGATAGGAAACCTTACTCGCACTCAATTTAAATAAAAAAACTTTCCTTCAACAGAAAAACCTCTTCAGTTAGTACATATGGATCTATGTGGTCCATCAAGAAAAGAAGGTACAGGAAAAGAAAATTACTTTATGTTGATTATTGATGACTATTCTAGACTAACTTGGGTTGCCTTTTTGAAAAAAAAATCTGAAGCACTTGAAAAATTCAAAGTATTTAAGGCTCTGACTGAGAATCAAACAGGAAAAATATTAAAGGCTATACGGTCTGATAGAGGAGGAGAGTTTAGTTCGTGGGACTTCAAAGAGTTCTGTGATAAGCATGGGATCAAAAGAGAGTACACAATTCCAAGGACTCCACAGCAAAATGGAGTTGTTGAGAGGCAGAATAGGTCAGTACAACAAATGGCAAGATCAATGATGAATGAAAGGAACATACCTCAGTCATATTGGGTGGAAGAAGTTCATACAGCTATTCATATCCTTAACAAATCTCATCTCAGACCACACAGTGAAAAAACTCCTTATGAACTTTGGTTTGGAAGACCCGCTTCAATCAAACATTTTAAAGTTTTTGGGAGAAAATGTTATATCAAGAACAATGATGAAAATATTGGCAAATATGATGACTGAGCTGATGAAGGTATCTTCTTGGGTTATGATACAAATAGTAAAGGGTATAGATGCTACAATCAGAGAATGCATAAACTTGTTGACTGTATAGATATAAAGGTTGATGAAGAAATTCCAGTCAGAACTGTAAGCAGTGATGAACCAAGAATATAAGATACAGTTGAAGATGAAGATGAATAGGTCCAAGGATCAGAAAGAGAAGAATCTGGATCAGATAAAGATACGAATATTAAAGATGACACAGATAAGCAGAAAGAAGCAAAATCACCTCTCAGAGTTATTAGAAAGAATCATCCTGAAAATCAGATAATTGGGGATATAAATGAAGGAGTTCAGACAAGAAGGAAACTGATTAAAGACTCAGAACAATCTCATGTTGCCTTCTTATCTATGAATGAACCTAAAAATTTTGAGGAAGCTAGCCAGGAAGATAATTGGATTAGAGAAATGAATGAAGAGCTTGATCAGATTGAGAAGAACAATACTTGGGAGCTTGTCTCTAGACCTGAAGATAAGAATGTAATAAGTTCCAAATGGGTGTTCAAAAATAAAATGAATGAAAAATGACAAGTTGTTAGAAATAAAGCCAGATTGGTCTGTAAGGGATATGCACAAATTGAAGGTCAGGAATTTGATGAAACTTTTGCACCAGTGGCAAGATTGGAAGCTATCAAAATATTTCTTGCTTATTCATGTCATAAGAACTTCAAAGTTTATCAGATGGATGTTAAGTCATCATTTCTTAATGGAGATCTAGAGAAAGAAGTATATATGGAGCAACCTGGAGGATTCTCTTTGACAGATAATCCTAATTATGTTTGTAAGCTGAAGAAGGCCTTATATGGACTAAAACAAGCACCACGATCTTGGTATTATAGACTAGACAAATTTCTACAAGAAAAAGGGTTCAAGAAAGGTATTGTTGACAGTAACCTTTACATTAAGTCTGAAGGTGATAATTTACTTGTTGTTTTGGTTTATGTAGATGATATTATTTTTGGTTGTACTAATGAATCATCTGTCCAGTGGTTTTCTAACTCTATGCAAACAGAATTTGAAATTTCCATGATAGGAGAACTGTCATATTTTCTTGTCTTACAAGTAAAACAAGGCTCTGCAGGAATTTTTATTTCTCAAGAAAAATATTTGAGAGAAATGTTGAAGAAATTTCAGATGGAAGATTCTTCTACAGTTAGCACACCTATGGTGGTTGGTTGCAATATGAGTAAAGATGATATCTCACCTAATGTTGATCAAAGGACATATTGCTCCATGATAGGCAATCTTCTGTACATCACAGCATCTCGTCCTGATATAATGCAAACTGTTGGAATGGTAGGTCATTTTCAGTCTACCCCTAAACAAAGTTATTTGGTAGCCGTCAAAAGGATATTTAAATATTTGAAGGGAACAATGACTTATGGTATGTAGTATCCTAGAAATCAGAATTTCCAGTTAACTGCTTATTCATATGCAGACTAGGCAAACTGTGTTGATGAGAGAAAAAGCACCAGTGGAGGAGCATTTTTTCTGGGTGACTCATTAGTTTCATGGCTTAGTAAAAAGCAAGGATCCATTTCATTATCCACTACAGAGGCAGAATACATTGTTGTTGCTACTTGCTGCACACAAATTTTATGGATGATACAAACTCTTGCAGATCTGAAGGTAAATTACACTGATCCTATTCCAATTCATTGTGATAACACAAGTGCCATTAGTGTCTCCAAGAATCCTGTTCTTCATTCCAAGACTAAGCATATTCCAATCAAGTACCATTTTCTCAGAGAACAAGTTACAATCAGAATTGTTCAACTGAATTATATACCTTCTACAAAAAAGATTGTTGATATCTTTACTAAACCATTAGCAATGACCCCTTTTGGATATCTTCATCAAAAGTTGGGGGTTATAATCTCTTGTGTCTAATATGTTCACCTAGTTAGGGGGAGTACTTATTGAATATTTGGTGTATTTCCAAAATGCTTATAGTTGACAGGGGGAGTATGTTTTGCAACAGATCGTGGGAAGAGTGTTTCTTCTTTGACATTGATGTAAAAGGGGGAGAAAAGAGTTTGGGAGGAGAGTCGAGTCCAAATGCATGTGGGTGCGCATGTGGGTGCTTGTGTTGCCATCAATGCCAAAGGGGGAGATTGTTGGAAAATATTTAACAGACAACGAATGACAAATATTTAACAGACATCGAATGCTTGTCATTGATGGCAAGTAACATAAGCAGAGGATTGATGGCAAAGGTACAAGAAGTTTGTAACAGACGGGCAAACAGAAGACAAGTTCTGGTTGATCGAATGATCGAAGGCTCGTAAATCTTGAGAAGCATTTATGATCGTTGGATCCCACTCAAAATTCTTGAAAGAACAAGGGCCGTTAGATCTGAATGTAGACAAGAAGAGAGATGAAGAGGAGGACAGATCTCAGATGCTAGATCCAAGCGCAGGATCTGACCATCGTTGGATCAAGAAGAACTCGCACGTCCTTTAGGGTACAAGGAGAAGCGGGTGTAATCACGATATGTGAAATCGTGACTTAATCTGAGCCGTCAGATCAAGGTGGAATCTGGACCATTGATTCTAGTCCATGTCAGGGTTTCGAGGATCGCGTGTTGGAGATGTCAAAGAAACAATGCAACAAGAATGTCGATTTCGCGATATACGGAATTGCGATTCAATTGCAGTCGTTGAGTCAAGCTCAGATCTGGACCGTTGATTACAGCCTGTGTCGGAATTTCCTGGATCGAGTGTTGAACATGTCAAAGGTTATTAACAACAACAATCCGGATTTTGCGATATGCGAAATCGTGACATGATCGCAGCCGTTGAGTCAAGATTGAATCTGGATCGTTGATCCAACTCTTTATCGGAGTTTCATGAATCGCGACATGGAGAGGAAAAAGAAACGATGCAACATGAATTATGAAATCATGATATGCGAAATCGCGATGTAATTGCAACCGTCATATCAAGATATGATCTGGATCGTTGATTTGACTTCTTTACGAAATTTCATGGATCGAGATTTGTAAGTGACAAGAACATTGAACATCAGGAATGTCAAATTCACGATATGCGAAATCGCGAAAGCGCATTATGCATAAGACTGTGGTCACAACCCTTGGTCATGAGAAAGGGAAGGAGTCAGTCCAGATAAACTCCATTTCGGAGCTTCGGAGATTGCGACATGAAGTGTCGAGACACTTGGGTACAGGAATGCCGAAATGTCAAAACCCGATTTAAAGGCAAGATTAATAAAGTTCATCCAACGGTGCGGATAAACTTGAATGTGATCGGAGGGTTACTGTTCTCTCTCACAGTTAAATTCTCAGTTATGAATTTGTTAGCAAAACAGACTCATGATTGCAAATCAGTTAGTGTTTTAGTTGGTGTTTCAGTTGCTCGAACAATTGTCTTTCATTTTCCTAAGAGAATGCGAAGCGGAACTGTCGTGGATGGGTGCATAAAAGAAAATGAGACAGAGAGCATGAGGTTGGGTGTTCTGTATGAGAAAAGAATAAAACTGTAAGAAAGGGAAAATCAGAAGGTGCAGAGTGAGATGGAGAATATGCACAGCGTGAGATGAAACTCAGAGAAGAGTAAAAGATGATGAAGAGAAGTTGAAGCAGAGTAGAATGATAGAACGAGTTAATGCAGAGAAGACCCATTGAACAGACAGAGGAAGAGAGGAACAAAAGAACAGTTCGTAGAAGACCAGTTTTACAGAACAAAGAAAGATTGGTAAGAATTGATTTATCTGCATAGTCGACTGTGTATTTATTCATCTAATATTTTAGGGAGGTTGGGAGGTGCTCAGAAGGACTATTGTCCTCAAAGTTTCAAGTGGGAGCTTGAACATAGGAAGTTGTAGCTTCCATCTGGTTTCATCTAGAGAAACCAGGGTGGCAGGGTGGTGTAAGGGAGAACAAGTGTTCTCTGTTATACAGGTTGGAGCCTGTGTAACTGGAAGTTGGTGCTTCCATCCAGTTGGTGCTGGAACATATAGGGAGTTGGTGCTTCCTTCTAGTGGGTGCTAGAGAAACCAGGGAGTTGGTGCTTCCTTCTAGTGGGTGCTAGAGAAACCAGAGAGTTGGTCCTCTCAAACAAGTTGCAGCTTGTAAAAACAGAGGTAGTAGCCTCACATTGAGTTGGTGCTCAATTAAAGATGATGTACATAACTTAAAATACTGCCTATCATTTCAAAGAAGAAGAGGTTTTCTCCCTTTATGGGTTTCCTCATGAAAATATGTCTATGTGTATACCTTATGTGTGAATGATGCTTTTTACTTTTACTGTCCATATGTTGTATAATGTTGATGATCACTTGAAGAAGGATTAAGAATGTTTTAACAGACTTATTATTGTTTAAGTTCAAAGACAACTGATTCACCCCCCCTCTCGGTTGTATTCGTAATTTCAAAAAAGATAGCATTCATAGCTTTAGCGTTGAAGCTAAATTCTAGTTAGTCATCCTTATTAGCTAGCACAACTGGCTTTACATAACCAGTATCTACCACATCCCAGACATCTGCACCGAAATCCATTATGTAGGTTCTCATTCTAACTTTCCAGAAGGCAAAGTTTGTTCCATTGAATAGAGGGGCCTTATTGGTTGAATTTCATTCATGGATTGACATGTTTAAGCTCTAGGATCTACCCTTAGATAAAAGGGGCCAACTCTGATACCAATTGTTGGACAACTGAGAGGGGGGGTGAATCAGTTTTCATCGTGCTTAAACAATTATGATTCTTTTAAAAACTTGACAAGGCACTCAATGATGATGACAATAATGCACGGAAATAAACAAAGGCACATTTAGCATCAGTCACATATATGAGAAACACAGAGACAGATATTTCCCGAGGAAACCCATACAGGGTAAAAACCTTTTTTTTCTTTATATAATAAGTAATATTTACATTCTTTACATTATCATACATATGAGCACCAACTCATAATGAGGCTACAACCTCAGTTTTGTAAGCTGCTACTTGCTGAGAGAACCAACTCTATGTTTTCTCTAGCACCCACTAGAAGGAAGCACCAACTCCCTGATTTCTCTAGCACCAACTAGAAGGAAGCACCAACTCCCTGTGTTCAAGCACCCACTTGAACCTCGTAGGACACCAGTCCTCCCTAGCACCTCCCAACCACCCTGAATTATAAATTCTTTGTTACTAATACTTATTATAGCGATATAAAGTTATTCAATGGCTTACCAGCCTTGTCGTTGTTCTGTTACACTGCTCTGCCTTGTTTGCATCAGTGTCTTCTGCACACCTCTAGCACTTTCTGTTCTTCTGCCTTTTATGCTCTATGTGCCATATCCATTCAATGCACCATTCCTCAACTGTGCATTTCTGCTCCTCCTCTCTGCCTCCTTGCACACCCCTAAATTCTTCTACACAGCGACAACCCCTATCTCTTCTTTTTCATCATTCTTATAGTCTTTGTTGTCTTTGTGCATGCAATATTCGCAATGCCTCTGCATGCTCACTCCGCACCAAATTCCACCACAACTTGAGTGCTCTGTCTAATCATCATCATGACTCTTTAGCTTCTCTAGCCATTTTCCACTCATTCAGCATCACTGTATGTTATACTGAGATTCCTCAGCCTCTCTGGCAGTTTGAGACTCTTCGTCTTCTCTGTGACAGTCGATCTCCCTTCTCTATTCTAGTTACAGGCCTCAATGCTCATCCAGCTATCAATCGCCTCCACGAACATCTTCATCCCTCTTGAAGATTCCCAGAGACTCTTCACCTCCTTTGTCAATCACCCCGAAGTGTCTTCGAGTCCTCTGGTAGAAACCATCAGTGGTTTCTGGCAGTTACACTATGTCGTGCTACAGTAGCCCTCCGATCGTGTTCAAATTCACCTGCACCATTGGATTGGATCCATGGGATCTTGCATTCATTTCGACATTTCGACATTCGTGTGACCATGTGTCTCGACACTCCCAGTCATGATCCCCAAAAAGGAGCTTGGTTTCTCTAGCTCTTTCCTCCATCTCTCGCCGATGTGACCAAGGGCTGTGACCACAACCTTATGCATAAAGCTCTTTCATGATTTTTCATTTTGTGAATCTGGAGATGAGGCATCTTGACTCTCCAAGTCGCGATCCCTGAAACCCCAAAATCAGGCTTATCTTAACTAACTCCTTCCCTTCTCGTGACCACCGGCGGTAACCATAGGCTGTACCAAAAAGGCACGAGTTTATAAACTTCATTGAGTCTGATCGATGATTGAAATATCCATAGATCCAACAGTCCAGATCTTATCGCGATCTCACATCCCGCGAGTTTCCACACCATCCTCCATTGACTCCAAGTTAGCGACTTGTCCTTAGATTCGACGGTCCAGATGTTATCTTAATTCAATGGCTCATATCATATCGCAATTTTGCATATCGCGATTTCGGTGGTCATATTTATTGCCTCTCCAAGTCGTGAGTCACGAAGCTCCGAGATGGAGCTGGATCAACGGTCCAGAACAAACCTTGATCTGACGGCTGCGATTAAATCGCAATTTCTCATCTCGCGGGTTCTTCAATGAAGGTGCTTGACACTCCAACTTGCGATAGGCGATATTTAGAAATAATGTTGGATCGATGTTCCAGATCACACCTTGATCTAACGATTGTGATTAAATCATGATTTCGCATCTCGTGAGTTATTCTATGGAGGTGCTCATCACTCCAAGTCGCGATAGGCAAAACTCCGAGATGGAGTCATATCAACGGTCCAGATCAAACTTGATCTGACGACTATGATTAAATCACAATTTCACATCTTGCGAGTTCTTCGATGGAGGTGCTTGTCACTCCAAGTCGCGATAGGTAAAACTCCGAGATGGAGTCAGATCAACGGTCTAGATCAAACTCGATCTGACGGCTATGATAAAATCGCGATTTCGCATCTTCGCGATTTTTCTACTTCGCGATTTCGTCCACCTTCACGATTTCGTCACTTCGTGATTTCGCTGTTCTTGCCATCGCCGTTCTTTTCCATCGATGTTATTTTCCATCGCTGATCTTTACCATCGATGTTCTTTCCATCGTTGGTCTTTGCCATCGCTGTTCTTGCCATCGCTGATCTTTTCCATCATTTTTCTTACCATCGCTGATCTTTGCCATCATTGTTCTTTCCATCGTTGATCTTTGCCATCGTTGTTCTTTCCATCGCTGATCTTTTCCATCATTGTTCTTGCCATCAATGACAAGCTTACTCCCAACTGTAAACCTTCCAACAACAACATCTACTACTTCATGAGTAACTCGAGAGAATTGTATTCTACCTAGTTCCAATATTTCAAACCGATGTCCATCCGTTTGAATTCTTCATGTGTGAAAATATTAATTATGTGAAATTCCTCTCAAGACTACTACTAGTATTTAACCTTATTAAATTGGAATTGAGATTGTTGATAAGCAAGATCCCATTTTTGGATATGAGTCATGACACCAACAATATATTGGCCATGAACATGCACATGTTGGGATATATCATTAAAACTCTTGCTTAATCTTATTCAATTCATATTTTATTCTGAAAGCATAATCAACAAAATTTGCAAAGAATCCAAACTCACATTTCTTGTGTTTATCACCATAATTTCAATGGTGAGTATTACATCAGAGTCCAAGATATTTTTTCTTCATTTTTTCTTTTATCTTATTAATTGCTTCCTTTGTTCATCAAATGAAAACAATTCTAAACCAACAACTTTATCTACAAGGGTTGGGAATAGGTTCATCACCTCATGTAACCATGCCTAAACCTAAAGATTTTTCAATGTTTTGAGTGGTGAAAATTTCTTTCATTTGAGATGGTTTTGGTTACTCTATGTTTCATCAAGCCATTCACTTCTTGTGTGACTTCCTCTGCTTAAATGTTATATGGATTCTTATTCTTTAGTTATTTTCCATTTTCCCTCTATTCTTCATATTTTTCCTCCACTTATTTTCTTACCTATTCCCTAGACTTTGCATTAGCTTTGGATTTCCTCTCCACTTCTACCTTTCTTCTACCTATTAAACTCTAGATTTAGCCTTTGCTTCCATTTTCTTTGCCAATTCTTCTTTCTTGGCAACTTTCTTTTATGCACCTTCTATGCTTGTTGTTTTCTTTTGGCTTCACCTTCTTCCTTGATCTTCTATAATGCTTCCAATATCCTCTTTATTGCTTCAACCATTTTTCTTGAAGGGATTATCTCTCAGAAGTAGCCCTTGTAGATTTTTCCTTATTTTTTCTTTCTGTCTCCCTAGCAATCAATTGTAAATTGTTCAAAACTTATGCATAGGTCAATGATCTCTTATAAGGAGTTTTCTTCAAGTTGGTAATGGAAAGTGTTACAAGAGAAAAACTCTCTATGGCCAAGGGTAAACCACAACAGACAGGTATGACTGCAGAAATCAACTCAATTCCAACATATGCTATATAGACTAATGTGAAATATAATAAAGAGGACTACCTTGATCCAACATCTGATGATGTTCCACCGTTGAGCACTTTGACCCAAAGCTTTATACATGCAAGGAGTTCTTAACAAACAAGCAGAGAAAGTACATAGTGATGATACAAAAGGGGTTAGCGCATCAGATAGCATAATCCATTAATAGACATTTAAAACACGCCCATGGATAACAATCATATATTTTCAATATACCAATAGGATGGGAAATGAGTATTTCTATTAATAATTGATCAGCAGAAGTGACAACATTACAGACTTCTGTGTCGGCATGGTTCGAAACCAAGAAACCAAGTTCCTTCCAACTGGGTCTCCACCACTTCAATCCTCTTCCAAAGGAAAGCTCATAGGAAAGAGACAATGAGGTCCTCTCAGCAATAGAGAAAGAACTTGGGGGCTGAAAACTGTGCTCAGACTTGAGGGAAAAAGGGATGCAGACTCAATATGAAGTAATTTCTCTAGAGTAACTTTTCTCTCAAAGTTGAATGCTTTCTCCTCTTTTCCATAGCTTAAAATTGTGCTCTTATAGCCTTCAGAATGTAACTGAAGGGTCGAGTCAGAATGTTTCCAGTATATGGAAGGCCAAGGATCAGAGATCTTCTTTCATGACATGGAAACCCGACCTCATTTTGTATTTTCTGGCACAAATCTCAATGTACGCAGGCTGTAGTGGAGCAGCCAGCGTATACACATCTTGTATAACTGATAGGGAGCGTATATGTGGACAAATATATATTTTTAGCTCTGGATTCATCAAAGAGGGATGACAAGTCTGCATAGGGAAATTAAAAAAGGCCCTATGTGAAAGATAGAAATGGTGAGGCAAATCGTTCTATAATAGATGCCCCCTAATATGTGAGATCAGAGGAGTATCTAGGATGGCCGAAATACATTATAAATAACCCGGAAGTGGAGTGGTAGAGAACCAAGTAGACAAACTCAATTACTCATTACATTATGTACTGACTTTCCATGCATGGCTGCCAAGAATACAATGCATATCCATGTGGAAAATATACCAAACAAGTGTTCATGGCCATGAATAGGCAAATACAAATGTGGTTACATGCCAACAATTATCATAGTCATGAACAAGGCCCAATGAAACTAGTCTCAAAATCAATCTGAAGATATTTGTATACCATGGAGTACAATCTAATCTCCCATGATCACTGAAGTCAAATAGGTACTAGTCCAATGAAGGGGAAGCAACATCTCAAGAAAGATGCGACCACATAGTGATGTCTTCAAGTCTTCTACACTATCCGCCAAGGGTGCAAGTCTACATCATGTGAATAAATGAGTTGAGGTCAAACATGATGAGACATCATTTGATTACTGGTCATTGAGGTATACTATTAACAAATGCGAGACAACCTACCAATAATGAAACTAGGTATCAAGGCACTGAGTACAATTCTACAAGTGTGAATAAAGGAGTTGGTGTTGAACACTTGAGAAATCCATTGATCAGGAGACATTGATGTATTCCCATCTTTCAATGGCGATATATCTTGCCACTAATGATTTCAAGCCTCAAGGTACGCATAAAAATCCAGGTCCCATATCTAGAATAAATGAGCTGAATTCGATGGAAAGAGACCCACTGAAAGGAGAGCATTGAGGCATCTCTCATCAGTCAGAATGAGGAACAAAGAAGAAGCTTCATGATTTGGTGGAGATCGGATGAAGAACATGTTCATGAACCAATGACCCTGTGCATCTTTTGCGTGTGCCAAATGCCCTCTGAATAGAAGCTAATGATGAAAAACTGCTGACAAAGGCGAGGAAACCACCAATAAGGATAATGGCATCGAAGACACTATATGAATCCCAAAGTGTGAATAGAATTCTTGTCGTCGAGCACAAGGGAAACCAACCAGTCAATGAACAATGATGAAGTGTCGAATGATGGATTCCAGGTGACCTACCAATGATGAAAGTAGGGCTAGGGTGCATGATAAGACCAAAGTATCATGTGATTCAGAGACAAACTGAGGGTATGGCTGACATGCAAAGTCAAGATCTCTGAGGAGTGGCCGACACAGGTTGATAGACTTCCTTTGAACAAGAGCATGAGACATATAGTGGACTTCTACAACATAGACTTAATGATGTGACAATTAGATGCAGGAGGCATCAATAACATTATTCATAGGGACTGGAAGAGTAACCAGTTGGTAGAGAAACCTCTGTAGCGAGATCAGATTCCTAAGGCCATGCTAAACCCAAAATTATGATGACACATGGACTCAATAACTTTGTGCTCTGTTCAAAGTCGACGCGACTGCTGCCAATTACAATATAATACTTCCTTCTCACCCATCTTTTTTTGTTTTTTCATAACAAATGAATGCTATGATACAGAGGAGGGAATGGGTGTCGCAAGTAAGCAAAACTAGTTCCAATAGTGGAACATACCTATGCTTAATGCAAGGAAATGCATGCAGGATATGGGCACTCAGGGTGATGTTTCCTCTAGGGTATAGGGTGTAAAATTGCGAAGGATATAAACAAGACTCTGCTTGGTTGAGGATGAAAACTGCTTAGGCAACAGTTTATAATGAAAAGCGAGAACCGAATAAAGTCTCAATACTGCAAGCGATGGCATGATATGCAATCACAACTTAATGCCAAAAAATGTCCTTTTTTATATATGTTGCAGGAGAATCGTATCAAGCCCAAGTCCATGCCTAAAACCAAGGAGACAGTTGGATGTGCAGATGCAATTAAATACATTTTTGTGAAACGTTGTGAATTTCAAAATCTGAAACATTAATGTAATGGATGGGAGGAAAGTGCAGTCGCATTTATGCCTCGAAGATCCAAACTGATTTTGGAGCGTATGTTCCTATCCACCGGATGTAATAGGCATTTATGTGTGTTTAATGCAAGTAGTTAGATTTAAATGATAGATTAGACAGTTTTAGGAGCTTAGGAGGGAAAACGAACGATAGACACCCTCAACCCTTGTATCATTGTAACAACATAATTCAGAATTCGTAAGTTGTAGAGATGCAGAGGAGAATAGAAGAGCACAAACGATTTTTATGCGTTTAGTTGTTATTTTCCATGTACAGGAGCACTGGAATTAATAGAAGAAAGATTTGATTCCAAATCTATTTGTGTGTTATGGTTGTTGGAACCACCTGTTAAATGGTATGTTACAGGCTTGTTTTCATTCTCTGTATGCATTTTCTTTCAATGCTATGTGTGTGTGCAGGATCTAGAATTCTATGTTGAATGTTTGAATTCTGGATAAGGGGAGAATGAGTTTCAGTTGTCTCTCTTTCTGAGAACTCTTGCAAAGAGTGCAGTGGAGGGTCCATAAGGAGTACGTCGACCAGGTTCTAGGTTTCATCTTAGAACTCTTAGGAAGTATATAATTGTGTCTTTAGAGGCAAAAGTGCTAGCAAGGCAGAGAGTCGTGCAAGGTCTGCGCAGGTTGGGTGAGGTCTTGGATTTTACAAACCCAAGAGGAAGATTGAAAGACTGTTGTTGCAGAGAGCGTAGAGTCAAAGGTCCAAAATAACCAAATGTTATTTGAAATTTTCCGCAAGGAGTGCACGCAGAGACCCTTTTGGAAGCCTTGAATTCACAAGAGAAAGCTCAGAAGAGATAGAACCTTTGAAGTGTGCAAAGGGAGACAGAGGTCAAAATCATCTTGTGGGAGTTCAGTTCAGGAGGGAGGACGCCATGTAATTTGGCAATAAGTCCTCGTGGAGTTGAAAACGGACGGTGGAATCGCTTCAAGGAGAAGTGTTGAAGTTTTGTGGGCCATTGGATCTGATAGACTAGCGGAGGGATTAAGACTGAGTGTCTTTCAACACCCATAAGCTTAGGAGGAACCCATCACTTGGGAGTCGTTGATCTCATTTTATTCAAGCCGTCATATTTCCTCGGGGTTTCAAAGTTCATGGGTTTGAAAGGCAGACCAATTCCTGGGTCGTTCTAAGTCCCGAGTTGCGATGTATAAGGTGGGAAATTCAGGTCGTTGGATCTCAACAGTAGGAGAACCGTTGGATAAACCCCTCGCGTCATATCATGTATCGGGATTTCAAGGTGTATAAACCTTTGTTGTGATCATAGAGGTTACAAAACACCGAACGCTAAAGTCACATGTGATAGGTGACGCTGACGTAGTGTGAAGAAAAGGTGAAAGTGGGCAACAATTGGCATGAACACGTTACTTGGGAGGAGTCAACACTCTATTGACTTATCATGTTTTGGGAATTCGCAAGGGAAGAGCATGGGAGCTCAACACTTCGACTCACGAAGTCACGAGTTGCGGAATGTGCTTACATTTGGGCGTGGTTGTGGTCCTATCGGACTAGGGATTGAAGGGAGGGGGCTTACACCTTATCCCATTCACATTTCGCATTTTGGTGATTGTTGATAGTTGTGGCATTGCACTCGAATTGTCCAACTCGTGAAACCAGAAATCGTTGGGGTCTTGGACAAGGGGTTTAATTAACCCTTGTTGTGGTCTAGTGAAGATCCTATGTGGATCTCAAGCCCGAGGGCAGGGGGTCTACACTAGTTGTGGTATCAGAGCCCAGAAAAAATTCTTTGCTTTCTATAGCAGAGAGAAAAGAGAAATTTTACAGCCATGTCGTCGAGAAGAAGAGAGAGGAAAATACCTGATCCAGCAGTGGAAAGAGATATGCGTGAATTACATGCCAAGCTTGATGCTATGGAGACAACACAGAGGCGAACAATTGACGTTGGAGATATCAGCAAATCTGAAAGTGAAAATGAATTTGGAAACAGAGGAGAATAAATTGCAGTCGAAGATGCTATAGAAGAACGCTTATTCAGAGCTATTGCAAGGATAGGTGCTAGGGAAAAAGTGGACATTCCAATGTACAAAGGAAACTTAGACGTTGAATAGCTTCTAGATTGGATAAGGTCTCTAGAAAAATACTTCGACTATGAGGATGTCGAAGAAGACAAAAAATTTAAACATGTCATTACCAGACTTAAAGGGCATGCAACACTGTGGTGGGATGAATTGCAGGATGATAAGCGTTGCAAGGGCAAGCACAAAATCAAGAGATGGGATAGAATGGTTGCAAAAATGAAATCCAAATTCATACCCAGGGATTATCAAATCAATCTGTTTCGGAGGATGCAAAATTTGAGGTAGAAGTTGATGATGGTGAAAGAATACACCGAAGAGTTCTATAGGATAAACATCAGAGTAGGTCATCGGGAAAGTGATGATGAGAAGGTTGCCATGTATATGAATGGTCTATGATATGATATTCAGGACAATATGAGCATGATGACCATCCGAACCGTAGAATATTCTTATCAGTTGGCTTTGAAAGCTGAAGAGAAGCTGAGCCAAAAGCAAGGTCAAAGAGGCCGAGGCAGAAGTCAAAGCAGAGGCAAGACAATTACCCAAGACAGAACTCATAAGCCTAAAGAAGAGGAGAAGAAACCACAAACTCAGTCTGAGAGAGGAGGAAGCTCACAGGGGAGGTAGTATGCTGATAGAAATACTTTTCCTCGAGCCAGAGGAAGAGGAAGAGGCAGAGGAGGCGAAGTGAAATGCTTTGTCTATGGAAAAATCAGACATAAATCCTATGAGTGTCTAGATAGGAAGAAAGGTGGTGAAACTCACATTGTCGAAGCTCAAGGATGAAATGTTGAGGCATAAGACATTGATGAAATATTGAGGGCGGGAGATCTTTGATGATGAGGAAAGTTCTCTTGAAGCCAGAGAAGGAGCCAGAGAACCTAGCCGAAAGACACAATAAGTTTTAGGCTTCTTGCAAGACCAAAAATAGGGTATGCAAGGTCATAGTGGACAACGGTAGTACAAACAATCTTGTATCTATGAAAATGGTAGAAAATATGGAGTTGGATATTGTTGTTCATCCAAGCCCGTATAAAGTCTCGTGGCTACAAAAAGGACATTAGGTAAATGTCACTAAACAATGTTTAGTTGAATTTAAAATGGGGGGATATAAAGATGAGATTTTGTGTGATGTCATTCCCATGGATGTTTGTCATCTATTGTTGGGTAGACCATGGCAATAGGACAGAAATTTGGTGCATGATGGGAAAAAGAACACATACACTCTAGAAAAAAATGGTAGGATGCACATGTTGCTGCCTATTAAGGATAAAGAAGTGGTACCAGAGGTGAAAAACACTGTAATTATCATGAGTGGGAAGGAAATTCTTAAGGAGGTTAAGAAGAAGGAAGACACACAATTTATTGTGGTTAGGAAACCCAAAATTGTTTTGACCAGTACGAAAATAGATGATTTTCCGTAAGAAATCCAGGAGTTGCTGGAAGAATTTGCTGATATAATAGTGGATGAACTACCCTGTTCGTTGCCACCTATCAGGAAAATAAGTCATCACATTGATCTTATACTTGGAACTAGTTTTCCAAACAAAGCAATTTATCAGTTGACGCCGTAGGAAAATGAATAAGTTAAGAGACAAGTCTAGGATTTGATGGACAAAGGATTGATTCGGGAGAGCTTGAGTCCATGCGTTGTTCCGAAAATGATCATCCCAAAGAAAGATGGTGGCTGGAGAATGTGTACTAAATCAAGGGAAATCAATAAGATTACCATTATATATAGGTTTCCTTTGCCAAGGATGGATGACTTGATGGATTGCTTGAGCAGAGAAAAATATTTTTCAAAGATTGATTTGAAAAGTGGATACCATCAAATTAGAATGAGGGAAGGTGAGGAATGGAAGACAACATTCAAAACCAATGAGGGGTTATACGAATGTCTTGTCATGCCATTTGGATTGACGAATGCACCAAGCACCTTCATGAGGTTAATGATCGAGGTTCTAAAGGACTTCATTGGAAAATCTGTGATTGTATATCTTGATGATATATTAATCTTCAGCAAAACTGAAGCAAAACACTTGAAGAATTTAGCTACCGTGATGAGGAGATTGCAGAAAGATAAATTGCGGATCAATATGAAGAAATCATCATTTATGAGGACATAAATCATTTATTTGGGTTTTGTTATCTCTGCAAATGAATTGAAAATGGATTCGGATAAGATAAAGGTGATTAAGGATTGGCCATCGCCGAAGAGCATATTCGAAGTTCGAAGCTTCCATGGGTTGGCTAGCTTCTACAAGAAATTCATCCTAAACTTCAGTGAAATTAGAGCAACGATGATGGATATGGTGAAGAAGAGGCATAAATATTTTCACTGGACAGACGAAGCGGAGAAGAGATTCAACCTCCTGAAAAGGAAGATCACTGAGCAACTGATTCTGGTTTTGCTAGATTTCAGCAAGACATTGCAGGTTAGGTGTGACGCGAGTGGATTTTCCATTGGATAAATATTGAGTCAAGACAATAGGTTGATCGCATATTTCAATGAGAAACTGAATGAAGCAAAGATAAAGTACTCCACATATGACAAAGAGTTCTATGCAGTCATACAAGCATTGAATAAATGCAGGCACTATTTGGTTCCCAAAGAGTTTTTTTTGTACAACGATAATCACGCTTTGCCATTTGTGACTTGATAGGAAAAATTGAACCAAAAACATGCTAAATGGGTTGATTTCATGCAGAATTTTACTTTTGTGATTAATCATATTTCTGTAACTGCTAACAAAGTTGTTGACGCTTTGAGCAGGAAATGTTTTCTTATGTAGGAATTCAGAGTCAAGACTTTTGGTTTTGATAACCTCAAAGAATTTTACCAGGATTATCCATATTTCAAAGAGGCATATGAGGCGTATGAGAATCCAATTCTCAGGGACAGAAGCCAATGGACCAAATACATGATCCAGGATGGATTATTGTTCAAAGGTAATCAGCTATGTATTCTGAAATGCTCCATGAGGGAGAATCTGCTGAAGGAGAAGCACAATGGAGTATTGGCCAGACACTTTGGTCATGACAAAATGTTCTCAAAGTTGAATGGCTCATATTACTGGCTGGGGATGAGAACGGATGTGAAGAAATTTGTGGATAGATGCATAATTTTCCAGCA
This sequence comes from Picea engelmannii, assembly GCA_009831015.1. Lineage (NCBI taxonomy): Eukaryota > Viridiplantae > Streptophyta > Pinopsida > Pinales > Pinaceae > Picea > Picea engelmannii. The sequence goes on along the minus strand of ML790536.1, from coordinate 258,740 downwards.
CATGAAGGGAAAGAGGCAGAACGAAGGGTTATACCATCCCTTACCCATACCTGAAAGGCCATGGGATGCAGTGAGCATGGATTTCATATTAGGAATTCCAAGGACACAAAGGGGATATGATTCATTCTTTGTAGTGGTGGACATATTTTCAAAGATGGCACATTTCATATCATGCCAGAAAGCCGCGACACAACTCATATTGCGAACCTGTTTTTCAAGGAAGTCATCAGAATTCATGGCTTGCCAAAGAGTATTGTTTCTGATCGAGATACCAAGTTCATGGGACATTTCTGGAGAACCTTATGGAAGAAGTTGGGGACAAACTTGTCTTTTAGCTCAGCATATCATCCTCAGACGGATGGACAAATAGAGGTTGTGATCAGGAGTGTGGCAGATTTGTTAAGAAGCTTAGTGATTGAACACCATAGTCAATGGGATCACATTCTACCATAGGTGGAATTCGCTTACAATGATTCACTCAATAGAAGCATAGGGCGGAGTCCATTCCAGATTGTATATGGAATGCACCCAAGGGGAGTTTCTGAGTTGAAAGATTCAGAACAAGATGAATTCAGGAGTGCTATTGCAGAGGACTTTGCAGAAGGAATGAAAGAGCTTCACAACAGAATTAGGGAGCGATTGCAGAGTTCAAGTTAAGAGCACAAGCGTAGAGCATATCAACATAGGCAAGAACTTCAATTTGAAGTTGGTGATTTGATTCTTGCACATTTGAGAAATGAAAGGTTCCCAAGGGGAACATATAACAAGATTAAGATGAAAAAGATTGGACCGTGCAAGGTCATAAGGAAATTTGGGGCAAACACATATGATATTGAATTACCCGATGGGGTCGGAATCTCACCGATATTCAATGTTGCAGATTTGTAACCTTATAGAGATGAAGAAGCAGGAGAAAAAGATGAACAAGAAAAGATTCAATGGACAAAACAAATTCCTGTAGCTAAAAAGCCATATATGGAAAGCATAATTGACAAGAGGATTAGCAGAAAGACCAGGAGAAAAGAGTATTTTGAATACTTGATCAAGTGGAAATGACATCCAATTGAAGATGCTAGTTGGGAGAATGAAGCAGAAATTCAAAGGCATGGAAAGACCGTGAAAGATCTCATGAACAGGAGTTCATGAAAATTTTCAAGTGAGGGAGTATGATGCAGGAGCATCATATAAAGCCCAAGTGCGTGCCTAAAACCAAGGAGACAACTGGACACGTAGGTGCAATTAAGTACGTTTTTGTGAAAACATTATGAATTTCAAAATCTGAAACATTAATGTAATGGATGGGAGGAAAGTACAGTCGCATTTATGCCTTGAAGATCCAAATTGATTTTGGAGCGTATGTTCCTATCCGTCAAATGTAATAGGCATTTATGTGTGTTTAATGCAAGTCAGTAGATTTAAATGACAGATTAGACAGTTTTAGGAGCTTAGGAGGGAAAACGGATGATAGACACCCTCAACCCTTGTATCATTGTAACAACATAATTCATAATTCATAAGTTGTAGAGATGCAGAGGAGACTAGAAGAGCACAAAGGACTTTTACGCATTTATTTTTTATTTTCCATGTACAAGAGCACTGAAATTAATAGAAGAAATCTTTGATTCCAAATCTATGTGTTCGTTATGGTTGTTGGAACCACCTGTTAAATGTTATGTTACAGGCTTGTTTTCATTCTCTGTATGCATTTTCTTTCAATGCTATGTGTGTGTCCAGGCTCTAGAATTCTATGTTGAATGTTTGAATTCTGAATAAGGGAAAAATGAGTTTCAATTGTATCTCTTTTTGATAACTCCTGCAAAGAGTGCAGTGGAGGGTCCGTAAGGAGTGCGTCAACCAGGTTCTAGGTTTCATCTCAGAACTCTCAGGAAGTATACAATTGTGTCTTTACAGGAAGAAGTTCTAGCAAGGAATAGAGCCGTGCAAGGTGTGCACAAGCTGGTTTAGGTCTTAGATTTTACAAACCCAAGAGGAAGATTGAAAGACTGTTGTTGCAGAGAGCGCAGATTCGAAGGTCCAAAATAACCAAAGGTTATTTGAAATTTGCTGCAACGAATGCACACAGAGACCCTTTTGGAAGCCTTGAATTCACAAGCGAAAGCTCAGAAGGGATAGAACATTTGAAGTGTTCAAAGGGAGATGGAGGTTGAAATCGTCTTATGGGAGTTCAGTTCAGGAGGGAGGATGCCACGTCATTTAGCAAGAAGTCCTCGTGGAGTTGAAAATAGATGGTGGAATCGCTTCAAGGAGAAGTGTCAAACTTTCGTGGGCCATTGGATCTGATAGATTAGCAAAGGGATTAAGACTGAGTGTCTTTCAACACCCATAAGCCTAGGAGGAACCCATCACCTAGGAATCGACAATCAATGGGAGCCGTTGATCGTGTTTTATTCGAGCCGTCAAATTTCCTCGGGGTTTCAGGGTTCATGGGTTTAGAAGGAAGAACAATTCTTGGGTCGTTCCAAGTCCCGAGTCACAAAGTATAAGGCGGGAAATCTAGGCCATTGGATCCCAGTAGCAGGAGAACCGTTGGATCAACCCCCGGCGTCATATCGTGTATCGAGGTTTTGAGGTGTATAAAACTTTGTTGTGATCGCGGAGGTTAAAAAATGTTGAACATTGAAGTCACACATGACAGGTGGCACTGACATAGTGTGCAGAAAAGGTGAAAGCGGGTGACAGTTGGCGTGAACACATTGCTTTGGAGGATTCAACACTCTCTTGACTTATCGTGTTTTGGGAATTCGCAAGGGAAGAGCACGGGAGCTCAACACTCTGACTCACGAAGTCACGAGTTGTGGAAGGTGCTTGCATTTAGGCATGGGTGTGGTCCTATTGGACTAGAGACTAAAGAGAGGGGGATTACACCTTATCCCATTCACATTTCACATTTCGGTGATTGCGGAGAGTTGTGGCATTGCACTCGGATTATCCAACTCGTGAGACCCGAAATCGTTGGGGTCTTGCACAAGGGGTTTAATTAACCCTTGTTGTGGTCTAGTGAAGATCCTACGTGGATCTCAAGCCCGAGGGTAGGGGGTCTGCAACAATATCTTTTAGTCTACTTGGTTTGAAAAAGGGGTAAAATTGTGCCAAATAGATGTCTTTTCAAATCTAATTTACGAGTGTGAAAAGGACAAATTCACTCGACAATCTTTTCTATTTTTGATAGCGAGTCGGAAAATATATTAACTAAGACTCATGACCTTTCAAGTCCAACTTTAACAAGTTTGAAAGGGACAAATCACTCGATGATATTTTCAGTTTTTATACGAGTCGGAAAAGAGCTTAATTGAGACTCATTTTTCAGTCTTAATCAACATGTAAAGGGGGAGGCCAAGGCTCACATCTCGGTCTTCTGCGGAAAGTCAATATCTCTCGGATAGATGAAAAAATCTTGGAAAAACCGAAGGCTCTCCAAGTCAAGGAGGAGAATGTGATAACGGAGGATACAGTCTTCGTGATGCTTTGAATAATGTATCTTAATTGAAAAGACATAGGTGGGGGAATGGGATGTCCCATCAGGTCGTCCCAATCAAAAGGAACCTCGAAAGGACTTGGAGGGAGATCATTCGGGGGAAGAATAAATCTCTCTCGTTCAGAAGGGGGAGGATTTGGAATGTTGATGACATGACTGATAGGTGCATCATTCTCTTCAGGGAGAGTAGGGTTGACCAGAGATTTCACTAGTGTGGCCACTTCTTCAATTATAGGCTGAAGAGGATGCATAGTAATGGGGGAAAGAGATGCTTCACCCTTAACAAAGGGGGTGAGGTTGGGAGAATACTATGTCAGTGGAACCACTAAGACGATCAAGGGATAAGTAGTGTGAAGAGAAACTACGGATGCCTCAGAATCTGAAGGGCTCTTGGGTGATCTCCACGCTTCTGGTATCTCGGTAGTAATTAGACACAAACGAGTAAGGTGACTTCCTTCGCAAGTCCTACAAAAGAATTTAGGCTTATGTATGAGGCATCTATGCTTCTCGATGTAACTAGAAGGGGAAAGAGAGTTGTCTCCTGTATGATGAATAGAGGTGGGAGACGTGACATGACAATGATTTGAGGAAAAAATAACGGTGCCTCCAACATAATTGGTAGAGGTTGGGGGAAAGTTGTCGATGTAGTTTGTAGAAGAAGCCGACCCATCTCCGACATGACTGGAAGAGGTTGGTGATGGAGCACCAATATGACTGATAATGACTGGGCTGGCGATAGATGGTGGCATTTGATTCCACGGTCCAGGGAAAGATTGATTCTAAAAAATTGCAAGGCAGGTAGGATCTTAGTGTACCTCTTGCCCCAGCCTAGAAAGGTGTTCGTTCACGCCAAAATGGTCCGAAGATTTTTAAAGGGGAATCGTCACTGAGTTCTGTGAAGAGACCGAGGTAGGATAAGGATTATTCGAGTGAGGATATATGTTTTCCCCTTGTGAAGGGGTCCCATAAAGAGGGTAGCCTGAACCGTAAAATTGATTCTCTCCATATGAAAGACCTGGTGGTAATTGAGGACCTGTCATGGAAAAAGTGTTCGAAGGAAAAAGGCCCTCTGTGCAAGATAGAAATGGTGAGGCAAATCTTGCTATAACAGAAAGAGATCCTCACCTATAATATGTGTTTTTCAACAATCCCTAGGGGATCATGCATTTGATCTCTTTCTGAATTAAAAATATATCCTCAATATTTTATCCTTCCACCCTATCCCAAGTGGAATATAGTATCCCATACATGCCTATATACAGTGGATAGGTTGGGAATATATTATTTTGGTGTCTGATCAGGTGGGAATTAAATCCATGCAAAGTTTTTTGATAGTCAATCTCTTTAACAACAAACTTATTTGGCTCATAGGTTGGTAGTGTGTGAGGTGATTGTGCGGCACCAAAAATATTGATATATGTGGAGTGTTCTTTCAAGTATGAATATCCAATGGTATTTATGACCTTTATATCTTTTGGAGATATTCTTGGGTAGGGTTTTCATAAAACAAGTTCATATAGTGGTGTCAAGAAGCCATCATAAATAAGTGCATATTGAAATTGGTACCTATTCTTCCATAAATATTCGTAATAAACATGAACAAAAGGTTGATCTGGGGACTAATACCAACCTAACCCAATGAATGTATTAGAAACACATATTACATCTAATAGGTAGGAGGACACATAGAATTATGTGGCTCTCAAGGAAGCACCCAGTTGAGCTATGCCAATGTATTTTGCAAAAGAATTGGAAAGCATAGAAACCCAGTTGAGATATCTACTTCAAGTTCAATGATTTCATACATAATTAGAACCCCACCTATATTCACATGAGATGAATATTTTTCACCAAATATTTTATTAATCAATTGTGTTTCCCATGTGCATCCTAAATTGAGATGTCACGTGGGGAAATGCTTGTTACTTAAGGATTTAAATTTCTCCCTTCCTCATACCACTCAACTAGGATGTCATAATAATTATGTTCATGCATGAAAATTTTTAGCTATTCATTAGTGAAATGAATTTTATCCTTTGATAATTTATAATAAGATTTAAATTAGTTTATGTGAAAGACCCAATTCACCTTCCCCAATCATTAATAACTTTACTTATTCTTACCTCTACATGTTGAATTAGGTACCTGATTAGCTTTGGACAAGGAATCATTGGAGATTGAGTTGGTGCAAGTTGTATTAGGGATTCTTTTAAATTTTGTGCTATAGAGAGATCTTATTCTTTCATTTAATTTAAGTCTCCATCATCCCTGAGCCCTTCCCTATCGATTAGGTGAAACAATTAATTTTATATGTGGTCCCCATCAAACCCAGTAGTGTATGAGGTGTTTTCATAAATGGGGAGTTTAGAATATCTAGTAGCATGGGCTTCCATGATTGGTTGCTTACCTTTGGAAAAATTATTTTCTCATTTATCTTATGAAACTACCCTGGCGAGGGTATGTAAACTTAATGGTGTCGTTTCCCTCACAAACTCCATATGAATCTTTGTTTATCCTGTGATCAATCTCTCCTATCACCCTCCCTTTTCCTGTCATACCCTTTAGCATCCCTGTGTAAATCCCTACATGTTAGCACAATACAAAAATGGCGTGTAGGGTTTAGCTTAAAAACTACATTAAAAAACATAAATAACTAATTTTAGAAATTCAAAGTAGAAACTAGATTTGAATATAGGAGATGTTGATCTTGACCTAGGGCACGTGCCACTGTAGAGGATATTTTAATTTGGAAAATATTTATAGTTCAAAATAAGATTTATCAATGATTAATGTGCAGGGAAAAGCAAAGAAATAGAGGGTTCACGCAAAAGATAAAAAAAATTGAAATAAGTAAAGTTCGAATGCACATATGTGTCACTACTAGCCAAAACAATGAAAGAACCACATATCTCAAGTTGCTAACTGAACAAGAGTGTTTCAAAATTAAATGCTTGGTTAGTGAAATTGATAAACAAGTAAAATTTTCTGACCTATAATGTTCTTAAATTCATGTGGATATTTTGAGTGTTATGAATGGATTCTAATTGGTTCTTCAATGAACAAATCATTCAAACAAATGAATTTGTATTATAATTATGAACCTTTAAATTAAGAAAACCAAATGTGAGATGCATTTATTCATAAGTTTGAAAGGGTGATAATTTGAGTTGTATCGCCATTGAATCAAGCCAAGATAAGATGTTTATTAACGACACATTAATGCATAGAAACTGTATACATTAAGTACTGAATTCAAAATTTGAAAATGAGGTCATATGTGCAAAAGCCTAAAATTGAATAAGGAGTGCTCTATGAATCAACGCCTATTTGAAAATTTGGATCCCTCTTCACTATTGTTAGGTGAGGGTAGGCCTGATTTTCAAATCAAGGATGATCCCAAAATCAACAACAAGTTAGTGTGGAGGAGACTTAACTTATTCATTGAGGCCAATTGAGAAATCGTGACCCGTATCAACAACATTTGTAAAGGAAATAACCAATCACTATTGAACTTTAAAAATGGCTTCACACATGTGAAATGTACAAAAAGTTGTCACATGTGTGAAAAAGGCCTATTTGAAAATTGGGACCCCTCTTCACTATTGTTAGGCGAGGGCAGACCTTATTTTGAAATCTAGGTTGATCCCAAAATCGAGAGCTAGTTCATGTTTAGGAAACCCTCCTTATTCATTGGGGTCAATTGAGAAATCATGATCCCATATCAATAACATTTGTAAAGGAAAGACCCAATCACAATTGAACTTTAAAAATGAATTCACATGTGTAAACGTTTTAGGAATATGTCACACGTGGTGCAGACCACCTTCCCTCCAAAGGGTTGTTCGACCTCCCAGTCTAGGATCATTCGAAAAGCTGAGTCAGAGCGACTCCTTGGGTCCCTACGAGCACCTGAAACAACTCTACCCACACACACAGGTCTCTTCCACCAGTGACCACGACTATGCCCATGGGTCTATATCTTCGTGGTTCGGACTTTGGGGATAACCCTAATCCTTCCCTCATCTTTTCCCGAAGTGCGCTTCTCCGAGTTTCAGAACTCCGGCCATGTGTCTTCTTAGATTCGTCGACCCCACTATGTTCAGGTTTCACGACTTCGTGAAACTCTAGGCCTTTCTCCCAAAAACTTCGGGCTTCTGATTCCCTAACTCATTAATTTGTTGCCATGTGCTCTTCTGTGATCAACGGTTAATATTGAATCGTGACTTCAGACTTTGTGATCCTGCTTTCATCAAGTTTTCAAACTTGCCGAACTATGAAATACTAAAACACTCCTTGCTATCCTCCTCATAGCTTTACCAGATCTGATAGCCTGGAATCATTTTTCTCCTCTTGGAATGAATCTCCCCCACTAGATATGATGAAAAGTTCATGGACTTCTTGCCTTGACGAATTTCCACCGCTCTCCCTCTTGAGCTTGATTTCCTCAACTTCCTCAACTTTCCTCTATGGATGGCTTCCGCACCCCTTGTGATCGTTCTCCAACCGCTTCAATCTCTTGTGATTGAAATCACGCTACTCCTCCTGATATTTCGAGTCTGAAAAATCTGTCACGCACTCCTTGTGTACGTCGATGCACTCCTTGCACACATATAATTTTTGCTATCTCTTCTGAGATTTCGAGTCAAAACATGCTCGGTCAGGCACTCCTTGCAGACACTATGCACACCTTGCACTCATTCAATGAAGAGAAACAATTGAAACTTATCTACTCTTCACAGTGACTCATACATTATGCAAATGTGGTCATGGATACAAGAATAAGAAATAAAAGATTATTGAAAATAAACAGAAAATCTACCATTCATTCAGATAGACACATAACAACACACATTGGGAGAATGTTCCTCTATTATATTCATTCAACTGAAACTTGTATACATACATACACTGTACTTCACTACTCCTTAACCTATACAATATAGATTCAACTATTGCTCGGTTCTCTTCTATCAACAGCAAAAACAACATCCACCATCAAAAACAACTATCAATAACCTCTACTAGGTAATATTACAAAGCTTTATACAAAAGGGTAGTCTTCGAGCCTTTCCCTCCAACTATTCTACATTATCTTATCGAAATTGAATTCTACCAACTACTTAACATTTATTACAATAAATATAGAGTCATACAGATAAGAGCGCAAGCTCCAGATCTATACTGTGATCTAATTCATAAAACAAAATACATTCCCCATCGACCTTACGTGATGGCTCAGCCTCCAATCATTAAATATGTTCATTACTCAAAACATTTTGTCTGATATTACATTAATAAACTGATCCTTTCAAATTCAAAATTCTTCCAAATATGTGCTAGTGCACCCAACTATCCTTCATGCTTGTGTTTTGCTGGCGATGCTCCTGCATCATACTCCCTTGGCTGAAAATTTCATGGACTCCTGTCCATGAGCTTCTGCACAAATCTTCCATGCTTCTGGATATCTGATTCACCAACCCAGCTGACATCTTCTATTGGTTATTCTTTCCACTTTACCAAGTATTCAAAATACTTTTTCCTTCTGGTCTTCTTACCAACTCGTTGATCTATGATCTTTTCCATCTGTGGCTTCTTTGCTACAGGCATCTATTTATCCCACTAGATCTTCCCTTGGTATTCAGATATTTCCGCTCCATCCTCCTTGTAAGGATACAGGTCTGCAATTTTGAATATGGGAGATATACCCACATCTTCCAGCAACTCTAACTCATAAGCATTCTCACCAAACCTCCTCAATATTTTACACAGTCCTATCTTTTTCAGTTTTAACTTATTATATGTTCCCCTTGGGAACCTTTCCTTCCTTAGGTGTGATAGAACTTGATCTCCAAATTCAAATTCAAGATTTCTCCTGTTTTTATCAAATTTTCTCTTGTATTCACCATTGCTTCTCTTCTTCAGCTTCTCCTTGATCTGATTGTGAAGTTCCTACACCTCTGCAGCGAAATCTTTCGCTCCGATGCTCCTAAATCCACTCTGCTTCAGATCCCTTAACTCCGAAACTCCTCTCGGATTCATTCCATAAATGATTTGAAATGGAATTTTCCCAGTGCTAATGTTCACTGAGTTATTATATGCAAACTCGGCTTGTGATAGAATCTGATCCCACTGACTATGGTGTTCAGTGACCAAACTCCTCAGTGGGTCTCCTCAGATTCTATTCACCACTTCGATCTATCCATCCATTTTTGGATGATATGAAGAACTAAAAGATAGCTCTATCCCCAACTTTTTCCACAACGTCCTCCAGAAATGACCAACAAATTTGGTATCCCTGTCTGAAATTATGCTCCTGGGGAATCCATGGAGTCTCACAACCTCTTTGAAAAACAAATTTGCAACATGTGTCGCATCACTGGTCTTCTAGCATGGGATAAAGTGTGCTATCTTCAAAAATCTGTCCACCACCAGAAATTTGGAATCACTTCCTCTTTGCATCCTCGAAAATCCCAACATAAAATCCATGCTTATTGCATCCTAAGGCCTCTCTAGAATAGGCAATGGTTGATACAATCTAGTGTTTTGTTTCTTCCCCTTGGCATACTGACAAATATTACAATTTTTCACAAATCTCTTCACCTCTGATCTCATACCTGGCCAATAATATGAACTGTTTAATTGGGCCAAGGATTTGTCATGGTCGAAGTGTCCGACTATACCTCCACTATGCTTTTCCTTCAACAAATTCTCCCTCATCGAGCATCTTGGTATGCACAACTGAAATCCTTTGAACAAAAACCCATCCTGAATCAGATATTTGGCCCACTGTCTTTTGTCTCTGAGTATAGGATTCTCACATGATTCATATGCCTCTCCAAAATCTGGATCACTGTGGTACTTTTCCTTAAGGTGATCAAACCCCAAGGTCTTGACCTGAAATTCCTGCAGAAACAAAATTCTCCTGCTCAATGCATCAACAACCTTGTTATCATTTGCATAAATATGTTTAATTAAAGAAGTGAAATTTTGCATAAACTCTATCCAGTTGGCATGTCTCTGGTTCAACTTCTCATTTATGGTTATGAATTGCAAAGCTTGATTATCGCTATACAAAACAAACTCCTTTGGTACAACATAATGCCTCCACTTCTTTAATGCTTGAATTATGGCATAGAACTCCTTGTCGTATGTGGAGTACTTATTCTTAGCTTCAGTCATCTTCTCACTGAAATATGCAACAGACATGATGTCTTGGCTTAAGACCGCTCCAATCGCAACTCCACTCACATTGCATCTCACCTGAAATGTCTTTCCGAAATCTAGTAAAACCAGAATCAACTATTCAATTATCTTCTCCTTCAATATGTTGAAGCTCTTCTTAGCCTCTTCTATCCATTTGAAAGACTTGTGTCTTTTATTCACTGTATCCATCATTTGATCACTAATGCCACTAAAATTTCTGATGAACTTCTGATGAAAACTTACTAATCCATGGAAGCTTCTTACCTCAAAGATATTCTTCGGTGACGATCATTCTCTGATTGCTTTCACCTTTTCGGGATCCATCTTCAATTCATTTGAAGAGATCACAAAACCCAAATATATGAGTTTTGTCTTCATGAAAGAGGACTTTTTCAGATTGATCAACAACTTCTCTTGTTGCAACCTCCTCATCACCAATGTCTAATGTCTCAAGTGCTCCTCAGTCTTGCTAAATACCAATATATCATCCAGATATATAATCACAAACTGACCAATGAAATCTTTTAACACTTCATCCATCAGCCTCATAAAAGTACTTGGGGCATTCGTTAAGACAAACGACATAACAAGCCATTCATACAACCCCTCATTTTTCTTGAATGTTGTCTTCCACTCATCACCTTCTCTCATTCTTATCTAGTGATATCCACTTTTCAAAACTATTTTTGAAAAATAGTTAGCTCCACTCAAACAATCCATCAAGTCATCCATCCTTAGTAATGGAAATCTATATCTGATGGTGATATTGTTTATGGCCCTCAAGTCCGTACACGTTCTCCATCCTCTATCCTTCTTTGGACTAAATACAGTTGGCACTGCACATGGACTCAAGATTTCCCTAACCAATCCTTTGTCTAATAGATCTTGAGCCTGTATTTTCACCTCCTCGTTTTCTTGAGGTGTCAACCTGTATGCTTCTTTATTCGGAAAGATTGCTCCTGGTATCAAGTCAATGTGATGACTAATGCTTCGGATAGGTGGCAATGAGTTTGGAAAATCATCCACTACAATATCAAAAACATTCTCTAGCAGTTCCTTAAATTCCTCGGGAAAATATTCCAATGAACTACTGGTAAGGATAACCCTTGATTTCCTCACTATAGCAAACTGCATCTCCTGTTCCTTCTTTACTTCACTCAAGAGTTCATTCCCACTCATGAGAAGTATGCTTGTGTTGGCTTCATCCTTCACCTTCTTTTCATCAATTGGCAGCAACATGTGTGTCCTACCATTCTTCTCTAAGGTGTAAGTATTCCTCCTCCCATCATGAATAACATTCATGTCATACTACCATGGTCTTCCCAACAAAACATGACAAACATCCATAGGAATCACGTCACACAGAATCTCATCCCTATATCCTCCTATTTTAAATTCAACCAGGCATTGTTGAGTAACTATTACCTGATGACATTTATACAACCATGAGACTTTATATGGTGTCAGATGTGCAGACGTCTCCAGATATAGCTTCTCCATCATATCCATGCATACTAAGTTGTCAGTGCTACCACTATCAATTATTACCTTGCAAACCCTGTCTTTCATTTTTCAAGATGTTCTGAACAAATTGTTCCATTGCATTGGCTTTTCAATCTCTAGATCTTGCTTCAAAAGAACCTTCTTCATCATCAAGGATCTTCCATCCTCTGCACCTTCTGCCTCAACATCTCACTTTTGCACTTCTGAGATGTGAGCTTCACCTCCTTTCTTCCTCTCTGGGCAATCCCAAGACATATGTCATGTTTTTACACAGGCATAAAACCTTTCTTCTCCTCCTTTGCCTCTTCCTCTTCCTCTGGGAAAAGAAATTCTACCACCACTCTTCCTTCCTCGGGAACTTCCTCCTCTCTCAGAGTGACTATGTGGTTTCTCCACCTCATCCTTGGGCTTCTGTGCTTTCTCCTGGGCAATTCCTTTTCCTTTGTTCAAACTTCGACCTCTATTTTGTTGACTCTTCTTCATGTCTAACTTCTCTTCTGCTTTCAGCACCATTTTATACGCATCCTCTACTGTCCTGACTGTCACCATGATGATTTCATTCTAGATATCATATCTTAGGACATTGATGTATCTTGAAACTTTCTCCTTGTTTCTCTCCCTCTATCCATCTCTAATGTTCAACTTATAGAACTCCTATGTGTACTCCTTCACAGTCAATCCTCTCTGTCTCATGTTTTGCATCCTCCTGAATAGACTTATCTGGTAATCTTTGGGTATGAATTTCTCCTTTATCATGGCTACCATTCAATCCCAAATATTGATATTTTGTTTTTCTTTTCTCCTCCTATCGGCCTGCAATTCATCCCACCATAGTGTTGCATGTCCTTTCAACCTAGTGACATCATGCCTTACCTTTTTCTCCTCTTAGACACCCTCATAGTCGAAATACTTATCCATTTCTCGTATCCAGTCAATCAATTCTTCTATTTCTATATTAACTTCATACATAGGGATGTCAATCTTCGCTTTGGAACCCAATTTGACAAACTCTCTCAGCAATCGTTATTCTGCATCATCCTTGGCTAGAGCTTCTTCAACTTCTATGTATTCAACTTCTTCCTCGCTAACATCTCCAGCACTAGGTTCTCTCCTTTAGGTTGTCTCCATGGCATCCATCCTTGCATGCAATTCTCTTATCTCCCTTTCCATAGTTTTGTTAGCCATGGGTGGATCAGCACGTCTTCTAGGTGGCATTGTGCTAATGCTTCTGATACCTCTCCTTCTGATATCGTCTTGCTCCTCTTTCTCTACAGAATTCAGGTTTGTACTCTTCACCGATACAACTCTTGGTGCAGACCCCTATCCCTCCAAAGGGCTTCTCGACCTCCCGGTCTAGGATCGTTCAAAAAAATGAGTCAGAGCGACTCTTTGGGTCCCTACGGGCACCTGAAACAACTCTACCCACACACACAGATCTCTTCCGCCAGTGACCACGGCTATCACCATGGGTCTATCTCTTCGTGGTTTGGACTTTGGGGATATCCTGAATACTTCCCTCAGCTTTTCCCAAAGTGCTCTTCTCCAAGTTTCAGAACTTCTTCCACGTGTCTCAGATTCTTCAGCCCCACTATGTTCAGGTTTTGTGACTTCACGAAACTCTAGGCCTTCTGCCCACAACCTTTGGGCTTCCAATTCCTGAACTCCTTAATCCGTTGCCATGTGCTCTTATGCAAGAAACAGTCAAGATTGAATCAGGACTTCAGACTTCACGACCCTGCTTTCGTCAAGTTTTCAAACTTCTCAAACTCTGAAATACCAAAACACTCCATGCTATCCTCCTCGTAGCTTTACCAGATATGAAGGTCTAGAATCATTCGTGTCCTCTTGGAACGAATCTCGCTCACTGACTCTAATGAAAAGTTCAAGGAATTCTTGCCTTGACGAATTTCCACCACTCTGCCTCTTGATCTTGATTTCCTCGACTTCCTCTGGACACCCTCTTCGACACTCAGTCGAAATCTTGAACTGTGCATGCTTTGCAATAGGTACTCTTCCACACTCACTCCTTTGTGAATGGCTTTCACACCCCTTGCGATCATTCTACAACCGCTTCAGTCTCTCGTGACTGAAATCACGCTACTCCTCCTGAGATTTCGAGTCTGAAAACTCTATCGCTCACTCCTTGCACACATATAATTTTCTCTATTTGTTATGATCTTTCGAGTCGAAACAGACTCAGTCACACACTCCTTGCGGACACTATGCACACCTTGCACTCGCTCAATGAAGAGAAACAATTGAAACTTATCTACTCTTCACAGTGACTCATACATTCAAAAATGCAAATGCAGTCATGGATACAAGAATAAGAAATAACAAAGTATTGAAAATAAACAGAAAATCTACCATTTATTTAGATAGACACATAACAACACAAATTGGGACAATGTTCCTCTGTTATATTCATTCAACTGAAACTTGTATACATACATACATTATTCTTCACTAATCCTTAACCTATACAAGATAGATTCAACTACTTCTTGGTTCTCTTCTATCAGCAACAAGAACAACATACACCATCAACAACAACTATCAACAACCTCTACTAGGTAATATTACAAAGCTTTATACAAAAGGGCGCTCTTCGAGCCTTTCCCTCCAACTACTCTACGCTATCTTATCGAAATTGAATGCTACTAACTACTTAAAATTTATTACAATAAATATAGAGTCAGAAAGATAAGAGCTCAAGCTCCATATCTGTACTGTGATCCGATTCATAAAACAAAATACATTCCCCATAGACCTTACGCAAAGGCTCAGCCTTCGATCATTAACGATGTTCATTAATCAATTTTTTTTGTTAGATATTACATTAATACACTGATCCTTTGAAATTCAAAATGCTTCAGAATATGCTCTAGTGCACCTAGCTTTCCTTCATGCTTCTGTTTTGCTGGCGATGCTCCTACATCAACACGTGCGAAAACATTTTTACACGTGCGAAGAGTATGGAAGTTGTTTCCACATATGTGAACATAGAGTTGCATGAAAGCAAGCTAAATGACAAATTTAGAATTCACAATACTACTTTTTAAAGTGATTTTTACATTTGAATGTTGGGATTGATCACTAAATTGTGACCCATTCACACCAATTTAGTGACAAAAGGGATCGATTTTAAAGTTTTTGCCTAATCATTAAACAAGGTTCGAAAAGAAAATAACTAAGAAAAGAGCATCGAATAAATTTGAAAGTTCATATGGTCTATATAGTGTGAATACTCGCAAGAGGATATGATTTGGATATTGGGGCCAATTTCCAAATCAAGGAAAAGTGACAAAATTAAGTGAAAAGAAGGCCTAAGTTTGACATCGGGGCTAATTGACAAATCAGGCTCGAAAAGAACTTGACTTGGTGAAAAGTTCGACACCAAAGTTGGTAAAAAGAGGGTTCAATTTGAAAATGGGGCCAATTCCTAATCGATTGTTTGATCAAGTGGAATAAGTGAAGAAGAGGCCTAATATAAGGATCAAACTTGATCTAGATATCCATTAATAAAAAAGTTTAAATCAAGAAGGAAAGAATCCAAAATTACTTAAGGAATACAATTTAAGAAAAGAACTAAATCAAAACTAAACAAGTGAAACATGAGAACCAATCTAGCTTGACTAGTTAAACAAAATTATCAATGCAACAATGCTATAAAGAACCAAGGTCAATGTCTAACTCAAAAGAAAGAATCATATCCTGACTAGTGATGAAAATATGGGGCCCCAAGTTTTTGCAAAAACTTGGAGAGATGTCGAGGGCTTGGTAGCTAGTTATGCATACATACATTGCACATGTACACCAAGACAATTACTTGACGCATTAATTAGTGAATTAGGTCATTAAATAATTAATTAATGGTTTAATGCTTGTATAAATTATATTGCATACATAAATACCTAGTAGTATTAAATATTATCCTTGACTATGATTATTGGTTGGTATAATGAATTAAATGGGTATGGTGGGTTGCCATAAATTTTGGGGAAACTTTTCTAGTTTTATTTATAAGTCATCATGAGAAGAAGTACTTTGCATTCTATTTTATTGTTATTTTATGTAATTCATAATTATTTTATTTCAATTAATATTTTCCCTAAAATCTAGAAGGGGAGGTTGATGGCTCATTAATGAGGACGATTGAGGAGACTTCATGGAAATGTTTATGGGAATATGATAACTAGAAAAGAGGATGGAGTCTTGAAGGGGGGTTTGTGAGGTTGTGGAAATTTGGTATTGAAAACTTATCTTGAACTATGAGAAAGTTGGAGCTATTGCACTAGACTAAGCTATTTGGGATCTATGGCACTAAACTATTGAATGGATTGTTGACTTATTCCATAGTAGATTATTGGAAATTGTTTCTATTGGAGCTTTGTGCACAGAGGGATAGGAAACCCAAGTTTTATTGGATCTAGGTATCTGAATATGTTATTCCTAGTTGGTTGGGAGGACTAAACCCAGTTTGGGCAAACCAAATTTTAAGGAGTTGCACTACATAAATCAAACAAAGCTTGGGGTATTTCTCTTTCCCTCTTGTTAACCATGAATTTCATATCTTTAACTTATAAGTAAATTGTTTGAAATCTTATTAGTATCTTCTCAATATAAATTTAGATTATTTTTGTAACATTTCTTTTTGTAAGTTGTTCATGATAGCTAAATTAGTGAGTTTATTTTTGGCCTAAATTACAGGTTTACAATAGCTAAACCTTTTTCTTTTGCATTTGAGCTAGTGCTATAAATTCCATATTTCAGAAGGATGAGTTGAACAACAATAGGATAGATAATTGTAATTAATAACACACATGAAAGGGTTAGGACCCTAATGGTTGCTACAAATGAACAGTGAAAACAATCATATCTCAACTAAATGTTGAATCCCCTCTAGACAAGTTGCTTACATTTGTAATCTTTAATAATAATGGCCATTCTCTATGGGCTACACTAGATGGAAAGTGGTTTGTGGTGTTTTGTATTGTTTATATATTTTTACCTTTGTAGCTTTTTTAGATTTTCACTTGATGAACAATTTTCTTTCAATCTTTGCTCGTGTTCTAAATGTTTTCCTTTCCTTGTATTTTCTAACATGTATCTAGCTTGACATATATAGCTAACCCTTGTTTTAGGTTTTTGTTTTAACTTTTTCTTTTTCCTGAAGATGATATATGTAAATATGTATTGATATGATGTTGGTTCAACTATTATGGCTGAATTTAGATGTGATTTTCATCCTTCATCTCATAGTGGTAGCATTGCATATGGAAATAAACTTAGAAAGTTTTGCACACTTATTCTTGGTTATGAGTTAGCAGGAAGATGTTTTTTAATATAGACCAGGGATGTTCTATAATAGTGTGTAAGTGATTGGGTTGTGATATTCTAGAGTGACTAATAATTGGTTTTCCTTGCATCCTATTTGATGACCACACATAATGTGTCAAGGGACCCATCCAAACATTAAAACATCTTCTCGTATGAAAAGGAAAAATTCATTAGTTTGTGGGCTAAAAATATAAAGGGAATTACTTTAATATATAGGTGCAACAAATAATTAAATAAATTCCAACAATTGGGTAGTCAGCTTATAACAATCTTGTAAAAGGCCACTACTTCCCTCATCCACGGATTGCTAAAGCATATATCAATTCAAAAGGGAAGAATTGGAAAAACAAGTACATTTAATGAAGGGGACGTGCATATATGTCCACTAGGGATATGGAAGCTTGTTGATAGCAAAGAAAGAGCTATGAAACCATGGTGATTCCATTGGGGCTATGGAAATTCATGCATTATGAAACAACACCCAAGGGATAGCATATATATTCCTAGTGAAAATATTTTTATACCAAATCTAGTAGGCCATATGATCAAGACTTCAACTTGGATCATTGATGCAAGATTTAAGGAAATAAACCTTATCATATTATCCTATTGGCATACTATATGATTTTTCATTAGTTGGTATGCAAGCATGACCATTGAATCCCTCACAAAGAAATATTCTCAAGGACTCGATGCATATTCATTTTTGGATACCCTTGAGAAATGAAAACAAGAGATCGACAACACCTCATGCTCACAATTCAGTAATACCTAAGAGAGATTCAATTATTCATCCATTTATTCACCATTTGTGAGGTTTCAACTAGCCCCAAGTCAACCAACTTAGGGAAGTGTAACATCCCACTCTTGCGCGCACCCGATGTGACTTATTCTTATGGACATTTGTGTACAAATGATCCGGTTCACTATATGATTGATTGATTCAGTTATGGAGCATGATGATATTTGTGGATTTGATGATATTTATATCGACATGTGCCATTGACTGGTTTTCCTGAGTGTGCATGACTCTAGACGTTTGAGGATGCCACTGGCATCGATGTATCTCCTTGGACTCCAGATATAGTCGGGGAGTGAACGATTATGGTTTGAATGTTTTGATATTACATATGTTACATATGAATAGATATTATGATGTTGATTGTTATCGCTGACACATTTCATTGATGGATGTAGGATGATAATAACTTGCTAACCAGAATCACATTAGGAGTAAAGGGGTCACGCATGAAAACTAGATATATTGAGGGAGAGGTGTGGCAGCAACCCTGCCACAACCTACTAGCACTCTCGTCGTGGCTTGAACTATAGGTTAACAATTACCTAGTTTGAGAGATCCATGATGTTGTGAGGGTAAATTGTGACAATCGCTCATGATGATTCTAAGGGGAGTGTAATAAAGCAGGGTCCTCATTACTTAGAGGGACTTAGTCTCCCATAAGGTCACCTGACGGAGTATTGACTCCAGGGGTTTGACATCTACCAAAATCATTCGAAAGGCGAGTGGCACCCTTGGAGCATGTAGTGCATCCTAAAGGGCACATAGTGCAAATAAAATAGCAATGCAAGAGAGTGGCACCCTTGGATCACGTAGTGTGTCTTGAAGGGAACGTCGCAATTTTTAACTCTGTAAGTAAATAAACCTAGTACCTAGAAAACTATGCCTCCTTAGGACATGGTCGACCTTAAAATGAATGATGGTATGAGGAAGTTTCATAACTATTTTTCCCATAAAAATTGTTGCCAAGCCTAGTGAATTTAAAGCCTAGGTCTAAGTAGAACATGTGAACAAAAAAAAAACTAAATGGACATATAANGGGGGGGTGGGGTTAAAGAAAATTCAAACATTAATAATTAAAGTAAAATTTTAATGAAGGATTAAATTATTAAAAGGGTAAATTGTTGTTTATGTTCTAAACCTACTAAATCTGAACTAAGAAGAAAAGGGGAAACTTAAGGAAAGGGGGAATGTCTAACATAGTAGGGAATCTAGTCTTTGGAACCTTCTAATTGTGAACTCAACTAGGTTTTAAGAAATGTGTCAGTCATTTAAGAATTGTAAGGGAATAAAGGGACACCGAGGAGCATTTTTAGGAAAGCTTTTAGATGGAAGGGCGCCTGTACCCCTGAGGGTCCACAACGTGCCCCAGCCAGTATTGGTAGAATTCACGGGGAACTCTATAAGATTAAGTTCCCACGTTCATGAGTGCCACAGATGGCTCAACCAATGAGGCATGGCTAGAGAGAAATAGGAAGTACTTCGCACTTCACGGTTATGACCTCCAATATGAAGGTCCACAGGGCGGTCTTCATCTAAAGGGGAGACCTCTTCTATGGTGTAAGACACTCCTACCTCAGTTAAACATGGTCATCAAAGCTGTGTTATGGGAACGGTTCGATGAATGGTTCTGGGAGAATAATTTGTCAAAGGAATTCAGTGAGCGCTAGCTCGATGAGTTCAACACCTTACGACAGGGTGGTTGTACGGCCTCAAATTATGAGATCAGATTTATGAAGATACTCCATTATGCCTCGCATCTGATCACGATGAAGATAGAGGTCAGCCAATTTGTGTGCAACCTTAACGTCAGGTTTGTGTGAAAGTGAAGTTCTAAATGCCTCAAACGTGGCATGATGCAGTCTAGTAGGCCTCTTATATGAAGAATAATTGACTGCGAGAGTCAGGGAAGGAAACCTACAAGACCGTCGAGACTGATGACATCTGGTGCGTAGCAAGATCAGAGGCCAACTAGACAAGACATATTGGTGTCAAGATATGTCTATAGAACCCTTGTTCATGATACCACGATGAAGGTTTCCTCAATAGAGAACCCCCTATAGGGTACCACCGCTTCAACAAAAACAACAGTTGGGCTTGCTCAGTGGAACAAACTAGGGTTTCAAGCTGGTGGGCCAACATCTACTACTTTAGAGACCCGAAGTACTAAGACCAAAGACTGGATGTTGGACTTGTGGAAAGCCACATTACCAGCGCAGTCGTCCAGTTGAGAGGGCCAGAGAGGTCGATTAAAAAGGACACACTACCATTGTGAAGATGGGAAAGGCCGATAGGATTCATAACCATGGTGAATAAACTCCAAGCTGAGCACCATTCCACTGTGCTTGAGGCATCAGGTACAATCACCACCCAAACTTTAGTATTTGTTAGATCCCAGTGCTATAGAGAGATCTATTATAGTATCACACTGATGGGTTTAGGTAAGGGAATTGGACTAGACGAGTTTAGTTTCATCGAAGTGGCGTTGGGTGCCAATCAGATGGTTGGAAAAAAGATTATGAACTATCGCTTCAACCTGGGGAAGAGTGTAACAAATTATGACCTACGTCACAAAATTAAGATCTTATGACAACATGGTAAGTATGAACTGGTGGGAATCGCATGATGTGATGCTCAACAGTGAGACGAAGCGGTTGAGTTGAACCGATAATGAGGGAAGGAGTATCCATGAGGTTCCTCCCTTCCCTACAGCTATAGAGGAATATGTGCAAGGGATGCAAGCTATATTCACTCCTAGTGTTGGATGACAAGGGCTTGGTGGAAGGATTAGAAGACCTTTCGATAGTACGAGAGTTTGTAGACATGTTCCTAGAAGAGTTACCAGGTTTTTCACCGAAGGAAATATGGAATTTACTGTCAACCCTTGAGTCACAAGAGTTGAAAATGAAACTGAAGAGTTGTTGGAACTAGGACTTATACATCCAAGTGTGTTATTGTGGGGTGCACCTGTTATTTT
Source organism: Picea engelmannii (assembly GCA_009831015.1). Lineage (NCBI taxonomy): Eukaryota > Viridiplantae > Streptophyta > Pinopsida > Pinales > Pinaceae > Picea > Picea engelmannii. The sequence goes on along the minus strand of ML790536.1, from coordinate 237,422 downwards.
CATACAAAATAAGGATGGGTCATGGAAAATATGCCATGACTACCGTCAATTGAGCAAGGTGACGATCAAGAACAAATATCTATTGCCAAGGATAGATGATATGTTGATCAGGTGAAGGGCATGACGATGTTTTCAAATATCGACTTTAGATCAGGGTATCACCATTTACAGATCAAGGAGGAAGTCATTCCTAATACCGCATTTAAGATGAGGTTTGGAAACTACGAGTTACCATTTTTACTGATAAATGCCCTAGGGCTATTCATGATCTTCATGAACGGGGTGTTCCACGAACACTCGGACAAGTTTTTTCAAGTACTCATTGACGATATTTGGATATAATCTCGGACGAGGGAGACCACGAAATTTTTTTCTCCTGGTACTATAGTGTCTATGAGGGAACAAATTATTTTGGGAAACTGTGGATGTAACATACCCAGCCAGCCACAAGTTGGGGTATGCTACCTGAAAGCCCACCCTTGGAATTATTTCTCATACCGATACCTTCTTTATTTATTAAAGATGCATAAGATAAGAGAATTAACGACATGCACAACAATATCCAACAAACATGCATGTCCTAAAGATTCAATTAACAATAATTAAATATACAGTAGAAAAACATTCATTCAAAGATAATAATATCCCAACATAGAGAACTTATCTTTATGAAATATGACACCAACTAGCTGCAGACCAAGGACGTTCCACCCATCCGTAGACACTATTGTTCCAAATCTCAACAGCAGCATCACCCCCGAGCCAGGGCTATGAATCCACAAGGACAGTTCTAGAGTGAACTTGGCTTCCCAAAATAGTCAGTTCTCAAGCTCTCATAGGCTTCCCAACACTCACAGAAATCCAAGTACCCATCTCTCTTCTACCCAGCTTGCACCATGCGAGAGAACGAACCTCCACCTTTATTTGCCACACAATATCTTAGGAAATCCTTCTCTTTATTTGGGCCTCCAACGCAACTGGTCCTGAATCTCAATGATGGAACTCTCAGGACTCGCAGTTGTGAGCCATGCTAGACACAGGCCATTACATCTCAAACATGAAGGCCTCAAGGCATGACTGGATCACACCAACGACCACTACAACCAACTATCATGTGGCTTATTCTTTCGTAGTTCAGTCCCCCCTTCCCGAGACCAATACGTAGGTGAGGATGGATGGAGGAGGTAGGTAAGTGTATGGGAGTGCGTGAGGGTAAGAATGATGTAATGCAAATGTGACAAAGTGGACAAGCCAATGACCAACCCCACAATCAGACCAGGGGCGGGTTTAAGTATGTTTGTGGGGAAATTAAGAACCTCTTGGCCTCCCCAATAATCTCACGTAATTGACACTCCCCCCCCGTTAGGTAAAAAGGTAATTAACATAGGAATAAACATTTAGCCTCTCAAGCCCCCTCTCTTGTGGAATCATAGCCCCCTATAACTTTTATCCTTGTCCGTCTAGAATCCAGCGATGTATTTATTATTAATAATGATAAAAACATTACATGTATTTAGCACTTTGGCCTCTGAGCATTGTAACAATACATTATTTAAAATGGGGTTTCAAAACCTGGGGTGTTACATCCCCTCCCCCTTATTTTAGCATTGTCCTCAGTGCATATACAAAATAGAGATCAAAATCTCCAATTTTTTCAAAAAGTTGTGGGTACTCTGCCCGCATGGCATCTTCATGCTCCTAGGTAGCATCTTCAGGACTGTAGCAGGTCCACTGAACTTTTACCAGCTCTATAACTCAATTCCGGAGCATTTTTACCTTTCTGTCCAACACCCGTACTGGTCGAACCTGGAAATCTCCCTTTGTCTCTACCTAAATCAGATGCCAATCAATAACTTGGTTAGGATAGTGTACATATTTCTTTAGTAAATATACATGAAATACATTATGCACATTCATGGAAGAAGACAATGCAAGCATGTATGCAACTGGACCTATTCTATCCAATATTTCAAATGGACCACATAATCTAGTTACCAGCTTTGTACAACTCCCCAATTTCAAAGAGATTTTCTTGGTATTCACTTTCAAAAGTACATGCTCCCCTACTTTGAATTCTCTAGCTATCATGTTCTTTTCTGCATAAACTTTTTGTCTATCATAAGTTTCCTTTAAATTCTGCTTGATCTTGACCACCTGGTCTTCCATGACCTTGAGAAACTCCAGCCCAAGCACCACTCTATCTGTTGGGTTGTCCCAACTCACTAGAGTGTTGCATTTCCTACTGTTAGTGCCAATTCTTTCAAGTCATGAGCATCGAGCGCAACACACAGAAGAAGTCCATTTCAGGCCTAAAATCAAGCGAGCGGGATTTTTGTTTTCAACAACGAGGATCCACAGATGGAGTAGATCGACGGTCATCGGGTAAGTTTGAGTCGTAGAGTTGCACGAGGTCAGGCACATGAGCTCATCTCTTATGGCCAAAATCACAAAATGATGAGCCATTTCGGCATTTTGTCTACCGGGACTTCAAAGGACAAAGGGTTTCTCTCTTCCACTGCATTTCGAAACCCCGAAACACGAAATGTGAAAAAGCACCCGGGAGCCATTTCAGCATTTCGGCTACTAGGACTTCAAAGGACAAGGGTTGTTTTCCCACTGCATTTTGAAACCTCGAAATAAAAAATGCAAAAAGCGCCTGGGAGCCACTTCGGCATTTCGGCTTCCGGGACTTCAAAGGACAAAGGGTTTTCCTTCCACTGCATTTCGAAACCCGAAAACGTGAAATGGGAAAAGAGCCCAGGAGCCATTTCGGCATTTCATCTACCGAGACTTCAAAGGACACGGGGTCTCTCTCTTCCACTGCATTTCAAAACCCCAAAACGCAAAATGCGAAAAATGCCCAGGAGCCATTTCAGCATTTCGGCTACTGGGACTTCAAAGGACAAAGGGTTGCTCTCTTCCACTACATTTTGAAACCCCGAAATGAGAAATGAAAAAAATGCCCGGGAGCCATTTCGGCATTTCGGCTACCGGGACTTCAAAGGACACGAGGTCTCTCTCTTCCACTGCATTTCCAAACCCCGAAACGCAAAATGTGAAACACGCCTGTGAGACATTTCAACATTTCGGCTACTAGGACTTCAAAGGACAAAGGGTTTCTCTCTTCCACTACATTTCAAAACCCCGAAACATGAAATGTGAAAAACGCCCAAGAGCCATTTCGACATTTTGGCTACTGGGACTTCAAAGGACAAAGGGTTGCACTCTTCCACTGCATTTCGAAACCCAGAAACGCAAAATGCAAAAAATGCTTGGGAGACATTTTGACATTTCGGCTACCAGGACTTCAAAGGACACAGGGTCTCTCTCTTTATGTTTAAAGTCTCGACCACCCTCCATGGAAGAAGCAGTTAATGAATATTTAGCAGGTGGTTGAGACCTCAGCTCAACTCAAAAATGGAGGGCATGGAAAAGGCCTGGAGCAATCATCCCATGGTACCCGTGTATGCAGGCCCCCCTACAAGAGCCATGCTAAGTTAAGGTGGAGTCTGACGAAGGAGTTTCATCTAGGTTTGATTGAGGAGCCTCCACATGCTAATTTGGACTTTAATGTCTCAGCTACCTTCCTACTGCAAAGGTGGCGAATTGTCTTGAGTATATATACTCATTTTTTGTATTTATGTAAGAATGGATGGTAGAGCAGAGCTCCCAACTGTAATGTTTTAATGAAGCATTGGTTTTCTTGGCTATGTATCTGTATATGAAATTTCCTTATTTAATGTAAGGCAACTCTCTTTTTCATCTTGTTTCGATCTCATACTGAAAGAGTTCATGACTGAATGATTCACATGAATCGTCATGACTGTGTTATGATAAAGGATTTATTATAACGTTGTTATGTTCTTTTAGTGTTTTTGCTTTCGAATATAAGAGGTTCTTGTGTTCAAATTTTTCTTCTACAGGCTATTGGAAGCTCGATGCCTATAGCAGCCCTTCACATTTCATAATGGAAGTCTTCCTCCTACTCGCCCTTATTACAACTTACTGCCTGAAATTGAATCAACACCTCATCTGCTTGTGCATGCCTGGCCTAGTTTCTGAGTTAGAACGATATTATTCTGAGTTTACTTCCATACATCACCCTTTATCAAGAAATCATGAAACTTAAACTGATGGGCCTTAGGCTTACTCCTATCACAATCCAGGAGTGACCTCTGATGCCAACATTTATGGAACCGTTACTGGGAACAAAGATGAAAATTTTCCCTAGGATTGAACGACATTGAGCCTTTGATTCTGAAGGTGCATCAGGCATCAGAGCCCTACGAGATTGCTACTATGCACCTGGTGAATCCACTGTGATGACTCCACTATGGAGAACTTGTTTTTTTAGTTGCGGCTTCTAGAGGTAGACACACGCGGTCCCATCCACAGCTGCTTCTGGCTACACCTGAAGTTGATCCGAAGGTGATTTTTAGAAGAGGAAAGGCCTCTGGAGGAGAAACTTCCATTGTTGAACCAAGTAATTTTCCATCTCCTTCTATAGGAACTCCATTTTCTTCTTCTTAGCTTCCTAGTAGACCTTTTTCTGAAGTTTCCCGTTTCTTGAATTTCGGGAGTGTTCCTATTGAGTTCTCCCCTCCTGGTCTGGGATTGGAGGGAGAAATCCTTGTCACTCCCCTCTCCCCCGAACTTGTACCTTGGCATAGACCTAGGACCATAGAATATTTCCCCACCCCTAGCTTTACCACCCCTCCTCTTATTACTATTGCTGCTACTACACAGAGAGAATCATCTGTTGACTCAAACCCCTTAGCCTTCTCTCTGAATTCCCCATTGTTTCCCCGTCCACCTATAAGCTCATTTCCAGTATCCCCTATTCGAGCTCCTTCTCCTCTAAGTTCTCCTCCACCTAATATTCCTATGGCAGGAGAAAATCCCCCCATGACCATAATGGAGGCTATAATAGCCGCTAGGTATGCACCCCTTTTGTTACCTTAGCCTCTCAACGCCCTTCTAGCAGATGGCTACCTTAAGAAGCTACCCAAGTTTATAGGAGAAGGGGACATAGCTGCAGAAGAACACCTTGAAGACTTTTACAGTTTTACAAATGATTATGTTATCATGCATGCAGACGTATGGATGAGGATTTTCTTCCATATCCTTGAAGGTGAGGCTAGAAAGTGGTTTAGGGTCCTACCTCCTGGATCTATTGATGGGATTGAGGCTTTGTGTAATGCCTTTTTAAGATAGTGGGGAGACAAAAAAGACTTCACGTATTACATGACATAGTTTGGGTCTTTGAAGAGAAAGCAAGGAGAGTCTGTCTCTAACTTCTCCAAGAGATTCAATAAAATGTACAACAAGATCCCCACTGAAATAAAGCCCTCATAAGCCTCTGCTAAAATCACTTATGCTAGCTCTTTTGATCCCGATTTCTTCCTTCTATTGAGGGAAAGGAGAGAAACTACTCTGGCTCACATGTAGGATGCAATCGTGGAAGTAGAATCTAACATATTGCCTATTGATCGACTCAGGAATAAGGCTGATAGAGACATATCCTGGAAGAGACCTTAAGCCTCCCCATCCAATTCCTCTCCCCTTACCCTTCAGACAGATGAGGTAACTAAAGTGCTAAAGTTGCTTTCGGCTAGAATGGAAAGGTGGGAGTTGGAAGGGAAGCCCATGTACAGAAATCCCCAAAATACTAATAAAAAAGGCTTTAGGAGGCCTAGAAATAATGTGCCACGAGCTTTGCCAAGGGAACAAAGGAGAAAAGACAAAGATGAGCAGAGGATTTAGACCCCTCTCCAAAATAACCTAGTTGCACATGAGGAAGGAGAGGAGATAGATGAGCTTGACCCTGAAATTCACTGTATTGAAGACTCTTTCCCTTTTCCCCATTTGACACAATCTATATATGAATAATCCCTTATGAACAGTCAAGTCAATGAGTTGGGTAAAGGGAAAAAGGCCAACAACACTCCTAACATATATCATCTCAGGTCAAATAAGAAAGAAGGAAATTTTGATAGCCATGATCAGCCCCTCATATCGAAAAAACCTACTAAACCTGCTACAATTACTACTAAAGAAAATAAAACTTAGAATACTTCGCCAACAGCCAAAGACCTGTCTCTGAGGTAAGGGAAGATCCTAAGCCTTTTCCCTCCTTTAGTTTTGAGCATGAAATTCAAAACATTATAATTCCCGTACCCCTCTCAGAGCTAGTTAAAAATGAAGATTTCAAAAGGTCCCTCTCCAAGCTTCTACAATCTGAGTCCCCCAACCTTCTACAGACTCAGTAAATCTTCAATATGAAAATTTGCCAGTCATCCTAGGTCCCATGGTAGAAGATAGAGATGATTCATCCCCTCCCTTCTACACATCCCTGAACATACATGATAAGGTGCTACATAATTGCCTCATGGATTTAGGAGCTTCCCACAACCTTATGCCCAAAATAGTCATGGAAGAATTAGGACTAGAAGTCATAAAGGATTATCATGATTTGTACTCTTTTGATTCAAAGAGGGTGAAATGCCTTGGAGTCATCAAATACTTGGTGGTCTCTTTATTTTAGTTGCCAATGAAGAGTGTGGACATGGACATTGTAGTAGTTGATGTTCCCCCCAAGTTCGGTATGCTATTGTCAAGATATTGGATTAGAAAACTTGGAGGAACATTACAGATGGATCTCACATATGCTACCATTCCAGTCTTTGGAGGGGAACATAGGAGGTTGTACATAGAAGATCAGTTGGCCTACCTTGTTAGTGATGAAGCATACCCCACCAATAATCCTATCTTTGCGCTTGACACTGATTTGGGGTCTAGTTTATTGCAGATCACTGAGACTCCTGAAGCCCCTTTTCAAATCAGAAAGAAACCCATATTTAATCATGAGATACCTCCTCCAACCATCTCCATTTGGAAAATGTTCTTCGACGGAGCTTCTTCTAGTGAAGGCACTGGTGCTGGAGTGGTTCTTGTGTCCCCTTGGCAGGAAACCATATCCCTATCATACAAGCTAGAATTTGAAGCTACCAATAATGTGGAAGAATATGAAGCTCTTGTTCTAGGTATGAGGGATGCAAAAGAAATGGGAATTAAGGAGGTAGCAGTGTTCGGAGATGCTGAGTTGATAATCCAGCAAGTCAGAAATGCTTATCGGGCTATGCATCCTCGGCTCAGGAGTTACAAAAATGAAGTGTGGGACCTGATTGATAATTTATTCTCAGCTTTCAACATTTCTTCTATTGCAAGAGAGGAAAATTCTTTGGTTGATTCCTTAGCTGTCTCAGCTAGTATGTTCAAGATCCCTCTGCCACCTAAGATCAAATATGATGTCGAGATAAGATATAGGCCATCTGTTCCAGAAAATATCAAGCATTGGAAGGTATTCGAAGATGATCTTGAAATCGAAAAATTTCTTCAGTTCGTCAACAAATTTTCTGCATTGCACATTGATCAAGATCCTAATCTTGAAAGTCACCCTCACCCTGAAGTATTTTTAAATAAAATTTCTAATCACCATATTATTCATCTGCCTAGCAATCACATTCCGAAGGGACTGGTCCCTTTAGAAAGACTGTTCGATGGGAATGATGTGGCAATAAAGGGTAGGGTTTCAAGCAGAGATGTCGATACAGCAGAGTGAAATATCGGCACACAGGAGAAGCCTAAGTTTGTCAAGTTGTCAAGCGATTTGACCAAAGATCAGAGGGCCGAATATACCGATTTATTAAAAGAATTTGCTGATGTGTTTGCATGGACCTATGAAGACCTCAAGACATATGACATAGTTGTCATTGAACACAAGATCCCACTGAAGGGAGAGGCTAAGCCATTTAGGCAAAAGCTAAGATGGATAAATCCCATGTTGTTTCCTATCATGGAGAGAGAAGTGAAGAAGTTGTTAGATGCCCAAATCATTGTCCCCTTGAGATATTCTGAGTGGTTAGCCAATTTGGTCTCGGTGAGGAAGAAAAGTGGAGAAATCAGGCTCTGCGTCGATTCCAAGAACCTGAACAGGAGCTCAAAGAAAGACAACTATCCCTTGCCCAACATGGAAAACATGTTGCAGAGGGTAATTGGTGCATCTAGGATATCCATGATTGATGGTTTTTCTGGCTATAATCAGATATCATTCATGCCTGAGGATAGAGAAAAAATGGCCTTCACTACTCCTTGGGTTACATTCATGTATGCCAAAATTCTTTTTGGATTAATGAATGCAGGAGAAACATTTCAATGAGCCATGGACATAGCCTTCACTGGGGAGAAATATCAATTTGTGGTGATCTATCTGGATGACATCACAGTCTTCTCTAGGTATGATAAGGAGCATCGCTATCACTTGAGGAAAGTTTTCTTGAAATGCCGGAGGTTTGGCCTTTCCTTAAATCCCAATCAATCTTTGTTTTCTATGAAGGAGGGGAATCTGATAGGCCATATAATATCAGCAGAGGAAGTGAGAATTGATCCCACCATGGTAGATGCAATTCAGACCCTGTCACTTCCCAGGTCTAGAAAGGAAGCTCAGGCTTTTTTAGGGAAGATTAACTTTCTGAGGAGGTTCATCTCAAATTTTGTTGAGTTGGTGAAACACATCACAGCCATGCTAAGAAAGGGAAAAGAAGTAAAATGGACTATTGAACCTAGGGAGTCTTTCATCCAAATAAAAAGGGCATTGACTGAGACACTTGTGTTGATCAGTCCTGATTATTCCAAGGATTTCCTATTTTTTTCTTTTGCTTCTTTTGATACAGTAGCAGCGATCTTATTGTAGAAAAATGAGGAAGGGAGAGAGAAACCCATTTCCTTCTTCAGTAAGGCATTAAGAGATGCAGAAATCGGGTATGAGATAATGGAGAAGTAGACCTATGCCTTGGTGAAAGCTCTCAAATCTTTCAGAGTCTATGTCTTGCACTCAAGAGTGACTGGATATGTTCCTTCATCCTCTGTGAAGGACATCCTTATACAACATGACATAGATGGGAGAAGAGGTAAATGGATTGCCAAGATCCTAGAGTTCGACCTGGAGATAAAGCCCACCAAGTTGGTAAAAGGGAAGGGTTTAGCCAAGCTGCTAGATGAATCCAATTGCAAGGCCTTGGGGGTTATCTTCATCAACTCTTGCTCAGGAAATCAGCAAGCTGAGTCGCCCAACAAAATCTCTCAGGGTGGCTTATCACTAGCAGAATGCACCTGGTACAGAGACATTTTGTACTTTTTGCAAGAGTTGAAGCCTCCTGATGGAATGGGAAAAGGAAAGGCAAGAGATTTAAAGCTCAAGGCGGTTAGATATTTCCTTATTGACCAAGTCTTTCACTAAAGAGATTCTCTAGGGGTGTTTATGAGGTGTTGAATCCACAAGAAGCCTAGAAAGTTATGTTTGATTTCCACACTGGCCTTTATGGAGGGAATCATTTCTAGAAGACCACATCCCACAAAATTCTCAGGGCTGAGTACTACTGGCCCACCTTATTCACTGATGTCTATAGAGAAGTCAGATCTTGCATCAAATGCCAAAGGTTCTCAGGAAAGTAGTAGCTCAAATCTCTACCACTAAAGCATGTAGTAGCTTCAACACCCTTTCAAAAGTGGGGGTTGGACTTCATTTGGGAAATTTATCCTCCTTCAAGTGGCCAACACAGATGGATCTTGACTGCAACAGACTATTTCACCAAGTGGATTGAAGCTGCCCCCACTAGGAGTGCTTCACACAAGGAAATTATCATCTTCTTGGAGGATATCATAGCCAGATTTGGCTGTTCCAGCAGAATTGTCACTGATAATGCTTCTTCTTTCAAGTCTGAGCCTCTGGTTAAGTTCTGTGAGTAGTTTGAAATTTCACTAATTCACTCCACTCCCTATTACCCTCAAGGAAATGGACTGGCAGAATCTTCCAATAAAATTCTAATTAAACTCATTAAAAGATTATTGGAAGACAATAAGAGGGCCTGGGATTCAAAGCTCAAATTCACTCTTTGGGTCGATCGAGTGACAACAAAGAAGTCCCTGGGCACCTCACCTTTTCAACATGTTTATGGGATGGAGGCTATGTTTCCCACTCAGCTCACTTTACTTGTAGATAAATTCTTTCAAGATCATGAAGGAGAGCCAAACCATATGGTCAAAAGAATTCATCAAGTGGTGGAAGTGCAACAGATCAAGGAGCAGGTGATGAACATAGCTCACAGTCATCAACAGAAGATCAAGTAGGCCTTTGACAGGAAATTTAGGAAGGAGGAATTCAAGCTGGGAGATTTGGTGCTTAAGTGGGATGCACCCAGGTAGGATAAGGGAAAACACAACAAGTTTGATAACCTCTGGATCGGGCCCTTCAAAATCTCTAAAGTATTCTTAAATAACACGTATAGGTTGCAGTATTTGGAGGGTGAAGAAGTCTTTAGCGGCCCAGTAAATGGGCATTTCCTGAAGAAATGTTTTGTTTGATCCTTAGACGGCTTCTTTGTTTTTGTAAATATTGTCTTTATTGTTTTTCTGTTTATTTTTGGCTTAATAAATGACTCCGTAACCCAACAGAAGGAAACTGGAACTGCAAAAGGAGTTCTTAGAGCATCGCAAGGATTCCTCTATCCCCCATGGAGCCTAATGTTAGTGCCAATTCTTGCAAGTCATGAGCATCGAGCGTAGAACACAGAAGAAGTCCATTTCGGGCCTAAAATCAAGCGAGCGGGATTTTTGTTTTCAAGAGCGAGGATCCACAGATGGAGTAGATCGACAATCATCGAGTAAGTTTGAGTCGCAAAGTTGCACGAGGTCTAGCACATGAGCTAATCTCTTATGGCCAAAATCACGAAATGATGAGCCATTTCGGCATTTCGGCTACCAGGACTTCAAAGGACAAAGGGTTGCTCTCTTCCACTGTATTTCGAAACCCCGAAACGTGAAATGCAAAAAAGTGCCCAGGAGCCATTTTGGCTACTGAGACTTCAAAGGACAAAGGGTTGTCCTTCCACTACATTTTGAAACCCCGAAATGCGAAATGTGAAAAGCGCCCAGGAGCCATTTCGACATTTCATCTATTGAGACTTCAAAGGACACGGGGTCTCTCTCTTCCACTGCATTTCGAAACCCCAAAACGCGAAATGCAAAAAATACCTGGGAGCCATTTCAGCATTTCGGCTGTCGGGACTTCAAAGGACAAAGGGTTTCTCTCTTCCACTGCATTTCGAAACCCCGAAACGCAAAATACGAAAAACACCTCGGAGCCATTTCGGCATTTCGGCTACTAGGAGTTCAAAGGACATGGGGTCTCTCTCTTCCACTGCATTTCCAAACCTCGAAACGCGAAATTCAAAAAACTCTCGAGAGCCATTTTGGCATTTCGGCTATCGAGACTTCAAAGGACAAAGAGTTGCTCTCTTCCATTGCATTTCGAAACCCCAAAACATGAAATGAGAAAAACGTCCAGGAGCCATTTCGGCATTTCAGCTACCGAGACTTCAAAGGACAAAGGGTTTCTCTCTTCCACTACATTTCAAAACCTTGAAACGCAAAATGCGAAAAATGTCCGAGAGCCATTTTGACATTTCAGCTACCGGGACTTCAAAGGACATGGGGTCTCTCTTTTTATGTTTTCAGTCTTGACCACCCTCCATGGAAGAAGAAGTTAATGAATATTTAGCAGGTGGTTGAAACCTCAGCTCAACTCATAAATGGAGGGCATGGAAAAGGCCTAGAGAAATCAACTCGTGGTACCCTTGTATGTAGGTCCCCCTGCAACAGCCATGCTGAGTTAAGGTGGCGTCTGATGAAGGAGTTTCGTCCAGGTTTGACTAAGGAGCTTGCACATGCTAATTTGGACTTTAATGTCTCAGCTACCTTTCTACTGTGAAGGTGGCAAATTGTCTTGAGTATATATACTCAGTTTTTGTATTTCTGTAAGGATGGATGGTAGAGCAGAGCTCCCAACTGTAATGTTTTAATGAAGCACTGGTTTTCTTGTCTATGTATCTATATATGAAATTTCCTTCTTTAATGTAAGGAAACTCTCTTTTTCATCTTGTTTTGATCTCATACTGAAAGAGTTCATGACTGAATGATTCACATGAATCGTCGTGACTGTGTTATGATAAAGGATTTATTATAACGTTGTTATGTTCTTTTAGTGTTTTTGCTTTCGAATATAAGAGGTTCTTGTGTTCAAAGTTTTCTTATACAGGCTGTTGGAAGCTCGATGCCTACAACATCCCTTCACATTTCCTCACATAAGTCTCTCTCCTACTCACCCTTATTACAACTTAATGCCTTAAATTGAATCAAGACCTCATTTTCTTGTGCATGCCTCGCTTAGTTTCTAAGTTAGAACGATATTGTTCCAAGTTTACTTCCATCCATCACCCTTTATCAACAAATCGTGACATTTAAACTGATGAGCCTTAGGCTTACTCCTGCTGCAATCCAGGAGTGACCTCTGATGCCAACACCTACCATACAAGGCTTCAAATGGGTTCATTCCCAATGAATCTTGATAGCCATTATTATATGAAAACTCAACCAAGTGTAAGTAATCTTCCCACTTAGATGGCTTATCCATCACATACATTCTCAACATGTCTTCAATTATTCAATTGACTATCTCTGTTTTCCCATCTATCTGGGGATGATATGTTGTGCTAAATTTTAGATTTGTGCCAAATCCTTTAAACAATCCCCTCTAGAAATTGGAGGTAAACTTTGTATCTCTATCTGAGATGATTGTTCTAGGTATCCCATGCAACCTAGCAATTTCCTTCATGAAAATTTCTGCAATATTAGATGTTGTATGCATTGTCTTCATAGGCACAAAATGAGAAGCCTTTGTTAACTTGTTAACCACCACCATGATTGAATCATGTTTCTTATTCATTCTGGTTAATCCTGTGATGAAATCCATGGTGATCACTTCCCATTTATTCTTTGGAATTGGAAATGACTGCAGCAAATATGTCGGGTGCATATGCTCAACCTTCACCTTCTGACATTCCATACATCGAGCGATGTAATCAACAACATCCTTCTTCATTCCTGGCCAAAAGAACTGGCTTCTTACTGCTGTAATTGTTTTCTGGTAACCAGGATGTCCAGCATAAGGAACATCATGCATTTCCTTCAGTACCACATTCCTCAGTTCTCCAGAACCAGGAACATAGATTCCATTCTTAAGCATGAGTAATCTATCTTCCTTTATCTCATACTCCTTTATTTTTTTTGTACATCTCCTTGCTATAAGTTTTCCTTTATCTACAGGTAATTTTGATCTGTAACAAGACCATCTAAAAATTTTCTCTTCAAGTTTTACTGATGCATACTGAAAGTAGTAGCATGCATGAGATGCAATCTCCTACTAAGTGCATCAACAACTTTGTTCTCCTTCCCCTTGATATGCTTGATATTGGAGTCATACTTATTTAGAAATTACAGCCATCTTATTTGCCTGGAATTCAAGGTCGGTTGTTCAAAAAGATACTTCAGACCAATGTGGTCTATTCTTAATTCAAATTTCTTCCCCATGAGATCCTCAAGGCGTGAACAATGGCAGCAAGTTCCAAGTCATGCATGGCATAGTTCCTCTCATGTTCCTTAATATTTCTGGACTCATATCCAATGACATGTCCATTTTGCGTGAGGACTGCCCCAAGTCCTTCCTTACAAGCGTTTGTGCATACCACAAAACTTTCAATTGGGTCAACAATCTTTAACACGGGCACACTAGTAATTAATTCCTTCAACAGATTAAGATTATTTTCACACTTGAGTGTCCATTCAAATTTAGTTCCCTTCTTTTGCAAAGAAGTGATGGGATGAGCAATCTTAGAGAACCCTACTATGAACCTTCTATAGTAGCCAACTAATCCCATAAAAGATCTGACGTTTGACACATTTCTGGGTGTTGGCCATCCTCTAATGGCTTCGATCTTCTCTAGATCTACTGCTATGCCCTACTCTGAAATAATGTGTCCCGAGTAATGGATCTTCTTTTGATAAAAAGAACACTTACTCAACTTGGCATACAATTGATGTTATCTCAGTACTTGCAATACCAATCTTAAGTGATGTTCATGCTCCTCTTCAGACTTAGAATAGATAAGTATGTCATCCAGGAATACTATGACAAACTTGTTCAATTAATTTCTGAATATGTCATTCATTAAACACATGAAGACAACTGGTGCATTGGTCAGTCCAAATGGCACCACTACAAGTTCATAATGCCCATACCTAGTCCTAAAGGTTGTCTTATGAATGTCGTCTTTCTTGATTCTTACCTAATGGTATCCTTCCCTCGGGTCAATCTTTGAAAATATATTTGCTCCTCTTAGTTGATCAAAGAGGTCATCAATTTGGGGTAGCGGATACTTTTTCTTTATAGTGTACTTGTTCAGCTATCAGAAGTCAATACACAGCCTCAAGGTTCCATCCTTCTTTTTGACAAAGATTATTGGTGCTCCCCAAGGTGAAACACTTGGACGTATGTACCCTTTCTTCAACAATTCCTCCAACTGCATTTGTAATTATTTTAACTCTAGTGTGCTCATTCTGTAAGGTGTTTTTGACGCCGTAGAAGCTCTTGGCACTAAATCAATTGAGAAATCTATCTCCCTTCTTGGTGGAAATCCGGGTATTTCTTGGAATACATCCTAAAATTCCTGTAGTGCTGAGAAATCTTCAAGTCTTGGACCTTTTGTATTATCTATCTCTTCCACATGAGCTGCATACAGTTGACATCCTTTCTTAAAACATCCTTTTAGCTATAAGTCTGAAATCTCCCTTATAGAGATGGGTCTTGGAACTCCTCTCATAGTGCTCTATTTTCCATTTCCATCAAGACATGTAAATTTCTTGTTATGACAATCTAGGACAGCATGATGCTTGTCCAACCAATCCATCCCAATCAGAACATCATAAGACCCCAATGGTATGATATTTAGATCAGTACTAGTATTCACGCCATTAAGACTTATGGAACAACTTCTGACCATATCATGGACTCTCCTTTTGGTTCTAGTGGCTAACTGAACCAAACTTTCTTTTCCAAGTTTACTTTTCTCCAAATGTAATTTATCCACTATCTTAGGATCGATGTAACAATGACTTTCTTCTGAATCAATCAAAATAGAAACAAGATTATTTATGATCTTACCTTCCACCTCGATCATATTGGACTGGTACTCTGCTTGTCGATCATTTAAAGATGCATAGATTCTTCCCATATTTCAACTGTTGTAGCCTCTTGGATGTTATGCACAGTCTTCACTATGTCCTTTCTGTGTGGGAAATCCTTGTACAGGTGATCTTCTTTGCATCCCCAACATTGGATTGGTGGTCTTCCCCTTTTTCCCAAGGAATATTCTTTATTAAAATCCCCCTTAGCATATTGATCTTGATGATTTCTATTAGGCTCATTCCTATTGAAGGGAGGTTTGAATCCTTTCCTCCTCTGACCTAAATTCACATTCTTCTTGTCCTTCCAAGATTTATATAGGGATTCTCTTCCCTGGCCTTGCTCATACAGGTATTTAGCCTTCCTAATGGCTTCAGTCAAGGTATTTGGTTCATCATACTTGATATTTTCCTTATAAAAGGTCGGTAATCCACTTAGAAATCTCTGTATTTTTCAATTTCTCATCACCAATGAACTTGACATACTTTAACAATCCCAAGAACTTCTTCTCGTACTCGGCCATAGTCATGCTTCCTAACCTGAGTTCAAAGAAATCCTTTGTTTTCTTGTCATAGAAATGCTCTGAGACGTACTCCTTCTGGAAGTACTTCTTGAACTACTTCCAAGTGATCCCACTTTCATTAACATGTTCCACTTGCTTCAGTTGGTCCAACCATACTGCAACTTTCCCATGTAAATGGTAGGTGGAAATCCTGGCTTCCAGGTTTGATGAATAGTTATGCAACTAAAAGTATCTCCTAAGCCCAAGCAACCATGCTTCAGCATCGTATTCCCTTTGTCTTTCACCATCGAAGGAAGGTGTATTGAGCTTCCTCAGCTCTCCTTGCAAACTATCTACCTCTTGTTTCCTTCTTTGTTGCCTGACAGGGGACACCTCTGGACTTCTTACGGGATCATGCAATGCATAAGTCTTTCTTTCTGAGTAAGGAGGTCAGTGGTGTCCATGAAATCTGCTAGCACTTTTGGAATAACCAGCTCTTCCATGATCATTTCTTATTTCATGACACCTACCTTCTTCGTCTTGTCTTGATTTTCATCCCTTCTTCATTTTCCGCTGCAACTGATCCAAGCTCTGCAACACCCAAGCATTTATCTGACTTTTCTCCCTCATCAATCTCACATTGTCTTATTTGTAGCTCTGCACTTCCATATTCAAGCTTTTTACCATTTCTATCAACATTTCTTGCTCTCCTTTTTCCTTATGTTCGTTGGAATCTGTCTCTGCATTACCAACACTAGTATTCTAGCCTTCAGCCTCCTTATCATGACTGGAGGATCCCTTGCCTTCTTCCATTTCCTCAACACACATTCTGAGATGATGTGCTTAAGCCCCTTAATTCTTCAAAATGTGCAAGTTACCATTTTGTTAGAATTATGCATATGATAGACAAAAATTGCCAAACCATACTACATGTATCTTTCTTGTTTTTGTTCATGGATATCATATCCCCATTCTTCGAAAATAACAGTGTCCTGCTATCCCTGGGCTGACATAGAATTTCATCCTACGTAGGCGCTTCCTTCAAACCACCTTCCCAAGTGACCATGACTAGAAACTGTGGCTAAATCCTTCCTTAGCACTTTTCTATCTCAGAGACAACCAATTTGGCCCTTATCCCTCCTTCCCTCAACTCTCAATCTTCATACGACCACGACCATCACCCTCTGCTTAGCTGAAAAAGTGTTTGTCCCAAGCTTTGAGACTTCGAAACCTTCAATCGGGACCAAATCAATGGTCCCCATCCTCCTTCATGATCAATGATCGAGATCCACTTCCGGACTTCACGCTTTGGGAGTCTCAACTTTCCTAGCTTGCCTCCTCCCGGAATGATTTTACCTAGAGTTCATGATCTGCCAATGCGTGTCCTCCCACATATCGGTGGTTGTGAATTACTTCGTCTCTTTGGGATTTGAAAGTTTCAAACTTCCCTCCTGCACTTTTTCCTGAAGTGCTTTCACCCGAAATTGACGATCCTTCGGCACATGTCTTTTGGAATCAACAGTCTAGATGCACTCCGGCCTTCGAGCCTTCGGGAGTTTTTGACCCAACGCAACCTGTCACATCTTTCTCTTCTATTGTGCCTAGTCTCCGTACTACACGATCTGTCACCACGTGGAGAAATACTGGAAGTGGACAAGTGGCCCAATCAGGTGGGTGACACGTGTCACGTTCTAATTGACTTTTTGATACTCCAAATTCTCAAAATTTATTGACATGTGGCACACATCCCATGTGTCCATGTCATCCCAGGTGACGTCTGCAAGCCATGTCACTTCAGGAATTCCAGGGTCCACATCACCTCTAGGTGACATCATCGTGCCCCATCACTTTGGCTCTTCGGGCTTCGATACTTCGAGAGTTTTCATACTAGTGCACTTCCAATTCTCCCGAACTACGGATTCCCGAACTGGCCAATTTTTTTCCATGCATCCTCATGGATTAGACGACTAAGATTCACTTCGGGTCTTCACCTGGAGTTCACGGATCTGCTTCGCGTTTCCTCCTCAATCTGATGGATATGTTTTACTTTGGGACTCCGGACTTCGAAGATCTCAAACCTCAACCTTTTTTTAAAAATGTTTTTGTCCGAAGCTCGTGATCTAGTGATGCGTGCCACCCCACAAATTAATGACTATGATTTATTCAAGACTTCGGACTTCAAAAATATCAAACTGCAAAACTTATCTCACCCCACGGGATTTTTTCCAAAGCCCTGGATCTGGTGGTGCGTGGCTCACGTAAGATCAATGGTTGATATTCTTTCGGGTCTTCAGGTTTCGAAAATCTTGATTTTCAAAAATTGTCTAGCCCCACTAGCTTTTATCCGAATCCCTAGATCTGGTGACGCATGGCTCACGACAAATCAATGGATGAGATCCTTTTGGGTCTTCAGGTTTCGGAAATCTCAGTTTTCAAAACTTATCTGGCCCCATTGGATTTTATCCAAAGCCCTGGATCTAGTGATGCGTGGCTCTTAGTAGATCGATAGTTGAGATCCTTTCGGGTCTTCATACTTTGGAAAACTCAACTCTCAACCTTCGTTTTCTCCGGAAGTGCATAGATTTCTACCACGTGTCCTCCTGGATCGGACGGCCAAGATTCACTTTGGATATCTGGGGTCCAAAAATCTCAATTCTCAACTTCTCCTACTCGCCTTTTCTCGGAGTGATTTTACCCAAAGCACACGATCGGTTGATGCGTGTCCTCCTACATATCGACGGTCCCTGGCTACTTCTTCTCTTTAGAGGCTCGTTGCTTGAGTACCAACATGTCACATCACTGCATGCCTTTCAAATTGCGAGGGAATGCATCAACGGTTTCGAGTAACCTTATTTTCACCCCGCAATTCTCTTGACACTGACACGTAACCCCTCATGGAAACTGTGGTTTGAATTGCGGGACCACCTTGGGAAATTAACTCCCATACAAATTGGTTCCCCGCAATGCCTGTTGGCCATTGATATCTCTCTCCAATGGGATCTGATGGTCACAACCTTAACCTTGCTTCCTTTTCATCGGACGACCCTTGTTCACCTATCCTCTGATCCAATGATCCCAGATCTCTCCTGATGCTACAGTGGTGATCTCTCCAGAATTCAACAGGAACGGTCAGGATCCTTCGAACCCTTACAGAGGATCTATGACATTCTATCTCCTACGTAGCTTCTGCAATTCCATTTCTACTGAGATTTTCAATTTCACAATCAAAGTTCAATCTCGACCACGAGACTCTGACCAATAGACCCGGCCTATACCGGTCTGTTGTTTCAACCAGAAGCTCTGATACCAATCTGTAACATACCCAGCCAACCACAGGCCAGGGTATGCTACATACAAGCCCACCCTTCGACTTCTTTATCATATCGATACCTTATTTATTTATTAAAGATGCATAAGATAAGAGAATTAATGACATGCACAATAATATCCAACAAACATGCATGTTCTAAAGATTCAATTAACGATAATTAAATATACAGCGGAAAAACATTCATACATAGATAATAATATCACAATAGAGAGCACTTATCTTTATGAAATATGACACCAATTGGCTACAGACCAAGGACGTTCCACCCAACCATAGACACTATTGTTCCAAATCTCAACATCAGCGTCACCCCCAATCTAGGGCTATGAATCCACAAGGATGGTTCCAGAGTGAACTTTTGGATTCGGCCTCCTTATCATGACTGGAGGCTCCCTCCCCTTCTTCCATTTCCTCAATATGCATCATGAGCTGATGTTCTTAAGCCTCGTAATTCTACAAAATGTGCAAGTGACCATTTTGTTAGAATTATGCATATGATAGACAAAAATTTCCAAACCATGCTATAGGTCTCTTTCTTGTTTTTGTTCATAGAGATCATATCCCCATTCTCCGAAAATAACAGTGTCCTGCTATCCCTGGGCTAACACATAATTTCATCCTGTGCAATCGCTTCCTTCAAACCACCTTCCTAGGTGACCATGACTAGAAATCATGGCTAAATCCTTCCTTCGCACTTTTCTGTCTCGGAGACAACCAATTCGGCCCTTATCCCTCCTTCCCTTAGCTCTCAATATGCATACGACCATGGCCATGACCCTGCGCTTAGCTGGAAAAGTGTTTGTCCTGAGCTTCGGGACTTCAGAACCTTCAATCGAGACCAAATCAATGGTCCTCATCCTCCTTCACGATCAACGATAGAGATCCACATCGGGACTCTGTGCTTTGGGTGTCTCAACTTTCCTTGCTTGCCTCCTCCCTGAATGATTTTACCCAGAGTTCATGATTTACCGACGCATGTCCTCCCACAAATTGGTGACTATGAATCACTTCAGCTCTTCGGGCTTCAGAAGTTTCAAACTTCCCTCCTTCACTTTCTCTCGAAGTGATTTCACCTAAAGTCGATGATCCTTCGGCACGTGTCTTCTGGAATCAACAGTGGAGATGCACTCCGACCTTCGAGAGTTTTCGACCCAATGCAACATGTCAAATCTTTCCCCTTTGTCGTTCCCAGTCTCTGGACTACATGATCTATCGCCACGTGGTGAAATATTGGAAGCGGACAAGTGGCCCAATTAGGTGGGTGACATGTGTCATGTTCTAATCAACTTTTTGATACTCCAAATTCTCAAAAATTATTGACATGTGGCACACATCTCATGTGTCCACATCATCCCAGGTGACAACTACAAGCCATGTCACTTCAGTAATTCTAGGGTCCACATCACCTCTAGGTGACATCATCATGCCCCATCACTTCGGCTCTTCGAGCTTCAGGATTTCAAGAGTTTTCATATTAGCGCACTTCCAATTCTCCTGAACTACGAATTCCTGAACTGGCCAATTTGTCGCCATGTGTCCTCATGGATCGAACGACTAAGATTCACTTCGGGTCTTCACCCGGAGTTCACGAATCTTCTCCACATGTCCTCCTCAATCTGACGACTATGTTATACTTTGGGGCTCTAGACTTTGGAGATCTCAAACCTCAACCTTTTTTTGAAAATGTTTTTGTCTGAATCTTGTGATCTAGTGACGCGTGCCACCCCGCGGATCAATGACTACGATTTCTTTGGGACTTTGGACTTTTGAAATCTCAAACTGCAAAACCTATCTGGACCCACGGGCTTTTTTCCGAAGCCCTGGATCTGGTGATGCATGGCTCATGCCAGATAAATCTTTGAGATCCTTTCAGGTCTTCGGGTTTCAGAAATCTCAGTTTTCAAAACTTGTCTAGCCCCACTAGCTTTTATCCGAATCTCTGGATCTGGTGACACGTGGCTCACGACAGATCAATGGATGAGATCCTTTCGGGTCTTTGGGTTTCCGAAATCTCAGTTTTCAAAACTTGTCTGGCCCCACTGGACTTTGTATGAAGCTGTGGATCTAGTGATGTGTGGCTCTCAGCATATTGGCGGTCGAGATCCTTTTGGGTCTTCGTACTTCATAGAACTCAACTCTCAACCTTTGATTTCCCCAGAAGTGTGTGGATTTATGTCATGTGTCCTCCTAGATTGGATGACCAAGATTCACTTTAGATATCCGTGGTCTGGAAATATCAATTCTCAACTTCTCCTGCTCACCTTTTCCTGGAGTGATTTTACCCGAAGCACATGATCGGTTGACGTGTGTCCTCCTACATATCGATGGTCCCTGGCTACTTCTTCTCTCTAGAGGTTCATTGCTTGAGTACCAGCATGTCACATCACTGCATGCCTTTCAAATTGCGGGGCCAAGCATCGACAGTTTGGAGTAACCCGCTTTTCGCCCCGCAATTCTCCTAATGCTGACACATAACCCCTCAAGGAAACCATGGTTTGGATTGCAGGACCACCTTGGGAAATTAACTCCCATACAACTCGGTTCCCCGCATTGCCTGCTGGCCATTGATATCTCTCTCCAATGGGATCTGACAATCGCGACCTTAACCTTTCTTCCTTTTCATCGAATGACCCCTGTTCATTTGTCCTCTGATACAATGATCCCAGATCTCTCCTAATCCTACAGTGGTGATCGCTCCATAATTTAACAGGAATGGTCACGATCCTTCAAACCCTTACAGAGGATCTAAGACGTTCTGTCTCCTACGTAGCTTCTGCAATGCCATTCCTCCTGATCTTTTCAATTTCACGGTCAGAGTTTGATCTCAACCACGAGACTATGACCAACAAACCCGGCCCATACCAGCCCAATGGTTCAACCAGAAGCTCTGATACCAATATGTAAATACCCAGCCAACCACAGGCTGATATATTCTACCTGCAAGCCCACCCTTGGACTTCTTTCTTATACTGATACCTTCTTTATTTATTAAAGATGCATAAGATAAGAGAATTAACGACATGCACAACAATATGCAACAAACATGCATGTTCTAAAGATTCAATTAACGATAATTAAATATATAGCGAAAAACATTCATACATAGATAATAATATCACAATAGAGAGAACTTATCTTTATGAAATATGACACCAGGTGGCTATAGACCAAGGATGCTCCACCCAATCATAGACACTATTGTTCCAAATATCAACAGTAGCGTCACCCCTGAGCTAGGGCTATGAATCCACAAGGATGGTTCCAGAGTGAACTTTTGGCTTCAGCCTCCTTATCATGACTGGAGGCTCCCTCGCCTTCTTCCATTTCCTCAATATGCATCCTAAGATGATGTGCTTAAGCCTCTTAATTCTGCAAAATGTGCAAGTGACCATTTTGTTAGAATTATGCATATGATAGACAAAAATTGCCAAACCATGCTACAGGTCTCTTTCTTGTTTTTGTTCATGGAGATCATATCCCCATTCTCCGAAAATAACAGTGTCCTTCTATCCTTGGGCTAACACATAATTTCATCCTGCACAAGCACTTCCTTCAAACCACCTTCCTAGGTGACCATGACTAGAAATCGAGGCTAAATCCTTCCTTCGCACTTTTCTGTCTCGGAGACAACCAATTCGGCCCTTATCCCTCCTTCCCTTAGCTCTCAATATGCATACGACCATGGCCATGACTCTACACTTAGCTAAAAAAGTGTTTGTCCCGAGCTTCGGGACTTCAGAACCTCCAATCGGGACCAGATCAATGGTCCTCATCCTCCTTCACGATCAACGATAGAGATCCACTTTGGGACTCTGTGCTTTGGGTGTCTCAACTTTCCTTGCTTGCCTCCTCCTGGAATGATTTTACCCAGAGTTCATGATCTACCGACGCCTGTCCTCCCACAGATTGGTGACTGTGAATCACTTTGGCTCTTCGGGCTTCGGAAGTTTCAAAATTCCCTCCACTTTCTCTCGAAGTGCTTTCACCCAAATTCGACAATCATTCGACATGTGTCTTCTGGAATCAACGGTTGAGATGCACTCTGGCCTTCAGGCCTTCGATATTTTTCAACCCAACGCAACATGTCACATATTTCCCCTCTGTCGTGCCTAGTCTCTGGACTACATGATCTATTTCCACGTGGTGAAATACTAGAAGCAGATAAGTGGCCCAATCATGTGGGTGACACGTGTCACGTTCTAATCGACTTTTCGATACTCCAAATTCTCAAAACTTATTGACACGTGGCACACATCCCATGTGTCCATGTCATCCCAAGTGACGTCTGCAAGCCACGTCACTTTGAAAATTCCAAGGTCCACATCACCTCTAGGTGACGTCATCGTGCCCCATCACTTTGGCTCTTCAGGATTCGGGACTTTGGGAGTTTTCATACTATCACACTTCCAATTCTCCCGAACTGGCTAATTTGTCGCCATGTGTCCTCATGGATTGGACAACTAAGATTCACTTTGGGTCTTCACTCGGAGTTCACGGATCTTCTCCATGTGTCCTCCTCAATCTGATGGCTATGTTTTACTTCGGGGCTCCGGACTTCGGAGATCTCAAACCTCAACCTTTTTTTGAAAATGTTTTTGTCCAAAGCTTGCGATCTAGTGATGCGTGCCACCCCATGGATCGATGACTACGATTTCTTCGGGACTTTCAAATTCAAAAATCTCAAAATGAAAAACTTATCTGGCCCCATGGGCTTTTTTTCGAAGTCCTGGATCTGGTGATGCGTGGATCACGACAGATAAATAGTTGAGATCCTTTCGGGTCTTCGAATTTCAGAAATCTCAGTTTTCAAAACTTGTCTAGCCCCACTAGATTTTATCTAAAGCCCTGGATATGGTGACGTGTGGCTCATGGCAGATCAATGGATGAGATCCTTTCGGGTCTTTGGGTTTCAAAAATCTCATTTTTCAAAACTTTTCTGGCCCCACTGGCTTTTATCCGAAGCCTTGGATCTGGTGACGCGTGGCTCTCAGCAGATCGACGATCGAGATCCTTTTGATTCTTCGTACTTTGGAGAAATCAACTCACAACCTTCACTTTCCCCAAAAGTGCGTGGATTTATGTCATGTGTCCTCTTGGATCGGACAACCGAGATTCACCTCGGATATCCGGGGTCTGAAAATCTCAATTCTCAACTTCTCCTGCTCGCCTTTTCCTGGAGTGATTTTACCCAGACCACATGATCGGTTGACGCATGTTGTCCTACATATCGACGATCCCTGGCTACTTCTGCTCTTCAGAGGTTCATCGCTCAAGTACCTACATGTCACATCACTACATGCCTTTCAAATTGCGGGGCCAAGCATCGGCGGTTTGGAGTAACCTTCTTTTCGCCCTGCAATTCTCCTAATCCTGACACGTAACCCCTCAGGGATACCATGGTTTGGATTGCAGGACCGCCTTGGGAAATTAACTCCCATACAACTCGGTTCCTTGCAATCTGTGCTAGCCGTTGATATCTCTCTCCAATGGGATCTGATGGTCACGACCTTAACCTTGCTTTCTTTTCATCAGACGACCCCTGTTCACCTATCCTTCGATCCAACAATCCCAGATATCTCATGATCCTACAGTGGCGATCGCTCCAAAATTCAACAGGAATGGTCACGATCCTTCAAACCCTTACAAAGGATCTATGGCGTTCTGTCTCCTACGTAGCTTCTGCAATGCCATTCCTCCTGAGCTTTTCAATTTCACAGTCAAAGTTCGATCTCGACCACGAGACTATGACCAATAGACCCGACCCATGTCGGCCCGGTGTTTCAACCAGAAGCCAACCATAGGCCGGGGTATGTTACCTGCAAGACCACCCTTGGACTTCTTTCTCATACTGATACCTTATTTATTTATTAAATATGCATAAGATAAGAGAATTAACAACATGCACAACAATATCCAACAAACATGCATGTTCTAAAGATGCAATTAACGATAATTAAATATACAGCGGAAAAACATTCATACACAGATAATAATATCACAATAGAGAGAACTTATATTTATGAAATATGATACCAACTGGCTACAGACCAAGGACGTTCCACCCAACCATAGACACTATTTTTCCAAATCTCGACAACAGCGTCACCCCCGAGCCAGGGCTATGCATCGACAACGATGGTTCCAGAGTGAACTTGGTTATCATTCTAGAACCATCTCTGGAACCAGAACCCAGTTATCATGGAATAACTGGGTCCAATGAAGGTAGAGGCTATCATGGAATAACCTATGTCAACAAATGTCCCAGAAGTGCGTATCTTCATGGGTTTAGCGGAATATTATCAATGGTGCATCGAGGGTTTTTCGTAGATAGAAAATCCAATTACGAAGTTGCAAAAGAAAAACAAGAAGTTTGTTGGAACCGATAAATGCGTAGAAGAATTCAAGGGCTCAAGGAGCTGTTTAAGAAAACACAGATACTAAAAGTCCTTGACATGGACGAGGACTTCTTGGTATGTGCAGATGCATCCAACAAAGGCTTAGGCAGAATCTTGATGCTAGACGGTCGAGTGATCACTTACATCTCGATAAAGTTAAGAAATCATGAGAAGAACTATGCAAAGCACAACTTAGATTATTTAGTCACTGTGTATGCCCTAAGAGTGTGGGGACACTACCTGATTGGATGGAATTTCAAACACAAAAAAATGGACCACTGTGGTTTGAAACACCTTATTACATAAGTGACTTGAACGCGTGGCAAGGGCATTGGTCATAACTTCTCAACGAGTATGATTTTGAGATTACCTACTTAAAAGGAACCTTGAATAGAGTTGTGGATGTGTTGAGTCAGAGACCACACACAATTTTGGTGATACCTCTTTTGACGAATCTGCATGAAAGGATTCTAACTTATAGCGCGATGATGACTGGTATCCAGAGGTTAATAAATTTATCAAAAAAAACACCATGTTGGTACCAAAATTGACGGATATACTGTGGACAACGACGGATCATTGAGATATAATAACTGGATTCACTTACAACCCAACGATGAATTGAGAAGTTCTGATCATATGAGAAGCTCATAGAGCGGTGTACATGCTCATTCATGAGTCATGAAGGTGAGGACAAACCGTAAGATCTTATTCTTATGGAAGGGATACATGAGGACATCATCAACTGCATGGTGATATATCTAGATGGTCGACAGGTGAAGGCTGAACATAGACATCTAACAAGATTTCTACGGCCTCTTGATATTTTGGAATCGAAATGAGAGGTCATTTAAATGGAATTCATTGGGGAAATTGTCGCTGACGGAAAGGAGACACGACTCGATTTTCGTGATAATTCACACTTTGACGAAGAGTTCCCATTTTGACCTTGCACGTATGATGCATCAGGCACCCGTTATAGCTAGATTTTGTATCGACGAGATATTGAGACTAACAATGTACCAAAAGGATCATATACAATCGAGGATCGGTGTTTATAGGAGGATTTATGACTCATTTTTAGGAGGCCTTGGGAACCCTACTTAGCTTTAGTACCACGTATCACCTAGAGGCAGATGGACTGAGAGAACAAACGAACCAAACTTTGGAAGGTTTTTTTGAGTATGTGTGTGTGGTACCAATAGAAATGTTGGGAATAGTTGTGGCCGCTAGTCGAGTTTGTGTGCATCAACAACCATCAAAGCACCATTATGATGGTGCCATTTGAGTTTCTTTATAGGAAACCTTGTCAGAAACCTTTGAGTTGGGATTGACTTGAGGATGGGGTGTTGGTAGGACCAGAAGCGATCCAAGAATTGAAAGAACAATTACAAACGATATGAAATGGGATGGAAGAAGCGTAGGATCAACATAAGGGTTTCTCGATGTGCATCGCATCGACAATAATTATGAAAGGCCTAATGGCTAGCCATGCCTCATTCTTGAGGAGTTGTGCAATATTTATCTTGTATCCGTGTGTGACTTTAGGTCAGTGATCCTACGCATGAGATTGACTGAGTTATTGGCAGATTTTGGGAGAGGGTGCGCTCTGGTAGATGTTGGGAGAGGGTGCGCTCATGGATGAGCCAATCCGCCTTCTAGACCATTGCATTAGATAGCTACAGTGTCGAACTAACGATCACGTCAAGGTCTAGTAGGACAATTATACTCCACACTCAGCTACTTGGGAAGATGCATATGATATGCATCATCAGTTTCCCTTTGTTGATAGCCAGACATTTAGATATTGTCATATGCTTTATCTTTTCACTTGTATACTGTGAAACGTCGGGACGAAGTTTAAAACAAGAGGGGGTGTATGTAACATCTCGCTCGTGCACGCACCTGATGTGACTTATTCTTGTGGACACTTGTGTGCAAGTGATCCAGTTCACTATATGATTGATTGATTCGATTATGGAGCAGGATGATGCTTGTGGATTTGATGATATGTTATTTTATGATATTTATATCAACAGGTGCTATTGACTGGTTTTCCTGAGTGTGCATGACTCTAGACGTTTGAGGATGCCAATGGAATCGATGGATATCCTTGGACTCCGGATCGAGTCAGGGAGTGGACTATTATGGTTTGAATTTTTTGATATTACATATGTGGCATATGACTAGATATTATGATGTTGATTGTTATCGTTGACACGTTTCGTTGATGGATGCATGATGACGATAGCTTGCTAACTAGACTCACATTAGGAGTAAAGGAGTCACGCTTGAAAACCATAGATATTGAGGGAGAGGTGTGGCAGCATCCCTGCCATAGCCTACTAGCACTCTCGTCGTGGCTCAAACTATATGTTAACAATTACCTAGTTCGAGAGATCCACGATGTCATGAGGGCAGACTGTGACAGTCGCTCATGATGATTCTAACAGGCACGCAATAAGGCAAAGTCCTTATTCCTTAGAGGCCTTTAGTCTCCCACAAGGTCACCTGACGGAGTATTGACTCCAGGGGTTTGAGGTCTACCAAAATCAATCAAAAGGTGAGTGACACCCTTGGAGCACGTAGTGCGTCTTGAAGGGTACCTCACACAAATAAAATAGGAATGCAAGTGAGTGGCACCCTTGGAGAACGTAGTGCATCTTGAAGGGCACGTCGTAATTTTTAACTCGTAAGTTAATAAACCTAGTACCTAGAAAACTATGCCTCCTTAGGACATGGTCAACCTTAAAATGAATGATGGTATGAGTAAAGTTTAATAACTAATTTTCCCTTAAAAATTGTCGCCAAGTCTAGTGAATTTAAAACCTAGGTCTAAGTAGAACATGTGAACAAAAAAAAAACTAAATGGACATATAACAAGAAGGGGGGGTAAAGAAAATTCAAACATTAATAATTAAAGTAAAATTTTAATGAAGGATTAAATTATTAAAATGGTAAATTGTTGTTTATATTCTAAACCTATTAAATCTGAACTAAGAAGAAAAGGAGAAACTTAAGGAAAGGGGGAATGTCTAACATAGTAGGGAATCTAGTCTTTGGAACCTTGTAATTGTGAACTCAACTAGGTTTTAAGAAAGGCGTCAGTCATTTAAGAATTGTAAGGGAATAAAGGGACACTCGGGATCATTTTTAGGAACGCTTTTAGGTGGGTGAGGGAAATAGGAAAATTTAATTAATTAATAAATTGATTTTCTGGTGCAACTAAAGGGTCGGGTGACATGTGTACGGGGGAGGTTTATCCTAATTAAATTTAATAAAAATAATCTAAAGAGGGTTTGGGAAACTAATCACTAAGAAAACTCTATAAAAAGGATGGGGGAGGAGGAATATGGATCATGTCTAGCAGGCGTAAGGTTACGTTGCTGATATTTTTCTTGACTGATTTTACCTTGTGGGAGTTGGGATGCGCAACTCGAATTGAGAGTGGTAGCATGACCTTGCGAGGCAAGATGGGAGCTAGTTTTTCTTTGGTTTTGTGTGCGAGGCCCCTTTGCGGCTCGAGGGGCTAAAGGGGAAGAAGAGTACCCCTAGTGATGGCTGAGAGGTACCAGTGAGGTCTTGAGATTAGCAGAAGAAGAGGTTGACGTCGCTAAAGTGCCCTTAAAGTTGAAGAAAATCCTTTTTATCAAATGCTCCCGGCCACGATATGTAATTTGGTTGTTAAGTTTAATATCCTTGTATAAATTTTAATTGGTAATCTTATTCTAAGACAAAGTTCCGTATATTTAATTGCGCACCAAACACTTGTGGTTAATATGCAATGTAGTAGATCTGCAATGCAAAATGTTGTTAATATCTAGAGATTTTTACAGATCCTTTTATTTGCTTTACCAAATGATGTTTCTGAGTTGACTTGATTGAGTTTCTTAGGGCCATTACAGTGTTTCCTCCTGTCAATATTTCGTCCATAGTTCCTTTTTCCATTGACTTCCACGCAGAAATATTGTAGAGTCATTGATGTATGGAGTGCGCCCCGGTGAGGTCAAGAATTCATGAAGTTGGGTCCCCACAGATTAAGCTTAAAAACCCCATTATAAGCTTACATAATTTCCACACGATATAACCTTGAGTCACGGTCTCCTCTGAATATCTGAAGGTTTATTTCCAGATCTTTTACTCCAAGGTAATTCGGAGTGCACTTGCATGCACCATTCCTCGTGAAATTAAAATTTTAAACCAGACAGGATTATGGTGAAGGGCGAGTTGCATAAAGAAATTTTGAATTATATTATCTTTTATTACAAGAATTTCCTTTTTTTGCAGAAAAAAAAAACTCTTTAGAATAATCCCTTAGCTTCGAATGGTTCATCAACCGGTTTAAGGAAATCTGTAGGGTCTGCTAGGTATCTAGCCATTCCTCTCCTTTCTCAGAATTTCAGGGTCAGACGAGTTTACACTGGGCGCTCTATTCTTACAGCCAGCCCCTGCACCGTGGTTACTCGGGTAAGGCGAGTTACTGTGGGGGTTGCTGGTCAATTCAGGCTTAGTCCGCGAACTCACCCTCGTTACTCACACTCAGGCTTACACCTTGGTGCATGGAGTGGTGCTCAGTCCCTCCACTCGCCCTCGACCTTACCCCCACTAACTTAACACTTGCATTCTCAGCCTCTTACGCACAGTCTTGTACCTACACTCTTTCTCTCGCTCATATTTGGATGTTGCGCTCAGATTTTAGGCACCGTCTCCCTCGACTCGCGTATTCTACTCAGAAGTTTTTATTTATTGCACAACATTAAATTTCAGCGCATTCGGTGCTCAACGATCTTTCTGGAGATTGCCTGCGTTTCCATCTCGGATTCCTTCCACTCAGGGATGCGTGCTTGAGTGCGGTTGTATTTAAGTTAGCCCGAATCGTGCAGGCTAAGGTCTCCCTCGTAGACCGTAAGGTTTTAGATAGTTTTTTTCTACCAGTTTTTATTTATTCAGAGGATTGAACAGCATGGATGGAGAACCTCCAGATACTTATTGTGATTTCACCCTCCTTTAATCGCCCTTCAGGCCAATCACAGGTGGGATGGATCTGTAATAAACTCTGTGACATAATCCATAGGTACCTACAGTTAGTGAGAAGTTTAATTGCAAGGACTGCAACGCTATCTCCGATTGTATGATGATGATAACGCTATCATTAGTTGACTTGAGTCGACATTACCGCCTTGAGTTAATCTCAATTTATGAATTTGAGATGCTTTCCACCATGTCAAGCAGGTTGTAGTTTCCTGTACTTGAGTTTTAGCTCTGGGTGTTGGGTTCTCTGTCCATATTTTCCAAGGTACTAACTTGGGATCTTGTTCTTGGTCTTGAGAAGGTTACTAAAACCCTTAGTAATTAATTTAAGGTAGTTAGCACCTCCTTGAAGGCCTTAATTTTAGGTGGATACCTAGTAAATTTTAGAACCTTTTAATTTCTGATTTATTTATTTAATGTACATAACCTAGGGGGTGATATCATTAATTGGAACAAGTAAGTGTTGAGTTATGTCATTGCACCGAAGCTCCTCTTTAGCGTTGGCCTGGATTTGATATTGCGCCTGTTATCAATGAGATTGATTACTCTTGTGCCCTCATCATAATGATGGCATTTGATTGTTTAAGTAATTGTTTGTCTTGCTTACTTAAAAATAAATTAGATTCCTCTCTCGCCTAAATGAATTTGAATTGTGGTTGATAGAGTAAGTGTTATGTTTCCCTCGTGCCTTCTCTTATGTTGTCATATGAAGGTTTCCCAACCTTTAATTTCATCATTAGATGTATTAATGCATGACAGTTTAACAACTTTTATTTGCCGCATTATATTTATTAATTATTTGTAGACATTTTATTATTGCGTGAATGAAATATAAGGTGAGGAATGATTGGTGTAGATATTAGACTTCACACGCCTTGGAATTTGCTGTGATTCATAGTTAGATTTTTGCGCGCAGTAAATACTAAGAGGCATGAGTAATTAAGTGTTTAAGATTAAACGTGCACCTTGGATAATGTATTGTGTAAGGTTTAGATTACTACCCTTGCGCGCAACGAAAATTTAAGGTAATAATTGATTGTTAGGCTATCTCTTCTTGCACGAAATGAAAAGTCAATGAAATGAAGGGTTGATGGTTATTTACTTCTCGCGCCATAAAAATTTATTGTAACGAACGATCGTTTAGATATTATAGTTCTCGTGTGCCATGGTGTAAATGTCGAATTGTGCTTACTACACTGTGCCTTAAATTATGATGTGGCATGACTGATTAGTAATTAGTTTTCTCTCACTCCTTATTTATGTCAGTTTGTGAATGTTCTGGAATTGTTTACTATTGTGCGCAAGGATTATTAAATATCGATGAATGATTGATATGACGATGGTTGTCCTTGCACCACAGTTAATGATATTAATATTGTTGTTCTGTGATGATTATCCGTAGGAGATGATTGAGCGAATTATGATTTGTGTTGTTTTTGCATCGTTATTATTTAGGCATTGTTGTTATTGGGTTGCTAATAATTATTATGTTAATACATTGTTGTGCGGGTCATGGTTCATGAAGACGAGGTGTCGGCATTGTGTCATTTTGGATTACTAATGCTTTTAATTGTTTCATTAATATGTGATTGATGTGTCGACGATGTTGACTATTTATATTGACTCTCCTACACAACCTTAAAAGAAAAAAAAAATGACTGGTTGTACGTCGCTTGGTTTTCGTAACGGTGGGGATGTTACATATGGTATCAGAGTGGGTTCAACCCTACGACTATGGATATCCATGTCTTCCACTAAATTATACAC
The DNA here is from genome assembly GCA_009831015.1 of Picea engelmannii. Taxonomy (NCBI): domain Eukaryota; kingdom Viridiplantae; phylum Streptophyta; class Pinopsida; order Pinales; family Pinaceae; genus Picea; species Picea engelmannii. Next base: position 205,260 of record ML790536.1, on the reverse strand, counting down.
TTGATTAATAACTTAGCGCTAATCAAATTTTAATATGTCCGTGAGTTACTCATGGTTAGAGGACGCCGCGAAGGTTCACGACGTGGTGCCAGGAGAGGAGGTGTGACGCCTCCAGTAGCACCCACGCCAGAGGGGTCCAACTCCCAAGGAGAAGGACAAGTCTTGAGCATGAGCGGATTGTCGTGCGGGATGCGTTGGGTCTCACAAGGTCCTTCTAGGGAAATGTCATAGGAATTGACTAACCGTTTTTACTGAGATAAGGGTAGGACATCTATACCCCTGAGGGCCCACAGTGCGCCCCAGTGCATATTGGTAGAATTCACGGGGAACTCTAGCAGGTTAATTTCTCGTGTTCATGAGCACCACAAATGGCTCAGTTGACAAGGCATGGCTAGAGAGCAATGCGAAGTGCTTCACACTTTGCGGTTATGACCTTGAGTACGAAGGTCCACAGGGCGGTCTTCAGCTAAAGGGGAGCGCTCTTCTATGGTGTAAGACACTCCTACCTCAGTTAAACATGGTCGTCGAAGTCATGTTATGGGAATGGTTCTGGGAGAAGAATTTGTTAGAGGAATTCAGTGAGCGCCAGCTCAATGAGTTTAATGCCTTACGACAGGGTGGTCGTACGGCCTTAGATTATGAGATCAGATTTATGAAGATACTCCAGTATGTCTCACATCTGATCATGATGAAGATAGAGGTTAGCCAGTTCGTTTGTGGCCTTAACATTGACTTCGTGAAAAGGAGAGAGTCAAATGCCTCAATCGTTGCACGATGCAGTCTAATAGGCCTGTTATATGAATAATAATTGACTGTGGGAGTCAGGGAAGGAAACCTAGAAGATCGTCGGGACTTATGACCTCTGGTGCACAGAAAAATTAGACACCAACCAGACAAGACATATTGGTGTCAAGATGCGTCTATAGAACCCTTGTTCACGGCACCATAATGACAGTTTCCTTAGCAGAGAACCCCCTATAGGGGACCATCGCTTCAACAATAACAACGATATGGTCTGCTCAGCAGAACAGACTAGGGTTTTAGGCTGGTGGGCCAGCAGCTACTACTTCGGGGACCCGAAGTACTAAGATCGAAGAACTGATGTTGGACATGTGGAGAGCCACATTACCATCACGTTCGTCCAGTTGAGAGAGCCAGGATGGTCAATTCAACAGGACACAGTACCATTGTGAAGATGGGCAAGGCACATAGTATTCATGACCGTGGTGAATAACCTCCAGGTCGAGCACCATTCCACTGTGCTCGAGGTGTCAGGTACAATCACCACCCAAAATTTAGTATTTGTTAGATCCCAATGCTATAGAGAGATCTATTATAGTACCGCACTAATGGGTTTAGGTAAGGGCATTGGACTGGATGAGTGTTAGGCTATCTCTTCTTGCACGAAATGAAAAGTCAATGAAATGAAGGGTTAATGGTTATTTACTTCTCGTGCCATAAAAATTTATTGTAACGAACGATTGTTTAGATATTATAGTCCTTGCACGCCATGGTGTAAATGTCGAATTGTGCTTACTACACTGCGCCTTAAATTATGATGTGGCATGACTGATTAGTAACTAGTTTTCTTTCACTCCTTATTTAAGTCAGCTTGTGAATGGTCTGGAATTGTTTACTATTGTGCGCAAGGATTATTAAATATCGATGTATGATTGATACGATGATGGTTGTCCTTGCACCACAGTTAATGATATTAAAATTGTTGTTATGTGATGATTATCCTTAGGAGATGATTGAGCGAATTATGATTTGTGTTGTTTTTGCATCGTTATTATTTAGGCATTGTTGTTATTGGGTTGCTAATAATTATTATGTTAATACATTGTTGTGCGGGTCATGGTTCATGAAGACGAGGTGTCGGCATTGTGTCGTTTTGGATTACTAATGCTTTTTATTGTTTCATTAATATGTGATTGATGTGTCGACGATGTTGACTATTTATATTGACTCTCCTACACAACCTTAAAAGAAAAGAAAAATTATTGGTTGTACGTCGCTTGGTTGTCGTAACGGTGGGGATGTTACATATCGTATTAGAGCGGGTTCAAATCTACGACTATGGATATCCATGTCTTCCACTAAATTATACACTTGATTAATAACTTAGCACTAATTAAATTTTAATATGTCCGTGAGTTACTCATGGTTAGAGAACGTCGCGAAGGTTCACAACGTGGTGCCAGGAGAGGAGGCGCGACGCCTCCAGTAGCACCCACACCAGAGGGGTCCAACCCCCAAGGAGAAGGACAAGTCTTGAGCATGAGTGGATTGCCACACGGGATGTGTTGGGTTCACAAGGCCCTTCCAGGGAAATGTCATAGGCCTTGACTAACCATTTGTACTGAGATAAGGGCAGGACGTCTGTACCCCTGAGGGCCCACAGTGCGCCCCAGTCCATATTGGTAGAATTCACGGGGAACTCTAGAAGATTAATTTCCCGTGTTCATGAGCATCACGAATGGCTCAGTTGACAAGGCATGGCTAGAGAGCAATGCGAAGTGCTTCACACTTCGCGGTTACAACCTTGAGTACGAAGGTCCGCAGGGTAGTCTTCAGCTAAAGGGAAGCACTCTTCTATGGTGTAAGACACTCCTACCTCAGTTAAACATGATCGTCGAAGTCCTGTTATGGGAACAGTTCTGGGAGAAGAATTTGTTAGAGGAAATCAATGAGCGCCAACTCAATGAGTTCAATGCCTTACGATAGGGTGGTCGTACGGCCTCAGATTATGAGATCAAATTTATGAAGATACTCCAGTATGCCTCGCATCTGATCATTATGAAGATAGAGGTTAGCTAGTTCATGTGTGGCCTTAACATCGACTTCGTGAAAAGGAGAGAGTCAAATGCCTCAATCGTTGCACGATGCAGTCTAGTAGGCCTGTTATATGAATAATAATTGACCGCGGGAGTTAGGGAAGGAAACCTGCAAGATTGTCAGGACTTATGACCTCTGGTGCACAGAAAAATCAGACACCAACCAGACAAGACATATTGGTGTCAAGATGCATCTATAGAATCCTTGTTCACGGCACCATAATGACAGTTTCCTCAGTAGAGAACCCCTTATAGGGGACCACCACTTCAACAATAACAATGATATGGCCTACTCAGCGGAACAGACCAGGGTTTCAAGCTGGTGGGCCAGCAACTACTACTTCGGGGACCTGAAGTACTAAGATCGAAGAATTGATGTTGGACATGTGGAGAGCCACATTACCATCACGTTCGTCCAGTTGAGAGAGCCAGGGTGGTCAATTCAATAGGACACAGTACCGTTGTGAAGATGGGCAAGGCGCATAGGATTCATGACCGCAGTGAATAACCTCCAAGTCGAGCACCATTCCACTGTGCTCGAGGTCTTAGGTACAATCACCACCCAAAATTTAGTATTTGTTAGATCCTGGTGCTATAGAGAGCTCTATTATAGTACCGCGCTAATGGGTTTAGGTAAGGGCATTGGACCGGATGAGTGTAGTTTCATCGAAGTAGCGTCGGGTGCCAACCGAATGGTTGGAGAAAGGATTATGAAATATCGCTTAAACCTAGGGAAGAGTGTAAGGAAGTATGACCTACGTCACAAACTTACGATCTTATGATGACATGGTAAGTATGAACTGGTGGGAATTGCATGATGCGATGCTCAACAGTGAGGCAAAGCGGTTGAGTTGAACTGACGATGAGGGAAGGAGAAGAGTGATTGTGGAAAGAAAACAAGGAGTATCCTTGAGGTTCCTCCCTTCCCTACAACTACGGAGGAATATGCGCAAGGGATGCAAGCTATATCCACTCTTAGCGTTGGATGACAAGGGCTTGGTGAAAGGATTAGAAGACCTTCCAGTAGTATGAGAGTTTGTAGATGTGTTCCCAGAAGAGTTATCGGGTTTTCCGCCAAAGGAAAGATGGAATTTACTGTCGACCCCTAAGTTACAGGAATTGAAAGTGAAACTGAAGAGTTGTTGGACCTAGGACTTATACGTCCAAGTGTGTCATCATGGGGTGTGCCTGTTATTACCAAAGAAGGATGGGTCATGGAAAATATTCCTCGACTACCGTCAATTGAGCAAGGCGATGAACAAGAACCAATATCTGTTGCTAAGGATAGACGATCTGTTGATCAGGTGAAAGGAACGATGATGTTTTCAAATATTGACTTGAGGTCAGGGTATCACCATTTACGGATCAAGGAGGAACACATTCCTAAGACCATGTTTAGATGAGGTTTGGACACTACGAGTTATCGTTTTTACTAACAAACATCGTAGGGGTATTCATGAGCTTTATCAATGAGGTGTTCTGCGAATACTCAAACAAGTTTTTTCAAGTACTCATTGACAATATTTGGATATAATATCAGTCGAGGGAGACTAGGATGAACTTTTCTCCTGGTACTATATTGTCTATGAGAGAACAAATTAGAAACTGACAAATTGCTCTTTTGGGCATGTCATCTTCGGCGAAGGCATCGTTGTGGATCCAGCGAAGGTAGAGGATATCATGGAATAACCTGTGTCGACGAATGTCCCAGAAGTGTGTAGCTTCATTAGTTTAATGGAATATTATTGATGGTACATCGAGGGTTTTTCGTAGATAGAAAATCCAAGAAAAAAAGAAGTTTGTTGGGACCGAGAAATGCGTAGAATAATTTCAAGGGCTCAAGGAGTTGTTCACGACAACACATATACTAAAATTCCCTGATATGGATGAGGACTTCTTGGTATGTGCAGACGCATCCAAGGAAGGCTTAGGCAGATTCTTGATGCTAGACGGTTGAGTGATCGCTTACATATCAAGAAAGTTAAGGAATCATGAGGAGAACTACGCAAAGCACAACTTGGAGTATTTAGTCATTGTGTATTCCCTAAGAGCGTGGGGACACTACCTGATTGGACAAAATTTGAAACAAAAAAAAATGGATCATTGTGGTTCGCAACACCTTATTACGTAAGTGACTTGAACGCGCGACAAGGGCATTGGTCAAAACTTCTTAACAAGTATGATTTTGAGATTACCTGTTTAAAAGGAACCGTGAATAGAGTTGTGGATTCGGTGAGTCGAAGACCACACACAATTTTGGTGATACCTCTTTATATGAATCTGCATGAAAGGATTCTAACTTACAACACGACGATGACTGGTACCCACAGGTTAATGAATTTATCAGACAAAACACCAGGTTGGTTCCAAACTTGAGGGATATATTGTGGACAATGACAGGATGATTTAGGACTCGTTTCCAGGAGGCTTGGGAACCCTACTTAACTTTAGTACTGCATATCACCTAGAGGCAGACAGATTGACAGAGCAAACGAACCAAACTTTGGAATTTTTTTTTGAGTATGTGTGTGTTGGACCAACAAAAAAATTAGGAATAGTTTTGGTCACTGGCTGAGTTTGCGTGCATCAACAACCATCAAAGAACCATTAGGATGGCACCATTTGAGTTTCTTTATAGTCAACCATGTCAAACACCTTTTAGTTGGGATCGACTCGAGGATGGGGTCCTGGTAGGACCAGAAGTCATCCAAGAATTGAAAGAACAATTACAAACGATACGAAAAGGGATGGAAGAAGTGCAGGATCTGCATAAGGGTTTGGTGATGAGCATCGCGTCAACAATAATTATGAAGGGCCTAATGGCTAGCTGTACCTCATTCTTGAGGAGTTGTGCAATATTTATCTTGTATTCCTGTGCGACTTCGGGTCAGTGATCCTGCGCATGAGATTTACTGAGTTCTTGGTGGATGTTGGGAGAGGGTGTGCTCACGGCGGAGCCAATCCGCCTTCTAGACCACTACATTCAACAACTACGGTGTCAAACTAACAATCACGTCAAGTCCAGTAGGAGAATTATACTCTACACTCAACTACCTGGGAGGACGCATATGATATGTGTCATCAGTTTCCCTTTGTTGATAGCTAGACATTTAGATATCGTCAGATAATTTATTTTTGCACTTGTATTTTGTGAAACTTCAGGACGAAGTTTAAAACAAGAGGGGGTGTATGTAACATCTCACTCGTGTGCACACCCGATGTGACTTATTCTTGTGGACACTTGTGTGCAAGTGATCCGGTTCACTATATGATTGATTGATTCGATTATGGAGCATGATGATGTTTGTAGATTTGATGATATGTTATTTGATGATATTTGTATCGACAGGTTCTATTGACTAGTTTTCCTGAGTGTGCAGGACTCTGGACATTTGAGGATGCCAATGGCATCGATGGATCTCCTTGGACTCTGGATTGAGTCAAGAAGCGGACGGTTATGGTTTGAATGTTTTGATATTACATATGTGGCATATGACTAGATATTATGATGTTGATTGTTATCGTTGACTTGTTTCATTGATGAATGCAGGATGATGATAGCTTGCTAACCATACTCACATTAGGAGTAAAGGGGTCACGCATGACAACCAAAGATATTGAGGGAGAGGTCTGGCAACAACCTTTCCATATCCTACTAACACTCCCATCGTGGTGCGAACTATGGGTTAACGATTACCTATTTCGAGAGATACATGATGCCATGAGGGCAGACTGTGACAATTGCTCACAATGATTTTAAGGGGTGCACAATAAGGTGGAGTCCTTATTCCTTAGAGGCCCTTAGTCTACCACAAGGTCACCTGAAGGAGTATTGACTCCAGGGGTTTGACGTCTACCAAAATCAGTTAAAAGGCGAGTGGCACCCTTGGATCACGTAGTGCATCTTGAAGGTTACGTCGCACAAATAAAATAGGAATGCAAGCGAGTGGTACCCTTGGAAAATGTAGTGTGTCTTGAAGGGCACATCATGATTTTTAACTCTGTAAGTTAATAAACCTAGTACCTAGAAAACTATGCCTCCTTAGGACATGGTCGACCTTAAAATGAATGATGGTACGAGTAAAGTTTAATAACTAATTTTCCCTTAAAAATTGTCGCCAAGCCCGGTGAATTTAAAACCTAGGTCTAAGTAGAACATGTGAACCAAAAAAAAAGCTAAATGGACATATAACAAGAAGGAGGGGTAAAGAAAGTTCAAACATTAATAATTAAAGTAAAATTTTAATGAAGGATTAAATTATTAAAAGGGTAAATTGTTGTTTATAGTCTAAACCTGCTAAATCTAAACTAATAAGAAAAGGGGAAACTTAAGGAAAAGGGGAATGTATAACATAGTAGGGAATCTAGTATTTGGAACCTTGTAATTGTGAACTCAACTAGGTTTTAAGAAAGGCGTCAGTCATTTAAGAATTGTAAGGGAATAAAGGGACATCGAGGAGCGTTTTTAGGAACTCTTTTAGGTGGGCGAGGGAAATAGGAAAATTTAATTGATTAATAAATTGATTTTCTGGTGCAACTAAGGGATCACGTGACATGTGTACGGGGGAGGTTTATCCTAATTAAATTTAATAACAAGAATCTAAAGAGGGTTTGGGAATATAATCCCTAAGAAAACTCTATAAAAAGGATGGTGAAGGAGGAGTATGGATCACGTCGAGTAGGCGTAATGTTACGCTGTCGATATTTTTCTTGACTGATTTTACCTTGTGAGAGTTGGGATGCCCAACTCGAATTGAGAGTGGTAGCTCGACCTTGCGAGGCGAGCTAGGAGCTATCTTTTCTCTGGTTTTGTGTGAGAGCCCCTTTGTGACTTGAGGGGCTAAGGGGGGAGAATACCACCCCTAGCGATGGCTAGGAGGTACCAGTGAGGTATTGAGATTAGCAAGAGAAGAGGTGGACATCGCGCAAGCCTTCGAGTCGAAGAACATCCTTTTTATCAAATTCTCTCGGTCAGGGTATGTAATCTGGTTGTTAAGTTTAATATCCTTGTATAAATTTCAATTGGTAATGTTATTCTAAGATGAAGTTTCATATGTTTAATTGTGCACCAAACAATTGTGGTTAATATGCAATGTAGTAGATCTGCAATGCAAAATGTTGTTAATATCTAGATATTTTTATAGATCCTTTTATTTTCTTTACCAAATGATGTTTCTATGTTGACTTGATTGAGTTTCTTAGGGCCATTACTGTGTTTCCTCCTGTCATTAGTTCATCCATAGTTCCTTTTTCCATTGACTTCCACGCAGTAAGCTTGTAGAGTCATTGATGTATGGAGTGCGCCCTAGTGAGGTCAAGAATTCATGAAGTTGGGTTGCCACATATTAAGCTTGAAAATCCCATTATAACCTTACATAATTTCCACATGATATAACCTTAAGTTACAGTCTCCTATAAATATCTGAAGGTTTATTTCCAGATCTTTTACTCCAAGGTAATTCAGAGTGTGCTTGCATGCACCATTCCTCGTGAACTTAAAATTTTAAACTAGACGGGATTATGGTGAAGGGCGGACTGCATCAAGAAATTTTGAATTATATTATCTTTATTACAAGGATTTTTTTTTTTGCAGAAATAAAAACTCTTTAGAATAATCCCTTAGCTTCGAATGGTTCATCAACTGGTTCAAGGAAATCCGTAGGGTCTGTTGGGTATCTATCCATTCCTCTCCTTGCTCTGACTTCCAGGGTCAGATGATTTTACATTAGGTGCTCTATTCTTACAGCCAGCCCCTTCACTGTGGTTACTCAGGTAAGGCAAGTGACTGTGGGGGTTGTTGGTCAATTCAGGCTTAGTCCATGAACTCACCCTCGTTACTCACACTCAAGCTTACACCTTGGTGCGTGGAGTGGTGCTTAGTCCCTCCACTCAACCTAGACGTTACCCCCACTAACTTAACACTTGCGTTCTCAACCTCTTATGCGTAGTCTTGTACCGACACTCTTTCTCTCGCTCATATTTGGATGTTGTGCTCAGATTTCATAGTTAGATTTTTGCATGCAGTAAATAGTAAGGAGGCATGAGTAATTACGTGTTTAATATTAAACGCGCACCTTGGATAATGTATTGTGTAAGGTTTAGATTACTACCCTTGCGCGCAACAAAAATTTAAGGTAATGATTGATTGCTAGGCTATTTATTCTTGCGTGAAATGAAAAGTCAATGCAATGAAGGGTTGATGGTTATTTACTTCTTGTGCCATAAAAAATTATTGTAATGAACGATCATTTTTAAATTATAGTCCTCGTGTGCCATGGAGTAAATGTCTAATTGTGCTTACTACATTGTGCCTTATATTATGATGTGGTGTGACTAATTAGTAACTAGTTTTTTCTCACTCCTTATTTAAGTTATCTTGTGAATGTTCTGGAATTGTTTACTATTGTATGATTGATATAATGATGGTTGTCCTTGCGTCATGGTTAATCATATTAAGATTGTTGTTGTCTGATGATTATCCTTAGGAGATGATTGAGCGAATTATGATTCGTGTTGTTTTTGCGTCGTTATTATTTAGGCATTGTTGTTGTTGGGTTGCTGATAATTATTATGCTAATACATTGTTGTGTGGGTCATGGTTCATGGAGGCAAGGTGTCGACATTATGTCATTTTGGATTACTAATGTTTTTTATTGTTTCTTTAATATGTGATTGATGCGTCGACGATGTTGACTATTTATATTGATTCTCCTACACAACCTTAAAAGAAAAAAAAATTGACTAGTTTTACGTCACTTGGTTGTCGTAATGGCGGAGCCATTACAAGAAGCGCCTCCCATGCCCCCCACCACAACCCAACCCTTCAAAATTTTAATCCGTCTTCATCAAGTAAACTCTACTTCCTTGACTTTGGTCTTTCTTGTGCTTTGTTAATGAGTGTCTTTTGATGGTTGGAACTACATTAACTAGATGCATGTATGATATTTCTATTGCATTATGTAATTATAATAGTCTGGAGTAGTTGCATCTTTAAAATGGTTTTCCTTGCATGTCTACTTTACCTAAAGTCGTTGCATTACATGCATTCTAGTATTTAGTATTGTCCTTTGTGCATTTTATTAGCTCTAACTCGTTTGAAAGTATTATATAGCTTTTCCTAGAATCATTGAAGATCTTTTGCATCATGGGATAACTCAACATCGAGTTTCAAGCAAAATCGACATTTCCACTAAGGGTTTGTTATCATATTCTTTGGACATCAATAAACTATTTTTCTATGATAAGATATTTCAATTTCTTATGTATCCTACTGACATCTATGAATGCACTAAAATCATAGATAACAAAGATCCAAGAGAAGTAGACAAAAATCAATTTTGACAGAGCATTGTCCTAAGAAAGACACATATTTTCAATTAAAAATGCCTTTGCATGATATTTGAAGTCTCGATCGCAATGATATCTTGGCCACCAAAATAGGATATCTATAGGTTTTCCAATATTGTGAATTCAATGCAACTCTTGGAATATGATTTCGAGGCCCTTAGATACGAGAATGCACATTTATGTTTTATTGTCAATAAAGTAGTTTGAACTTCGCATGTTATGAAAACTATGAATCTAGATTTGAAAGAGGTTGAGTGACCACTTCTTGGAAAATCGTGTCTACCATATACACTCTACAAAAAGTGGTTCTTCAATCTAAGGTCCTAGGAGAAATTTATAAGCATATTAAGATAGGTAATAAGAGGTCTCAGTGGTGCTCATTTTTTTAATTAATTTTAATTTTTTGAGTAGTATGGTTTTGACTCAATATTAGCTTTTCTTTCTTAAAAAGATTACTAAGCACTCTCTCACATCTCATTACACAACAATCTTGAAGATTCGAAAAACATTTAAAGTCTCAAGTGTCTTTAAATTCCAATTCGATGCTTTGGGTTTTACCTAACTTTAATTTTTGTAAATGGTGTATATTTTAAGATTACCCATATGCATTTCTTTTTAAATTTTGGCCTAGTGCAAAGCTTAAAAATAGCTCGATCTCATTTTTTGCTTAGTAAAAAAATGTCTGATTTGTCGAGTTTAAATAAGTCAATTGTAAAGAGTGCCCTGAGTTGACTTTTGGTTGATCACAAAAAATGGCATGATCAAAGAAAGACCCTACTAAAAAAGTGGCCTCTTCAAAGAAAGGCCTTGATGAAAATGTGGCCCAATCAAAGAACGACCCCAATAAAAAAGTGGTTCTATCAAAGAAGTGCCTCAATAAAAAAAAGTGGCTCAATCAAAGAAAGGCCCCGATAAAAGGTGTCCCGATATCAATGTCAAAAATTAGTTTGATTGATTGATATGTTTAAAACACTCAATATTATCCTATTGAAGGAAAAAAAAAAATTGCCATTTTTTCCACAACTTTTGATCCTAAACACTATTTTAGACACTCTTTATATGAGTAGAAAGGCCTTGAAAATATCTACAACTTGTTTTTATATTTTTTTTCTATTTTTGTATGGATTTTTCACTTTTTCCAAATTATAGCTAAAAGGAATATTTTGACACAAAAATGAATATTTCATAATTTTCCCATAATTTTTAGAATAAACTCTTTTTTGGGCATAACTTATACCATTGGCGAGATCTCATTGATCTATACAATTTTGATATTATATGTTTTTTACAATTTGGCACCGTTTGTTTCATATTTGCAAAAGAAAAAAATTAAGAAGCTTATGAAAAATACGATACGTGGTAGAAGAGGGTAAAATGTTATGATTTGATCATCTAATCGATCCCAATCCACTCACTGATCCTTTCCCAAAGTTTGTTCCAAATTTAAACATGTTCGAATATACATGTTTGAAGACACTCCACCACATGTGTAATGCTTTCTTTCACATTTGTTGAATTTTCTTTTTACCCGTGATATTTAGACTCAGTGTATCCTCAACAGTGAGGCTCTTCCACTCATTTATTCAATTACTATTAGCAGTCACAGTAAAAACATGAATGGGGAGGTATACTAGATAGTCCCTAATATCACCATTGGGAACAAGAAGAAAATTCAAGTTTGTTATGTTGGCAATTATTCAAGAAAATATTGTTTCCTTGCCTATATCAATTTTATCAATAGTTGAATTTGAAATAAACAAATAGGTAGCATGGACTATTTAAAATTCTACTTCAAATGATACTAGTGAATAGATTCTCATCGGCTAAGGCATAAACCAGACACATTATTTGCAAGAGGAATTTCCCAAGAAAGGAATAGATCTAATTTCTCAAGTGGGAGATCTAAGTCTAAGGCTAGATCTAAATATCCTGGAAAGCTTGTAAGAGTATGTTGGAGATGTGGAAAAGAAGGTCACTGCAAGAAGTAGTGTAGATCCAAGGTTGAGAAAAAGAAGGGATCTGGAGAATCTCATTCTACAAAAGAAAATAAATCCAAGGAAGAAGGAGGGGATCTGTACTTGGCTTCTTCAATAACACATGCAGATCATGAGGCATGGTTGGTTGAATCTGGTGCATCCTTTCATATGAATCCCCACAGGGAGTGGTTCTGCATGAAAGGTATGATGTAGGTATTGTTTTCTTAGGTGATGATTCGAAAAACAGCATCATAGGATGAGGAAGATTCAAGTTAAGACTCATATATGGAAGGATGAGAATGTTGCCTGGTGTTCTGCACATCCCAGGTTTGGACAAAGATTTGATTTCTGTAAGAAAAATGGATGATGCAGAGGTAAAAACAATATTTGAAAAGGAAACATGTAGGATGGTTCGAGGAGAAATGGTGTTGTTGAAAGGAGTTCGGTTTGGAACTCTGTATAAACTAGAAGGAAGCTGATCCAGATTATTTTCGGCATGAAATGAGAGTGGAGATATAATAAAGAAATGCACAATGATATCACAGATATTCAGTAATATAACAAAGATGTATCAGAGATGCAACCATAAACATAAATATACAGTAATACACGATTTATATTAATGAAATAAATGTACAGAGACTGCAAAAATACAGAGTGAAAGACTCGCTAGAATGGTCGCATCTTATCTCTGAGAAGAGATGTGACGGCTACTCGCATTCACAAGCAGATGATTACAATGAGGCTCTGAAGGCCTTTTTACAATAAACAGAAATGTCAAAACCCTAGACATCCAAAAACCTAACCCCAGGAGATGAAGCACCAAAATTCATCTGGGCCCCGTTTGGGTAAGTCAGTACATCAACTTCCTGGGGTCGTAAATTTTGCATACGATCTCCATTTTAGGCGTATGATAGTGTTGGAAAACTGAGAGGGGGGGGTGAATCAGTTGTTACCGTGCTTAAACAATTATGCTTCTTTTAAAATCTTTACAAGGCACTCAATGATGGTCATGATAATGCAGAGAAATAAACAAAGGCACATTGAGCATCAGTCACATATATGAGAAAGACAGAGACAGATAATTCCTGAGGAAACCCATACAGGGTAGAAACCTCTTTTTCTTTATATGATAAGTATTATCTACATTCTTTACATTATCATACATATGAACACCAACTCATTGTGAGGCTACAACCTCTATTTTTGCAAGCTGCAACTTGCTGAGAGCACCAACTCTCTGTTTTCTCTAGCACCCACTAGAAGGAAGCACCAACCCCTTGGTTTCTCTAGCACCAACTAGAAGGAAGCACCAACTCCCTGGTTTCTCTAGCACCAACTAGAAG
>ML790536.1:175045-191704 GCA_009831015.1 Picea engelmannii | reverse complement strand
CCCACTTGAACCTTTGAGGACACCAGTCCTCCCTAGCACCTCCCAACCACCCTAGTATATAAATTCCTTGTTACTAAAACTTATTACAGTGATATAAATTTATTCAATGGCTTACCAGCCTTGTCGCTATTCCGTTACACTACTCTGCTCTATCTGCATCAGTGTCTTCTGCACGCCTCTATCACTTTCTGCTCTTCTGCCTCTTATGCTCTATGTTGCATAGCCCTTCAATGCACCATTCCTCGACTGTGCATTTCTGCTCCTGCATTCTGCCTCCTTGTCCACACCTTAATTCTCCTACACAGCGATAACCCTTATCTCTTCTTTGTTCAACATTATTATAGTCTCTATTGTCTTTGTGCATGCAATATTCGCAATGCCTCTGCATGCTCACTTTGTGCCAAATTCCTCCACAACTCGAGTGCTCTGTCTGATCATCATCGTGACTCTTCAGCTTCTCTGGTGGTTCCCACCACGCATCCAGCATCACTGGGTGTTCTTCTAAGATTCCTCAACCTCTCTGGCAGTTGAGACTCCTCATCTTCTTTGGCACAGTTGAGCTTATGCCTTTTGTTTCAGTTAGAGACTTCAAAGCTCATCCATCTGTCAATCCCTCTAAGAATCGTCTTCCTTCACTGGACGAAGCTTAGAGACTCTTCATCTCCTCTAGCGATCACACAGAGGTCTCTTTGAATTCTCTGGCAGAGACCATCAATGGTTTCTAGCACTTACACTGCGAGGAGCAATATTAGCCCTCCGATTATGCTCAAATTCACCTACACCGTTGGATTGGCTTCATGGGATCTTGCATTCATTTCAGCATTTTGGCATTCAGCAATTCGGCATTCATGTGACCATGTGTCTCGACACTCCCAGTCGCGATCCCCGAAAAGGATCTTGGTTGCTCTATCTTTTTCCTCCATCTCTCGCTGATGTGACCAAGGGCTGTGACCACAACCTTATTCAACAACTGCATTTGGTAATTTCACGTTTTGGCTCTTCGGCATTTCGGGACTCCTAATGTTGAGAGTCTCTGACTTCTCCATCTCCTGGTAACTGAAGTCTTGGTCTCCAATACATCAAAAAGGGAGTCGGTCAATGGTCCACGGTCTCTTCGAACCAACGGCTCAGATCATTTCGTGATTTCTCATATCACGAATTCGATATTCCTGTGGTGAATGTTCTTGATGCTTCCAACTTCCAATCCGCAAAACTTCGAAATGGGTTGGAATCAACGGTCCAGATCAAGCCTTGATCTGACGGCTGTGATTAAATCGCAATTTCGCATATTGCAATTTCGACATTCCTATTGTTCAGTGTTCTTGTCACTTCAAATTCCTGATCCGCGAAACTCTGAAATGGAGTCGGATCAATGGTCCAGATCACATCTTGATCTTACAGTTGCGATTAAGTCGCGATTTCGCATATCGCGATTTCAAGATTCCTGTGGTTAATATTCTTTAACATTTCCAACTCTCGATCCACGAAACTCCGAAATGGAGTTGGATCAATGGTCCAGATCACATCTTGATCTGATGACTATGGTTAAGTCGTGATTTCGCATATCGTGATTTCGAGAGGTTAGGGAACCCTATTCCTTTGACTCTCCAATCAGCAAAATGACGATCTTTCCCCACGTGTCCCTCTTGAATCAACGGTCATGATTTTATCATGATTTCGCAACTCCACGATCCTTCGTTGTGTCTGATCAACGGTCCATATTTGTCCTCGATCCAATGGTTGAGATTATATCGCAGTTTCATATATCACGATTTCGCGAGTTGAAATGTTGGAGCATTTCATTCCTTTGACTTTCCATTCAGCGAAATGTTGATCTGTGTCCACGTGTCCTGCCTGAAGATGGATGGTCCTCCTTCTTTCAGGATTTTGTGAGCCCGCTACTCCTTGCACTTTAAAGAACGTGCAGGTTCTCCTTGATCCAACGATGGTCGGATCTCATGCTTGGATCTAACGCCTGAGATTTGTCCTCCTCTTCAACGCGCTCTTCTTGTCTACATTGAGATCTGACAGCCATCAGGAATTATGAATTGTTGATCCAACGATCACAGTTGCTGCTCTTCCCAGATTATCACTGTTTTGCTAATCATCGTTGTTGTACTCAAGCCATCATCGTTGTTGTACTCAAGCCATCATCACTGTTGTACTTGCCATCAATGACAAGCATACGCTGCCTGTAAAACATGCCAACAGATAGCTCGTTGGAAAGGTATCATCGAGGAAATTAATTTTGGGGGCTCAGTTATGCCTTTAGCTATCATTGAGAACCTCGATCTCGAAAAACCTTCATTTGGTCCCTCAAAATGGCCCCGAAAGTTAAAAACTGCTAAAAATAGAAAATTACCAAAATTGCCAGAAAATTGTTTGAGCCAGTCGAAAAAGGTGGGTGGCCACCGATATCCACCTGGATCAATCCTCCCTCCTTAGGAAGCAATGGTATCCATTGCGTTGAGTGTCTCGGGGAGAGGGAAAAGCCTTTGTTGAATCTGTATCTTGGTGAGATGCTTGCCTTGTTGAAGACATCGCGCTGCTCAGTTTGTGGAAGTTTGTCACGAACTTGTTGCTGGCGGGGTTGACTTTGTTCAATCAGTCGGGCTATCTGATATGATTGTGTGCAGAAGGAATCTTTGCGTTTTGCTGCAATCTTATCGACCTGCTTCTGTTGGATAGAAGGTGCTTGGAACAAGGTTGTGGTGGTTGCAGTGTCCTTATGTTCCCCTTTTGAACAGATTGTGAAGAAGATGAATTTTGCAGTACGAGATACTACCTTGTGGCACTTTTTAGGTGGAACAATAGTCGGAACTACCTCTGGTATTCTGTAGAGATGACCCCCCAAAGAAACAATGACACTACGGGGTCGAGACTCATAAACAACATGGCACTTTCACATATATGGTTTTCCCAAGATAACATCATAGACATCTAGCGACATCACATAATACCTCATCCTTGAAGGGATGGATGCCATATGACAATTGACATTGTTGTCTGACACGAAGATCTCGTCCTTGGTGAAGCCACCCGATGTTGTATGGTTGCGGGTGCGGTGTTTTCGACAATCCCAATTGTGTGACGACCTCTGATGAGATGAGGTTCTTTTGGCTTCCTCTATCGACAATAAAATGCAGCGGGCTCCCCTTCACCCACATCTGTGAATGAAAAATGAAATCCCCCTCTTCAGGATCTGTTGGTTCTTCTGGTTGAATTGTTGCAGTCGTGACAATAGAAGTGGGGTCTGCGTTAATGATCTGTCCTTTACCAGTATTTTCATAATCAGATTCTGGATCAAGGTTCGGCTTCTTATATTTGATCTCGACCACCAATGACTGTTTTGAGTGACATTCATCGGTGTTGTGCCAGGGGCTTTTGTGTAAATCACACCATTTTCTGGTGTCCTTCTTTGTCTTCCTGTGACCCTTCTTTTCCTGTTGTTTGGAATGGTTTTCGGGAGACTGTTTGTTAGGGATGTCTTTGTCATACTTTGGTTGTTGGTGGTTTGCAGAAGTGAACTCTCATTTGTTCTGGTGCTTAAATTTCTACTCTATTTTAACAGGATATTGATAAGTAGCACCTAGTGATGAGATGTCCAGAAAATCCATTTCAGTTTGGATGTATCTGTGTAGAGCCCCATGGTATTTTAGAACCAAATGTCGTTCGGATTATTTGATACCCAGCTTAGTGTGCAAGGTATGGAAGGTATTGGTGAACTCTAGAACTTCTTGGCCCCTCTCTTGCCACAGTGTGGTCCATCTCATGTACTTTTCCTCATAGTTACCAACAGGGTAATATTGTTCCTTTACCGCATCCACAAAAAAATCCCAAGTGGGATCGACCACATATATTCAAGACTCCTCTGTGGAAATTTTCTCCCAGTAAGTTTCCCACCAATGTTTGACATGAGGGAGATATTTAAGGAGTGCAAAGGTGATCTCTTCTCTGTCGAAAAAATTGTGAACAGAGAAATACCCTTCTAGCAGATTTAACCATTTTTCTAGGGCTTATGCATCTATCTGTCCTTCAAATACAGGAATATCAAAATTAACTTATACCTTTAAAGGCAAGGTGCCTCCAAAGTGGCTACTTGATAAAGATGCACCTGTTTCTATTAGCAAGCATTGAAGGATGTAGGAAAAATTCTCCATCATTTCGTCCCTCTGTCGCGTGAGAGCTTGTTCAAGCAACAGACTGATAGGATCGTCTGCTCCGTCATTTTTCTTTTCTTATGCCATTAACGGTTTCTTGGGTGTGCGAGAGAGATTTTCCTCAAGAGAGACAAGCTCGAGACCCAACTTTCTATACTCGGACCTCGTGGGGGACATGCACTGGAAAAAAAAAGAATCAAGAATAGCCTCCTCTGATACCACTGATCTGAATTATTTTCGGCACAAAATGAGAGCGGAGATATAATAAAGAAATGCATAGAGATATTGCAGATATTCAATAATATAATAGAGATGTATCATAGATGTAACCATAAACATAGATATACAGCAATACATGATTTCTATTAATGAAATAAATGTACAAAGACTGTAAAAATATAGAGTGAAAGACTCGCTAGAATGGTGGCAGCTTATCTCTGAGAAGAGATGTGATGGCTACTCGCATTCACAAGAAGATGATTACAATGAGGCTCTGAAGGCATTTTTACAATAAATAGGAATGAAAAAACCCTAGACATCCAAAAACCTAACCCTAGGAGATGAAGCACCAAAACTCATGTGGGCCCCGTTTGGCTAAGTTAGTACATCAACTTCCCGAGGTCGTAACTTTTGCATACGATCTCTGTTTTAGGCGTATGATAGCTCGTTGGAAAGGTATCATAGAGGATATTCATTTTGGGGGCTCAATTATGTTTGTATCTATCATTGAGAACCTCGATCTCAAAAAACCTTCATTTGGGCCCTCAAAATGGCCCCAGAAGTTAAAAACTGCTAAAAATAGTAAATTGCCAAAATTGCCAGAAAACTGTTTTGAGCCAGTCAGAAAAGGTGGGTGGCCACTTATATCCACCTAGATTAGAAAAAATATTAGTGATGGGTGTAATAGTTCCATTGTTCCTGATATTGGAGTTGAAGAAGAAAGAACTCCTACAGTCTCTGGATAAAAGGTTATGATGTGGCATCAAAGACTGGGACATATCGGAGAGCAGGGTCTTCGAATACTACACAGTAAAGGTATGGTTGAAGGTATGTCTAACTTCTCTCTGGATTTTGATTTCTGTGAAAATTTTCTATATGGGTAGAAGAATCGGGTAAGATTCCCCTCTGGTGCAAAGAGGGCAGAAGGAATCTTACAATTAGTTCACAATGATGTTTTTGGATATGTGTCGGTCCCATCATTGGGAAAATCTATGTACTATGTCTCATTTATTGATGACTTCTCAAGGAATACTTGGATATATTTCCTCAGGAAGAAATCCTAAGTCTTTGATAGGTTTAAAGAGTTTAAGGCTCTTGTTGAGAATAAAACATAGAAAATAATTAAGGTATTGAGGACAGATAATGGTGGAGAGTTCTGCGGGAATGAATTTGAAGATTTTGTAAGAAGTGTGGTATAGCAAGGCAGAAGACTACTCCATATACACCTAAGTAGAATGGAGTTGCAGAAAGGATGAATAGGACGTTGATGGAAAAAGCAAGGTGCATGCTTAGTGGTGTTGGTTTAGGGAAAGAATTTTGGGCAGAGGCAGTGGGTACTACATGTTATCTGGTCAATAGATCATCCTCATCAGTGTTGGATGACAATACTCCACAAGAGGTATGGATTGGTAAGGAACCTTCTCTCACACATGTCAAGGTATTTGGTTGTGATGCATATGTTCATGTTTCAAAGGAAAACAAGAGTAAGATATATAAGAAGGATGAAAAGTGTATCCTTATTGGATATAAAGATGGTCTCAAAGGTTATAAGATTTTGAACCCAGAAACTAAGAAGGCAGTGTATAGCTGAGATGTGTTATTTAGAGAAATGAAGGATTTTGTTAAACAGGAAGTCCTACCAAGTAAGAAAGAACTAGAGAAGATAGAGTTTGATTTAAAAGATGATGAATCAGACTCTACAAAAGAACACGAATCAGAAGAAGAAGATCCTCATACTCCAGTATTGAGGAGATCGGTTCAAGAAAGAAGGCTACCAGAAAGGTATACTCCATCCGATTTTCATTCAAATTTTTCTTTGTCTATTACTGACGATGATCCTAGAACTGTCAGGGAGGCAGTGGATTCAGAGAATGGAAATCTCTGGAAAAGGTCCATGGATGAAGAAATGGCATCTTTGGATAAGAATGAGGCTTTGGATCTAGTGGATTTTCTAGCTGGAAGAAAGCCCATTGGCAGCAAATGGGTATTTAAAAATAACTTGAATGTAGAAGGAAAAGTGGAGAAATACAAAGCTCGGTTAGCAGCAAAGGGTTATTCCTAGGTTGAGGGAATTGATTTTGGTGATATTTTTTCTCATGTTGCCAAGTTAACCTCTATAATATTTCTATTATTTGTTGTTGTTGCATTTGATTTTGAAGTAGAACAGATGGATGTGAAGACAACATTCCTGCATGGAGATCTGAAAGAAGAAATCTATATGAAGTAGCAAGAAGATTATGATGTGAAGGAAAAGAAGGAGATGGTATGCAAGATGAAAAAGTCCTTGTATGGTTTAAAACAATCACTAAGGATGTGGTATACAAAATTTGATACTTATATGATGGGACTTGGCTTCACAAGAAGCAAAGAGGATCACTGTTGTATTTTAAATTAATTGGTGATCATTTGATTTATTTGGTCTTGTATGTGGATGACATGTTGCTGATAGGAAACAACAAGGAGATTATCCAGGATGTGAAAACTCAGTTGTCCTCTAAATTTGAGATGTAGGATCTCGGTGCTTCAAATTTCTTTTTGGGCATGGAAATTAAAAGAGATCGGAAAAAGAGGAAATTCTGGTTAAATCATAGAAAATATGTCAAGACAATATTGAAGAGGTTTAATATGCAAGAATGCAAACCGGTCAAGGTTCCTATTCCTATTGGTGTAAAGTTATCTGTGGAATAGTGTCCCAAGACACATGAAGAGGAGGAGGACATGTCTCATGTTCCATATGCGAGTGCAATTGGTAGTTTGATGTATGCAATGGTATGTACTAGACTAGACATTGCACATGCAGTGGGACTTTTGAGTAGGTATATGTCAAAACTAGGGAAGGAGCATTGGACAACAGTAAAAAGGGTTTCCAGGTATTTGCGTGGCACTGCTAACTATGGATTGTGCTTCAAAGGAAGAGCGGGATTGGACAGAGTGGTGGATATACATGGCTTTGTGGATACAAACTGGGCTAGAGATCTGGATCGTAGGAGATCTATAAGCGGGTATGTGTTTAACCTGTTTGGCAGAGCAAAAAGTTGGTTGAGAAAAATGTAGGCTATAGTGGCACTTTCAACTACAAAAATTAAATACATGGCAGCCACTCATGCAAGTAAGGAAGCAGTATGGTTATAAATATTGTATTCATGTATTGGGTTGGTACAACAAGCTATAAGGATAGAGTGTGACAGTTAGAGTGCAATTTTTCTGGTGAAGAACCTGGCTTATCATTCAAATAAAAATCATATTGATGTCCAATATCACTTTATGAGAGACATGATTGAAGAAAAGAAAGTATCACTGATGAAGGTGGACACTTTGAAAAATGTTGCAGACGTATTAACAAAATTTGTGAGCACTGAGAAGTTTTCTTGGTGTAGAGGATCCATGGGCATTCTTCCCCTGGATTGTTGATTATGTAACCCTGTAACCTCTTGTATGAAAAGAAAAAAACAAGTGGGATAATGTTGGGTATGTGTTATATTCTTTGCACGAATATGTTTTTCTGCCTCGGGAACTGTGTCACCTACCTCGGGAAACGTGTCACATATTTAGGTGGGTTTTCGACACATGGTTTTTGCCGATGGTTTTCTATTTCCAGTTAAGGAATTAGGGTTTTGGACATTGGGTTAGGGTTTTGGATGCCGTTGGCTCCTATATGTATATTGTATTGTAAACACTGTATTACACATGAATGAATATAGAATATGTTGGTTTTCCCAGTTTGGGTTTCCAAGGGAAAAATCTGTATAATGTTTGTATTTTCCATTGTGTCTTTTCTGTTCTTTTTATGAATATATGTTTGTAGTAGATATTTTACAAAGTTAGACAAGGTTAAAATCTACAAATCATTCTACTATTATTTTCACAATGAAAATGGTAACAAGAAGTTACAAAACATAATTACTACTATTGTATCCTCAATGTGATGAATCTACAAATGAATGTTATATTACACTAGTTGCATAAGAATTCTTTACTCAAGACTTAATGCTACATGAGAAATAAACTATGAGAATTCAAGGCACAAATAATATCATTTCTTTTGATCACAGGGACCCTATGAATAATGACTATTGTTGGAGTGGATAATAGACACACTTTAACCCATAAAGTTACAAGGGACTTAAGAAAGTTACTTTAAAAAGAAATAAAACCAGATCAAATTATTTGTGGATGTTTCACCTTCTCAAAGCTAGATGAAGGTGGAATTCGAGTGAAGAAATAACAAGTAGTGAATAACATAAATCTCAGGTTGCCAATAATAAAGTAGATTATACATTAAAAGTTGAACCAAGGAGTTGATACTACCGTACAATTTTCTTTTGAACTATTAATTCAATGACAAAATTCTTATAAGGACTTAATATTCTATTTCCACTGTCATGTTTAAGTGATGGAGAATGGAGTATTGGCTAAAGTGAGGAAAGAACCATCAGGATCTTAGAAGCATCAACTGTCATTTTTAAGTGATGGAGAATGGATTATTCGCTAAAGTGAGGAAAGAACCATCAGGATCTTAGAAGCGTCATGTTGACCATTTGAACCAAACACTTAGAAATCTAGCACATATCTGTTTGGAGATTTTACACATATATGTTTCGAGATAACATGTTTGAAAGGATGAAAAAAAAAACACAAGATCTTGAATATCACAACTAAGAAGCATCCATGCATTTGGGCACAATAGAAAACCTAAGCCACATAAATGTAAGTGGAAAAACAAATCAAAATTATTGAGATTTCCCTTCCCTAATTTTTTGTTGAAAAATCATGTGAAAATCTGAATTCTAATAGGAAACCTCATAGGAATTAAAAGACAATGCAATATTAAATCATCATTCTTCTTAAGGATAAATTAAAACTTGTAAAAGGGAATTAAAGAGGCAAAGATATAAAGGTTGGTTTGGAATGTGAATAGTTGGGAAAATGAAAACTTAAAACTATTCAATTGTTACGGCTTCAACTGTTATGGCTAAAAACAATGTACAACAGGTAATATATATATTAAGAATTAGAAAAATAACGTCAACAATAAATTCATGGCAACACAACTCGACAATATCATAATGAATGAATTTCACATGACACATAAACATTAATAGCATAGTAGATTAACACATCATGAAGATTGAAACAAATTACGAACATTTAATCAGATAGAGAATATAAATGACTACCCACCCATCCTACCCTGCAAAGGTTAGGACCTCTAGGACACATAAGAAACACTCAAGACCAGGTTCCCATCGATTTTGACCATTTAAGGTCTCAGGGTTGGCAATTGTTCTGAGGAACAAGGAGGTTTCTACATCCCACCCCACATAATCAAGTCCAGGCCGACTAAGCTAAATAGCATCATCAATGATCAACCAGGTGCAAAAGAATTCTAATAACCAACACATGTAACATAAAAATTCTATGGTACAAGAGAACTTTAATACTAAATCCATCCAACATCGACATAAGTCAAGGTGCAAAAATATTCTTAAATTCTAAGCGCGCTATTAAATCAATCATCAATTACAATACTCCACCTCATAATCAAAGTAAGCACATGATCTAGTTTCTGGATGACATAATTCACTGATTGATTAGTGCACACAATCAATCATTCACAAGGATCATACAGTAATGTCATGGTCAATGTGATAGAAAACTTAAGCGTAAACATTAAGCATCAAGTTAGCCCATAGCACAAGAAATCTAAACACTTATTCACTAGCTTAAACCAAAGCGCAAGGGAAATCAATATTAACAATCAAGCCTCAACATAGATTAGTGGCGAATTAGAATCTAAGTAATAAAATAATCTTGCATCAATAAATATAAGTGGCAAAATAGAATGTAATTATTACAATTATCTCTCATCAATATCTACGTGGTGAAATGAAATGTAATTATTTTTGTTCTGGGCCATATTTTGAATATTTACCTAATCCAATTTAATGTAACTATTTTAGTTTTGGGCCATATTTTGCAATATTTACCATGATGAGGTAGACATGCCTCCCTTATAAACCACGCTATAAATTTGATATATATATTCTTTTTCTTTTTAACACAATATATATTTTAGAATTAAAGTGATTAAAGTTTCCAATCACCAAGCTCGATGTAGAAACCACAAAACTTGATGTAGATAGGGTGCTAGAGTAAGAATTGGATGTAGTGTCTCCACTATTACCATTAATTGATTTTTATTNAATATATATATATATATATATATATATATATATATATATATATATATATATATATATATATATATTCACTTTCATTTGATAGATTCATTTAGATCACTCAAAATGTAAATCATTGAATGAGCTTTTCATTCATCGATTGATATTTCATAATTTAATATTAAATAATCATTTAAAAACAAATAATTTAATCATTCTTTATAACTATTAAAATATTTTCTAAAAAACATTTTCACAATTTAAATATCAAATAGTTCCTAATAACACTTTCAGAAATGAAATAGCGAAAAAAACATAATTTTTCTTCAAGGTATGTCTTGCGATTTTACTACATAAACATATCATCATCATCGCTAAGGTTTTCGCTCCACAAGTTTTCAAATAATCATTTCAATAATACACCACGATATTGTTAGTGAACCAATGATTACTAATGAAACTTACCGTCTTGGAATAATTACAAAGCATTAATTTAGTAAACATTCAGTTTCATTAATAGACCATTTGAATACCATTGAGTCTAAATTTATTAACAAAATTTACCATCCTTAATAATTACCATAAAGGAATGTAATGAAGAGGGAGGAATCCCGCCATACAAGGAACATCTGTTCATTAATCAAATCCTGCTTTTTAGAAAAATTAAATGACAAAGAAATCCTAAAAGAAAAAGCTGGGAAATAGGTCCCCATAATTCACTGAGGAACACGCCTAACAAGAAGGAGTGGCTACGATTTTGTTGAGGTGGGAGGTAAATTCGTTGGGGACAAGTGTCAAGCGCAGAGGGAAAAAATTGTCTTCAATAGAGGCAAAAGATTGTCTATGCATCGAAGATAGACTATCATCGCTGAGGAAATCCAGTTGTTGAGGTTCTATGAACGCATAGATGCATTGGTTGAAATGAAGGAAACCCTCCAAGAGTAAACTCTGACCTAGGCACAATTAGTCTGAGCGTAAAACGAATAAAGGAGAATGCACAGATGTTCTAGGCGAAAAGGTAAGTCTGAGGTATACGAATAAGATAAAGAAAGCGCAGAGGATTCTGGGCGCAAACATTAGTCAAGCGTAAACACAAAATGAAGGAGGAGGCACAGAGGATAATGGGCACAAATACCAGTTAAGTGTAAGAAAAGAAATAAGAAGGATGCGCAGAAGATTCTGGGCGCATATACCAGTCAAGTGTGAACACAAAAAGAAGAAGGATGTGTAGAGGGTTCCAGGTGCATATACCAGTCAAGTGTAAACACAAAAAGGAGAAGGATGCATATATAAATTAGAACTCAAGACTGAGGACCAAAGTCCAAACCAAGCCACCAAAGAGAGAGGCATAAATGCACTGCACGCAGGCACAAAACTTGCACTGAGCAAGAGTGGATATAGAAAATGCAAGGCGTTCTAGAAACAGTGAGGGCGAAGGTGAGCCAAGAAGGCACTAAGGTTATTATTGAAGGATCAGGGAGGAAGATGCAACCCTTTTTAAAAGACACACCAGGGCTACGATCACTGCAAAAATCATTCCAAGTAAAAAAACAATAAATAGATAAGGAAGAATTGACAACCAATGGTTAAGGGAAAAAATTGATCAAAAGAACTTTCAGTCAAGACTTCCAACGGACGAGTTAACACATTGACTATAAAAAAAAAATATTCATTGTAGACAAGGATGATTTGAATATGATACCAACTGGATATAAAATGATCTGATACAACCAATGCCTAGATAAACATGAAATATCCATAATCCCTAAAGGAAACCAACACTCTTACCAAAAGGAAAATCAATTTTATCACTAACGCAACAGATCGTCCAATGTGTGTATATCTAGACTAGTTTTCCTTTTCTTATTTCAGATTACAAATATAACTAAGATTTATAAATAAAACTCATGACAAGAATACGTCATTCGACTACCAAAACCATACAAGTATAATTTAATCTCAATACAATTAACAGTTTTACCCGGAATACCTTGATCGACGATGACGAATCCGAAGTGGTTGTCCCACATTTGCGCTCCATCTGACTCATGTTTGCTAACCGCTGAGACCTCCCCGGTACCTCCTAGCCAATGCTAGGGGTACTCTTCTTCACCCTAAGCCCCCCGAACCAAAAAGGGGCCACGCACACAAACCATAGAAATCTAGCTCCAAGCTCGCCTCGCAAGGTCAAGCTACCACTCTGTATTCGAGCTGGGTATCCCAACTCCCACAAGAAAAACCAGTCAAGAGTAAAATACGACAGCATAACCTTACATATACCAGACGTGATCCATACCCCTACTCCCCCATTTCTTTTATAGAGTTCTTCTTAGTGACACTCTCATTTTCACATTAAATTCGTTTATTAAAACTTAATTAAGAAAACTTCTCCCCTGTACACTTGTCACTCGATCCCTTAGTTGCACCAGAAATTCATTTAATTAATTAAATTAATTTGTCAATTTCCCTCACCCACCTAAAAGTTTTCCTAAAAATGCTCCTTGATGTCCCTTTATTCCCTCACATTCCCTTAATGACTGACGCCATTCTTAAAGCTTAGTTGAGTTCAAATTTGAAAAGTTCTCTAGACTAGATTCCCTTCTCTGTTCCACATTTCTTTTGTATTTAAGTTTCCCCTTTTTGGTCTAAGTTCTAAATTAGCACGTTTTGCACATAGTGAGCAATTAATGTTTTTGGATGAATTATTTCTCCTTTAATTTTTAAATTTTATTTTTCTTCATCCCCCTCTTTATTAATTTATTAATTAGTTTTAGTCCTTATACCCCAGTTAGACATACACTCTATTTTAAACTAGGGTTAGAAAAATTGTTTTTAAGGGAAATTTTATAATTAATAAACTTTACTCATGCAACATTTATTTTAAGGTTGACCATGTCAAAATGAGATATTGTTTTCTAGGTACCTAGGTTCATTGACTCACTAGTGTTAAAACCACGACTTTCCCTTCAAGATGAACTACGTGCTCCAAGGGTGCCCCTTGGCTTCATTCATGTTTCATTTATGCGACATTCCCTTCAAGACGCACTACGTGTTCCAAGGGTGCCACTCGCCTTTTGACTGATTTTGGTAGACGTCCGCCCTTGGAGTCAATACTCCATCAGGCGACCTTGTGGGAGACTAAGGGCCTCTAAGGAATAAGGACCCTGCCTTATTGCACGCCCCTTAGAATCTTCGTGAGTGACTATCTCAGTCTACCCTCATGACATCGTGGATCTCTCGAAATAGGTAATCGTTAACCTATAGTTTGATCCTCGATGGGAGTGCTAGTAGTTTGTGGCAGGGATGCTGCCACACCTTGTTGAGTGCTCAACACACCCTAAAAGTATTTATGAAATTCGGTCACTTTTGGGTACCACTTGTTTTGGTTTTTTGTTTACTGTCTGAATTGAGTTTAATATGGAGGGATAGTTTATTTTGTTTCCATGACTCTCATTGATCGAATCAGATTTGTTTGAACTTGTTAAATGAAACCTAGTTTCTAAAGAACTTGGCATTCTAACGTAGAATTTGTAGCTAACTTTGTGACAAGCGTGCTTATGTTCAACATCGAAAAAATCCAAGCAGATAAAGTGGCCACACAGTGATAATAATCATCGATCGTCGATGAACCATCGGTGTCGGTAAAAGGCGGAATAAGTTCATGTTAGTAATTCACCACGCAGTTTCAAAAGATAGTCGATCACCGTCGGCATCGACAGAATACGAGAGTACTAAATGTTGACATGAGCCATGATAAACCCCGATAGCAGATGACAAATGTGTTGGTTCGGGGTCGATGAAATCTCGAAGAGTTAAATCACTAAAAAGTTTCGCGTTGATGCATCTCTGATTGTTGATCCTCAATGCACTTTCGACATCGAAAATTTTCGAGAGAGTTAATTCAGGAGCAGTTGGTTAAGCTTATCACCCATCGTCTATCCTTGATACCTTTCAACGTCGATGGAGTAGGATCTGTGGTGAGAACAATTAGCTAAGGAAAAGTCCTTGATTCCGAATAACACGATTAGACGAAGACATTGGTTTCAGGTGCCACGTGTCTTTTTTGCATAGATTCGTATGCTCTAGTTTCATCTTGAGTCATCTTAAGGTTCCCTGTGTCCTAGTCATGCCCCCCAAGTCATCCTTACCACATAATCTTTGTACGACAAGATGGATAGGCGTCAGATATTTTGTAGGGAGATATCAACAAAAAAAAGTTTAAAAATAAACCCTCACCCCCAATCCACCATCTAGATTGGCGAAACGATGGGATGTTTTCAGCGCATGATATGATCAGATTTGTCTTTTAATAGGCCAGTTAATGATTCACCCTGCATACATTGCTACCCCATGCACCCATTACACAATAACGATTTGAAATCACTGATAGGCCACGTTACAACCCGTGCCCGTGTCATCGACCTACGATCAAATTTAATTTTAAATGTATTGAAGATATGGCGGCATATTTTATAGAACTGCACTCATATCCTGTATTGAATGGCTGATGCGACAAGGTAAGTTCATCTCTGTTTAAATCACTAAAACGGCTTCGAACACTTCTATTCTCACACAAGTTTCCATTTCCAAAGCATTCTAAGAAGCAAAGCGAGCGTCTCAATTCTGTGTTGATTCTCAGACCATCAAAACTAGGTTAAACAAGCAACAAAGGTATGTGTTAAATTTTATCAATTCAGTGATCGTGATTTGTTATATATGTTGCACGAAATTGCAAGTAGTCAACACTCCCCGCGTGTATCGTGAAAAGGGACTAACCGCCTCTTGTGGATCCTTGAAATCTGTCGATGATAAGTTTACCAATCACTCGCGGGTTTTGGTCTAACGATAGTCGTACTACCGCAAAAATGGTATCATAGCTACAGGTAAAAAGATCGATACACACTCGGCTCACACTGAGGGGGAGATTGTTTCATGAAATTGCAAGTAGTTAGTGCTCCCCGCGTGTATCATGAAAAGGGACTAACCACCTCTTATGGATCCTTGAAATCTGGCGCTGATAAGTTTACCAATCACCCACGGGTTTTGGTGTTGGGTATGTGTTATATTCTTTTCGGGCCGACATATTTCCGCCGAGCCGACATATTTCCGGGACCACATGATATTAGGTGGTTTTTCGGCACATGGTTTTTTGTCGATGGTTTTCTATTTCTGGTTAAGGAATTAGGGTTTTGACTAATCCAGGTCATTGGGTTAGGGTTTTGGATGCCGCTGGCTCCTATATGTATATTATATTGTAAACAATGTAACAGAATGTATGAATATAATATATGCTGGTTTTCCCGGTTTGGGTTTCCAGGTGAAAAATCTCTGTGTAATGTTTGTATTTTCCATTGTATATTTTCTGTTCTTTTCTAAATATCAGTTTGCAATAGATATTGTACAAGGTTAGAATTTACATTTGGTATCAGAGCTTTATTGGCTTCAGGGGGATGCCTTTGTCATCAAGGGTTTGGCTCGGGACTGTGATAAGCCTTGTTACAGTGGGAGATATGCGGTATTTTTTTTTAGGTGAAAAGAAATGGCAAGCAATTCGAAGATGGAGATTGAGAAGTTTAATGGGAAAATCTTTGAGTTGTGGAAGATCAAGATGGAAGATCTTTTGGTGGACAGAGATCAGTGGATCGCGGTAGATCCAGGTACGACACCTACAGGAANATGTGTCAGAGGAAGCTACAACCAAGGATTTATGGGAAAAGTTGGGGAAGTTGTATCAGTCTAAGTCCCTGGTAAATAAACTATTCCTGAGAAAGAAGCTGTATAACTTGAGGATGAGAGATGGGGACTCGGTGTCAGAGCATTTGAACGCCTTCAATACTGTGGTAAGTCAGTTAGTATCTGTTGATATTAAAATTTCAGATGAAGATAAATGTATCAGTTTCTTGTGTTCTTTAGCAGACTCGTGGGATAGTCTGGTTGTGGCCATAGGTAGTAATACACCTTCTTTGAAGTTTGAAGAAGTGGTCTCGTCCTTGTTGTCGGAGGAGATGAGACGAAAGAATATGGAAGGACATAGCACATACACATTATTTGCAAGAGGACGTTCCCAGGAAAGAAATAAATCTAATTTCTCAAGTGGGAGA
>ML790536.1:114557-158759 GCA_009831015.1 Picea engelmannii | reverse complement strand
CTTATATGCTAGGACTTGGCTTCACAAGAAGCAAAGAGGATCACTGTGTGTATTCTAAATTAATTGGTGATCATTTGATTTATTTGGTCTTGTATGTGGATGACATGTTGCTGATAGGAAACAACAAGGAGATTATCCAGGATTTGAAAACTCAGTTGTTCTCTAAATTCGACATGAAGGACCTTGGTGCTTCAAATTTCATTTTGGGCATGGAAATTAAAAGAGATCGAAAAAGGAGGAAACTTTGGTTAAATCAGAGAAAATATGTCGAGACAATATTGCAGAGGTTTAATATGCAAGAATGTAAACCGATCAAGGTTCCTAATCCCGTTGGTGTAAAGTTATTTGCGGATCAGTGTCCCAAGACACATGAAGAAGAGGAGGACATGTCTCATGTTCCATATGCGAGTGCAGTTGGTAGTTTGATGTATGCAATGGTATGTACTAGACTGGACATTGCACATGCAGTGGGACTTTTGAGTAGGTATATGTCAAAACCAGGGAAGGAGTATTGGACAGCAGTAAAAAGGGTTTTCAGGTATTTGCGTGGCACTGCTAGCTATGGATTGTGCTATGAAGGAAGATCGGGATTGGACAGAGTGGTTGATATACATGGCTTTGTGGATGCAGATTGGGCTGGAGATTTGGATCGTAGGAGATCTACAAGCGGGTATGTGTTTAACCTGTTTGGAGGAGCAATAAGTTGGATGAGCAAAAGACAGGCTGTAGTGGCACTTTCAACTACAGAATCTGAATACATGGCAGCCACTCATGCAAGTAAGGAAGAAGTATGGTTACAAAGATTGTGTTTAGGTATTGGGTTGGTACAAGAAGTTGTAAGGATAGAGTGTGACAGTCAGAGTGCAATTTTATTGGCGAAGAACCCTCCTTATCATTCAAAGACAAAGCACATTGATGTTCAATATCACTTTGTGAGAGACATGATTGAAGAAAATAAAGTATCATTGATGAAGGTGGACACTTTGAATAATGTTGTAGATTCATTAACAAAATCTGTGAGCACTGAGAAGTTCTCTTGGTGTAGAGGATCCATGGGCATTGTTGCCCTGGATTGTTGACTATGTAACCCTGTAACCCCCTGTGTGCAAAGAAAACAACAAGTGGGAGAATGTTGGGTATGTGTTATATTCTTTTCATGAGAAGAAGTGGTTGAGCATATGTGTCAGGCACGCAGGGGGGTTAGAGGGGGGCGGAGCCCCCCGTGTGGGGGTTCGGGGGCAGTGCCCCCGAATTTTTTTTTTCGGGCCGACATATTTTCGGGACCACATGATATTAGGTGGGTTTTCGGCACATGGTTTTTTGCCGATGGTTTTCTATTTCTAGTTAAGGAATTAGGGTTTTGACTAATCTAGGTCATTGGGTTAGGGTTTTGGATGTCGTTGGCTCCTATATGTATATTGTATTGTAAACAATGTAACCGAATGTATGAATATAATATATGTTGGTTTTCCCGGTTTGGGTTTCCAGGTGAAAAATCTCTGTGTAATGTTTGTATTTGCCATTGTATCTTTTCTGTTCTTTTCTAAATATTAGTTTGCAGTAGATATTGTACAAGGTTAGAATTTACATTTGGTCTAACGGCAGCCGTACTACCACAAAAATGAGGATTGTTGGCATATTTACAGGCAAAGTGTGCTTGTCATTAATGGCAAGAACAACAATGACATTGCCATGTTTATAGGTCGAGTGTTCTTTCCATTGATGGCGAGATCAGAGTGTGCATCGATGGTGAAACGTGAACAACATAAGCTCAGGTGAAGAAGAAAATAGTAGGTAGATATCAAATCTTAGGAGAGATAGCATCCTAAGATGGGCAGACAAGATTTGTAGAAGGATCAAAAGGTCGTGGCCTTTGACACTTAGATATTTGAGAAAGACAAAGATCAAGAGGAGGAGCGACACTAGTTGTTGGATCACAAATATTGAATACCCAATGTTCGTTAGATCAAAGTCCAGTAACCATAGGAAGCGCAGAGGAGAAGTATAGATTTGATCCGTTGGATCTGAGCGCCAAGGACCAAAAACCGTCAGATCTAGTATAACTGTGAAGAGGATAAGTTTGAGATCCATCCTCAAACTCCGTGAAATGAGAAATCGTGATAAGATCTAAACCATTGGATCCATAGGACATGTGGCGAGAGATCAACATTTCGCTGACTCGCGAACTAGAAAAGTCAAAGGTAAGAGTTGTAGGAACTCGCAAAATGCGAAGTCCCAATAAGATCGGGAGTTGGAAGAGTCTGGCTTGGCTCACGTTCAAACACCCAATATGCGAAGTCGCGCTTTGATCACAGTCGTCTATCAAAGAGAGAATGAGGACCGTTAATTTGAGAAGGACATGTGGCATACCACGTCAACAAACCACGTCGGCAAGGAAAGGTGGAAGACTACGTCAGCAAGGACATGTGGCACAATCAGACAATGACAAGGGTCAAGTTGATTCATCATTTTAGGTATGTGGAAATCACAAATTCGAGTGACACGTGGAAGTTTCTCGACTCATGACACATCATCGAGTGACACAAGAGTTACGTCACTCCAAGAGTTTTTCTTCAAGATTTTTACCACCAGTACTTTCCCAAAGACTCGAAGTCTCGAAGGCCGAAGTCCCGGAGTGGAGGATAGTCATTGGATTAAATAGGACACGCATCAGTGGATTGTCAACTCCGGGAAAAAGAAAAGGAAGGATGAACGAGAGTTTGAGAATT
The DNA here is from genome assembly GCA_009831015.1 of Picea engelmannii. Classification (NCBI taxonomy): domain Eukaryota; kingdom Viridiplantae; phylum Streptophyta; class Pinopsida; order Pinales; family Pinaceae; genus Picea; species Picea engelmannii. The sequence continues at coordinate 156,030 of ML790536.1, read as the reverse complement.
GAAATCTCCGAAGTCCGGAGACACGAAGGATATCTTGATCGTTGATCCAAGAGGGACATGCATTGTTGGATCATGGACTCTAGTTGAAATTCTCCAGGAGAAAACAATAACTTGAGAATTGAAACTCCTGGAGCCCGGATCACGAAATCAATCTCGTCCGTTGGTTTGGAGGGACACGTGTCATTTGATCACTGAGACTAAGGATCACGCGTGGATAAAGGAAATAAGGAAGAACCATCTATTGAAGAGGACATATGTCAGCACATCTTCCATTCAGAAAAATATCTAGTCAGCAGCAACAGGACTTGAGAGTTGAAACTCCCGGAGCCTGAATCATGAAGGAAACCTCAGTTGTTGATGGAGGAAGGAGAGATCTGGTCCGTGGACTCAAGAGGATAGATCTGAACCATCCATTCAAGAGAATTGTCTAGATTGTGAGATTGATGGTCATGCTCCATTGCGGAGCCAGAACATGCTTAGGCCTTAATTTTTCATAAGCGAGCCGCAAATGAAACAATGGTTTTGGAGAAAGGACGCATGGAGGCTAGTGGTAAATTACGGGGAAAAAAAAGTTTGGTATAAACCACCTTTGGACGTGCCTGCAATCGCTTGGTCACATGAAGCTCATAGCCTAAATTCATATCGTTAAATGGAGCCAGCGCTCAGTAGAAAGAAATCAAGAAGTGCCTACTGGTTAGGCATTTAGTCATCATCGGTGGTCACGTGAAGGAAGGGGCTTAGAAGCCAAAGAATCCACAGACGATTGATTGTAATTGATAGAGAAGATGAAGAGTTTTGAATGCCAGAGAAGCCAAGGAATCTCAGGATAATGTCCACTGATGATGAAGAGATTCATTAACACCAGAGAAGACGAAGAGTTACCATGATGATCAAGAGATGACTCAATGTGAGAAATGTATGCAGAACAGAGAAGTGAAGTGATTCTGTTGTTGAGCTATGGAGAAGTAAGGAAGAGCTGGAGTGAACAACCAATAGGGTAGAACAGTGACAATGTAAAGAGAATGCAGAGGTATTGTGCATGAAGTATGGATAAGGCGCACAGAGAGTATAAAAACGTAGAACAGAGAAGAGATTGTGTTGCATTTGAGAGTGATTCATGCGAGTAGAAGCATGCATCGTGTAGGATCATAAGCACAAAAGAAGAAAGTAACAGAAATGCATATCTGAGAGAATAATATAAAGATAAACTGACACGAGGAGAGAGACACTAATGCGAGTAGAGCAGAGTAGTGTAACAAAATAGTGATGAGATTGGTAAGCCATAAATAAATGTTGTATCACTATGACAAATTTATGAAAAGCAAAGATTTATATTTTAGGGTGGTTAGAAAGTGATAGGGAAGATTGGTTCCCTCGGAGTTTCAAGTGGGTGCTTGAACACATGGAGTTGTAGCTTCCATCTGGTTGCAGCTAGAAAAACTAGGGTGGCAAGGTGGTGCAAGGGATAACTATTGTTCTCTGTTATATAGGTCGTTTCATGTGTGACTGGAAGTTGGTGCTTCCATCCAGTTGGTGCTGGAACACTTAGGGAGTTGGTGCTTCCTTCTAGTGGGTGCTACAAAAACTAGGGAGTTGGTGCTTCCTTCTAGTGGGTGCTAGAGAAACCAGAGAGTTGGTGCTCTCAGCAAGTTGCAACTTGCAAAACAGAGGTGGTAGCCTCATAATGAGTTGGCTCTCATAAGAATGATAATGTATAGAAAATAAAGATTACTTATCATATCAAGAAGAAGAGGTTTTTACCCTTTATGGGTTTCCTCGGGAAATATTTGTCTTTGTATATTTCATGTGTGTGATTGGTGTTGAATGTTCTATTTATTACCTCCCTGCATTATTTTGAGTGTCATTGAGTGCTCTGCAAAGAGTTTAAAATAAGCATAATTGTTTAAGCACAATAACAACTGATTCACCCCCCCCTCTCAGTTTTTCAAAAATTGGTATCAGAGAAAGTTCCCTTTATTTAAGGGTAGATCCTAGAGCTTAAACATGACTCTCCATGGAGGAAATTCAACCAATAAGGCCCCCCTATTCAATGGAACAAACTTTGGCTTCTGGAAGGTTAGGATGAGAACCTACATAATGGATTTAGGTGCAGATGTTTGGGATGTGGTAAAGACTGGTTATGTAAAGCCAGTTGTACTAGCTTCTAAGCATGACAATCTAGAATTTAGTTTCAACGCTAAGGCTATGAATGATATTCTGAGTGGGATTGCAGAAGAAGAATTTTTAAAAGTTATGCACTTAGAAACTGCCAAAGAAATGTGGGACAAACTCATTAGCAGTTATGAAGGTAATGAGAAGGTAAAGCACGCCAAGCTTCAAACCTACAAAGTACAGTTTTAACAGCTACATATGAAAGAAGATGAAATTATTGGGAAGTACTTTATAAGAGTTGAAGAGCTAGTGAATTCCATGAAGGGTCTTGGTGAGAATATTGAAGACTTATTTTTAGTTCAGAAGATTTTAAGATCTTTGCCTGATAGGTTCAACCCAAAGGTCTCTTCTATAGAAGAACTTAATGGCCTAAAAGGTTTTTCCTTTGATCAACTTCTAGGAACGTTGACTGCATATGAAATGAGGATAGTTAAAGATAAACCCACCTCTAGAGAAGCATCATTTAAAGAAGATAAGAATGAGGATTCTGATCCTGATGAAATTGAAGAAAAATTAGTGAGAAGACTAAAGAAAGGATCAGGCAAGTACCAAGGCAAGTTGCCCTTCAAATTTTTTAACTGTGGAAAGATAGGTCACTTTTCATCTAAATGCACACATAAGAAGAAGGACCAAAACGATGAAAGTGAAGAGAAGTATAAATCCAAAAGATTTGGTCAAAAGAAAAGTTTATGTGTAAACAATGATGACTCTTCAGGAGACACAGATAGTGATTTTGATTATGAAGATAAGGTTAATGACTTTGTGCTTATGGCCAAAGAGGATTATGATAATAAAAGAACAAGAAGTGATGATAATGATGAATAAGTTGTGGTTGACTTGGAAGGAGAGTTGATCAGCGCTTTCGAAGAGATTGACAGACTCAAACTTAAGAAGAGAAATAAAAAACAATTGTTGACACAATTCAAGAAAGGCAATAAAAAACATGATGAAGACTTTTCCCTGCTAAAAATGGAATTAGAAGAGGCAAATAAAATCGAAGACATTATGAAACAACAGTTATCAGAAAAGAAGGAAAGATGTGAAGCTCTGGAAGAAGAAGTAGTGAAAACTAGGAACGCGTTGGAGAAGTTTCAAGCCTTGTATCATCAGAATCTGTCAAGTATCAAAGCCTCAGAAGGATTAGCCATCATTCTAAATAAGAAAAGGAATCCAAAGTTGAAAAATGGTTTGGGTTATGAAGAAGGATTAAGTAGTGGTCAGTCAAGCAACAAAGACTCCATCAAGTTTGTCAAATCTACAACCAATGACAACAACAAACCTGCAGAAACAAAAGAAGACAATCAGCCACCCAGGAGGAGTAAAGAAAAAGGTGCCAAAACTAAATCTGTAGAACAAATAAATAATACACCCTCTGCTCAAGGAAATCATCATCATGGAAGAAATCGACCTTCTCAAAGAAGAAATCCATTTTCGAGGTACAAATATTTTTTCTATGGATATTGTTTCTATTGTTCTAACTTTGGCCACAAAGTTGTAAACTATTCCTTAAGATTTAGACATGAGCAATCAAGATTCCCAAGGAATAAATATCTTCCACAACATAGAATGAGACAACCAAGTAACAAACAATCACATATTGCAAATTGTCAAAATAATTTTAGAGACATGCAACTGAGGAGGTCAAGAAATAATAAACAGTCAATGAGTAGACAATGTTGCAACAATCTCTTTGACCTATTGAACAATGAGCTTGAATGCTATAACTATCATAACTTCGACCACAAAGCTGCAAACTGTCATTTGAAGAAGTACAAGGCAGATCCAAGGATAAATCCTTTAGCCAGGAATGCCAGCACATGGAAAAAGAAAGATAGTGAAAAATGTGGTCTAGTACTTTCAGCTCAAAAACAAAAGGACCCCTGGTATATAGACATTGGATGTTCCAAGCACATGACTGGAGACAAGGATAAGTTTATGTCTATAAGTAAAAGAAAAACAGGAAATGTAACCTTTGGAAATGATGAACCAAGCAAAATCCAAGGTAAAGGAATGGTGAGTTTGAGTAATGGTAAAGGAAAAGCCCAGGATGTTCTGCTTGTATATGGGCTGAAACATAATTTTATCAGTGTAAGTCAAATGTGTGACAAAGGATGTGAAGTGGTATTCACTTCCAAGGATTGTAAGATAAATTCTGTAAACTCAGGACAAGTGGTGGCTAAAGGCATAAGGACATAAAAAAATGTATATGTGTTGAAAGAAGATAAAGAAGAGTGGCATCTAAGAAAACATGACGAAATCTGCTTATGGCATAAGAGACTTGGACATCTAAACTTTGACCACTTAATCAAGATCAAAAATATTGAAGCAGTAAAAGATCTTCCAAAAATATCAAAGCCACAAGACTCTGTGTGTAAACCATGCCAAGTAGGAAATCTAACCAAGACACAGTTTAAATCCAAGAGCTCTACTTCAATAGAGAAACCACTTCAATTAGTTCATATGGATTTATGTGGACCATCAAGACAGGAAGGCATAGGGAAGGATAACTACTTTATGATGATCATTGATGATTACTCCAAACTTACTTGGGTTGCTTTTCTCAAAGAAAAAGCTGAAGCATTTGAGAAATTTAAAATTTTTAAGGCTTTAACTTAGAATCAAACATGCAAGAGATTAAAGGCAGTAAGATCAGATAGAGGAGGAGAATTTATGTCAAGTGAGTTCAAGGAATTCTGTGATAAACATGGGATCAAGAGAGAATACACAATCGCAGGAACTCCACAACAAAATGGAGTAATTGAGAGGCAAAACAGAACAATTCAACAAATGGCCAGGTCAATGATGAATGAGAAGAACATTGGTCAAACTTACTGGGTAGAAGCAATACACACAGTAGTCCATATTCTTAATAAGGCCCACCTCAGACCACATAGTGACAAGACACCGTATGAACTATGGTATGGAAGACATGCTTCAATCAAACACTTCAAAGTCTTTGGGAGTAAGTGCTACATAAAGAATAATAATGAAAACCTTGGAAAGTATGATGACAGGGTTGATGAAGGAATCTTCTTAAGATATGCTACCAATAGTAAAGGATATAGATGCTTTAATAAAAGATTGCATAAATTAGTTGATTGCATTGATTTAAAGGTTGATGAAGGAGTCCCAGAAAGACAGGTGAGCAATATTGAGCCTACTACAAAGGAAATAGATGAAACGCAAGATGAACAGATCCAAGAATCAAATGGAGAAGAGATACCCAGACAAGAAGAGTCAAGACAACAATCAACATCAAATCCTTCCTCTAGAATTACTCAAAAGAATCATCTTAAAAGTCAGATAATTGGTGAGAAAGACAAAAGTGTACAAATCAGGAGAAGGATAATCAAAGAGACTGAGAAATCACATATGGCCTTCATATCCATGGTGGAACCCAAGAACTTCAATGAAGCCAGTGAATATGTAAATTGGTTAAAATCAATGAATGAGGAACTGGACCAGATTGAAAAGAATGATACTTGGGAACTCGTTCCTAGGCCAGCAAATAAAAATGTAATAGGATCCAAATGGGTCTACAAAAATAAGATGAATGAGCAAGGAAATATTGTAATAAATAAAGCTAGATTGGTCTGCAAAGGATATGCTCAAATAGAAGGACTGGACTTTGATGAAACATTTGCACCTGTAGCAAGATTAGAATTTATTAGAATGTTTCTTGCCTATGCTTGTCATAAACAGTTTAAAATCTACCAAATGGATGTTAAGTCAGCTTTTCTAAATGGAGATCTAAAAGAATAAGTCTATATGGAACAACCAGAGGGTTTCCAACTGTCAGATAACCCTTACTTTGTCTGCAAGCTAAAGAAAGACTTATATGGCTTGAAAAAAGCTCCCTGTGCCTAGTATCATAGACTAGATACATATCTACAAGACAAAGGGTTCAATAGAGGAACAATTGACAAAAATCTATATATCAAAACAGAGGGTAATGATCTGCTCATTATGTTGGTCTATGTAGATGACATCATCTTTGGTAGTAATAATGCTTCATTGGTAAAATGGTTTGCTTCTTCCATGCAGTCTGAATTTGAAATGTCTATGATAGGGGAACTGTCATTTTTTCTTGGCCTACAAATTACTTAGAGGTCTGAAGGAATATTTCTTTCTCAAGAAAAATATCTAAGAGAAATGTTGAAAAGGTTTCAAATGGAAGATTATAAACCTATGAGCACACCTATGGTCAATGGATGTAAGTTAAGAAATGATGATGATTCACTTGATGTTGATCAGAGTTCATATAGGTTTATGATAAGCAACCTATTGTACATCACAACATCTTTGTCCAGACATAATGCATGTTGTGGGCATGGTAGGAAGGTATCAGGCTGCACCTAAACAAAGTCATTTGTTACTATCAAAAGAATATTCAGATACTTGAAAGGAACAATGGACTATGGCCTATGGTATCCTAGAAATCATAATTTTAAACTATCAGTCTATTCAGATGGTGATTGGGCTAACTGCGTAGATGAAAGGAAAAGCACGAGTGGAGGTGCATTCTTCTTAGGATATTCCCTTGTATCATGGTTGAGAAAGAATCAAGGTTCCATTTCCTTATCAACTACAGAAGTTGAATACATTGCAGCTACTACCTGTTGTACCCAAGTGTTGTGGATTATTCAAATACTTGTAGACTTGGAGGTAAATTATGATGCACCGATCCCAATCCATTGTGATAATACCAGTACAATTAGTGTGTCAAAGAATCCTGTCTTTCACTCCAAGACCAAGCATATACCCATCAAGTATCACTTCTTGAGGGAACATGTAACCAACTCTATGGTTTCTTTGCATTATATTCCATCCAAAGATCAGATTGTTGATATCTTCACTAAACCGCTTGCACAAGCTCAGTTTGAGTATCTATGATAGAAGTTGGGCGTGACCCCACTATCAACCTAAGAGATTCCATCATGTCAGGGGGACTATGTATTGGTTGAATATCTGATACCTCCGACAAGTATTTCAACAACTCAGGGGGAGCATGTTTTCTTTGACATTGATATCAAAGGGGGAGAAAAGGTGTGTTCTGGATGCTATAGTTGGAGATCTAAGTAGAACACTGCAGTCGTTCAAGGTTTCCATCAATGCCAAAGGGGGAGATCATTGGCATATTTACAGGCAGAGTATGCTTGTCATTGATGGAAAGAACATCAACAATGTTGGCATGTTCACATGTTGAGTGTGCTTATCATTGATGGCAAGATCAGAGTGTGCATTGTGGCGAAACATGAACAACGAAAGCTCCTATGAAGAAGAAAATAGTAGGCAGAGATCAAATCTCAAGAGAGATAGCATCCTGAGATGGGTAGACAAGATTTGCAGAAGGATCAAAAGGTCATGGCCTTTGAAACTTAGATATTTTAGAAAGCCAAAGCTCGGGAGGAGGAGCAACAGTGGTTGTTGGATCACCAATCCCGAATGCCTGATGTCTGTTAGATCAAAGTCTAGTAACCAGAGGAAGAACATAGGAGAAGTACAGATATGATCCGTTGGATCTGAGTGCCCAAGACCAACAACCATTGGATCCAGTATAACTGCGAAGAGCATAAGGCCAATATCCATCCTCCAACTCTGCAAAATGTGAAATCGCGATAAGATCTAAACCGTTGGATCTAGAGGACATGTGGCGAGAGATCAACATTTCGCTGACTCACGAACTGGAAAAGTCAAAGGTAAGAGTTGTAGGAAATCACAAAACGCGAAGTCCCAATAATATCAAGACTGTTGGATCAAAGAGGACTGTGGACCATTGATCTATAGTATTTTGGATATCGGGAGTTGGAAGAGTCAGGGTTGGCTCACGTTCAAACGCCCGACACGTGAAGTCGCGATTTGACCACATCCATCGATAAAAGGGAGAATGAGGACCATTGATTCGAGAAGGACATGTGGCATACCATGTCAGCATACCACATCAGTTAGGACATGTGGCACAATAAGATAATGACAAGTGTCAAGTTGATTCAACATTTCAGGTATGTGGAAATCACAAATCCGAGTGACATGTGGCAGTTTCTCGGCTCATGACACATCATCGAGTGACGCAATAGTTACGCCACTCTGGGATTTTTTCTTCGGTATTTTTACCACCAGTACTCACCCAAAGACCAGAAGTCTCGAAGCGGAGGATAGTCGTTGGATTAAACAAGACACACGTCAGTGGATTGTCAACTCCGAAAAAAAACAAAGGAAGGATGAACGAGAGTTTGAGAATTGAAATATCTGAAGTCTAGAGACATGAAGGAGATCTCTATTGTTGATTTGAGAGGGACACGTGTCGTTGGATCGTGGACTCCGGGTGAAATGCTCCGAGAGCAAACGAGAACTTGAGAATTAAAACTCCCGGAGCCCGGATCATGAAATCGATCTCGTCCGTTGGTTTGGAGGGACACATGTCATCTCATCGTTGAGACTAAGGATCACGCGTGGATAAAGGAAAGAAGGAATAATTGTCGATTGAAGAGGACATATGTCAGCAAATCTTCCATTCTGAAAGATATCTAGTCAACAACAACAGGGCTTGAGAGTTGAAACTCTCGGAGCCCGAATCAAGAAGGAAACCTTAGTCATTGATGGAGGAAGGAGAGATCTGGTCCATGGACTCTAGAGGAAATATCTAAACTATTTGTGTAAGAACATCGTCAATATTGTGAGATCGACGGTCGTGCTCCATTGCGGGGATAGAACATGCCCGAGCCTTAATTTTTCATGAGCGGGCCGCAATTGAAACCATGGTTTTGGAGAAAGGATGCATGGAGGCTCATGGTGATTTGTGGGGAGAAAATCAGTTTGTTCTAAACCACCTTTGGATGCGCCCGTAATCGCTTGGTCACATGAAGCTCATAGCCCAACGTCATATCGTGAAATGGAGCCAGCGCTCAGTAGACAGAAATTGAGAAGCACCTGTTGGTTAGGCATTTGGTCACTGCCGGTGGTCACATGAAGGAAGGGGCTTAGAAGCCAAAGACGCCAAAAACAACTGACTGTAACTGACAGACAAGACAAAGAGTTTCAACTACTAGAGAATCCAAGGAATCTCAGGATAACGTCCATTGATGATGAAGAGATTCGTTAACGCCAGAGAAGATGAAGAGTTTGTATAAATTTTAATACAAATTATGTATTGCCTGGATTCTCTTGATCTAACAATTTTATGCCACTGTTAAATATAGAATCGCTTCTACAAATATTCTTGTGGAATTTAAAACATGATCGCCAATTGCAATATCAAGAAGAAAGATCAATCGCACATAACATGGATGTTTTACCGGGAAAGCATAAAGCTAAAAACCCCACTATCATATATTATGTATATCATGGATCATGAAACAATCTCATACAAAACTCTAATCCAAGATATCTTAGTACAATACAATCGTCTCACACTGTCATACAAAAATCAGCAAATTCATGTGCCAATTCGCTGCCTCTAGACAACATGCCTCCTCTGTGCAATCCCTGCTAATGGAAAACCCTGCAATGAATTTGAATCCTCTTGCCTAGGTTGTGCCTTCCTCATTGGTACATCCAATGTGTGTGTGGTTGCATGATTTCACCCACTAAAGTCACAATTGATAGTCACACTGTCCCTTTCACCTGTTATCTCAACTGGGTCTCCATTGGATCTAACATGCATGTAGTTAACAGTGGTAAATCTTCAGTTGCATGTGAGACCACTGATTGTGAATTAATTAATAATTAATTCACTGATCTCTCACTAGTGTAAGTTCAGTTACAACTAGTACAACTGAGCTTAACTCACTTAACTGAGTTAAACCACTTTACAACTCACATAACTACACATATAACTCTGTTACAACTTCAAGCCACTAGTTACAACTAATTCGACTTCCATGTCCCACCAGTCAACCTTTGAACTCGAATTCCCTACAGCTAATTGATTTTCCATTTCAGTTAACTATTTCAAGTAATTATGAGCTAATAGATTAATATTATTGTCCAATTTATTTAAGGGAAAAACAAATTAGACACATATTTCTTGTTGACTTTTCAACAGAGTTGCCATGATGATCAAGAGATGACTCGACGTGAGAAATGTATGCAGAATAGAGAAGTGAAATGATTCTTCTATTGATCTATGGAGAATTAAGGAAGAGATGTAGTGAACAACTAGTAGGGAAGAACAGTGACGCTATAAAGAGCATGCAGAGGTACTACACATGAAGTATGGAGAAGGCAGACAAAGAGTATAAAAACGTAGAATAGAGAAGAGATCATGTTGCGATTGAGAGTGATTCATATAGATAGAAGCATGCATCATGCAGGAGAGAAGAGAAAAAGAAGCAAGGAACATAAACACATATCTGAGAGAAGAACATAAAGTGTAGCTAACACGAGGAGAGAGACATTGATGTAGGTAGAGCAGAGCAGCGTAGCAGAACAGTGATGAGACTGGTAAGTCATATATAAATGTTGTATCACTGTGATAAATTTATTAAAAGCAAAGATTTATATTTCAGGGTGGTTGGGAGGTGCTAGGGAGGATTGGTGTCCTCAGAGTTTCAAGTGGGTGCCTGAACATAGGGAGTTGTAGCTTCCATCTGGTTGCATCCAGAAAAACCAGGGTGGCAAGGTGGTGCAAGGGAGAACTATTGTTCTCTATTATACAGGTCGGTGCTTGTGTGACTGGAAGTTGGTGCTTCCATCCAGTTGGTGCTGGAACACTTAGGGAGTTGGTGCTTCCATCCAGTTGGTGCTGGAACACTTAGGGAGTTGGTGCTTCCTTCTAGTGGGTGCTAGAGAAACCAAAGAGTTGGTGCTCTCAGCAAGTTATAACTTTCAAAACAGAGGTGGTAGCCTGACAATGATTCGGTGCTCATAAAAATGATAATGTACAGAAAATAAACATTACTTATCATATCAAGAAGAAGAGGTTTTTAACCTTTATGGTTTTCCTCAGGAAATATCTGTCTCTATATATTTCATGTGTGTGATTGATGTTGAATGTTCTATTGTTTACCTCCCTGCATTATTCTAATTGTAATTGAGTGCTCTGTAAAGAGTTTAAAATAAGCATAATTGTTTAAGAACGATAAAAACTGATTCACCCCCCCCCACCCCTCTCAGTTTTCCAATAATATATGCATCTAATTTCTTGCACAATACCTAACTATGTTCTATCTGCAGGGAAAATTCCTTCAAGAAATCCAATGACCAGACGCTCGCCAAGAGCACCTAAGCTAAAGGAAGTGGAAATTGGTGAAGGTTATTCTCCTGGTACTGCGAGGAAGTTGGAGTATACTCCCAGGGCAGAGCCAGTTATTAAAACCTTGATGAAGAAAGATTGTATTCTACCTCCAGTCTTCGGCGATACAGAAGTGAACATTGGATCCAAAGTAATGATCCCACAGTGGGGAGACCTATTCAACAGAATTAGCCGAGAGCCTGGGAAATACTCTAACCTGGGGAGAACAACAAATCCCCGAACCTGTTGATGAGGTTGTTGACATATAAGAGGTCTCCTATGACAGGAAGAGAAAATTCATCATGAAGAGGACCACTAAGAAGAGAAGGCTCAGGTTAGATAGCTCGATTCTCATCACTACGGAGGAGAAGTTGCTCAACACAAAACACGCCAAGACATCTGAGCTTATCGACGCAGGGATAACTATCACGGATGCCACATTGGATAGAGCACGGAGAGATGAGAAGGAGTTAGTCGTTGCACTTAAGGAGTTGGAGCATCTAAGTCATTCGAAAAAATACTATCAAGACTCCATGAAGGCCGCGATGTTTTTGAGAAGTGAGTTCCAGGATGCTTATGCCAAATTCACAAATGAACGATAGCTTTTCACAACAGGTATAGTCGATTTATAGGAAGATACCCTTATGGCACTGACAACCTGCAAATACGTAGAAAGGTGGTATGAGAAAGCATACTAGGCGGTAGAAAGGGTTGATTACATCAACGCAGTATAAAAAGGCCGAGACGTCGAAGAGCATGGTATTCAGGAGCTAAGGGAGAGAAGCATCACCTGGATCAAAAAAGCAGTTTAATATTGGGTGAAGATGGCCCAGTAACCTCAGTGGGATATTAAGAAGAAGTGGGTCGAATGTGAAAAGGGATGGGAAAATATTAATTAGGATATGAAAGGCATCAGTCTCCCAGAATCTGTCTCACCCGAAGACTTTGTCGACCTGCATGACATAATCAAGTGACATCCAGAACTAGACTCGGCATGGACAGCAGAGATCACACAGGTGGCAACATGGCGCTAGGTCATGTACAACAATTTATGGAGCATCCGATCAAGGATCGTGCAGTTCTGCAGTGGTTGAGTATTAAAGTATTCAAATACAGAGAATGGGTAGTACAAGTAAAATATATCCTTTTAGCCCCAATGGACCAACACAGGTTCCTGTATGCAAACATATGCGAGGATCTCTTCATCAAGTGGTCAGAGTATGAGGAGAATCATCCACTCCATGTAAAACCATGAGATGATTCTCAAAGAAAAAAGAGATCAAGTGCCACATGGTTATATTTTGCTTGCACTTCTAGAAACTATTTTTAGTTAGCGATTCATTATAAATAAGGGAATTGACCTTTTAGCAAAGGTCGATGGTTTTGGAAAGACCCTCATTTTTTGGAATTGTAAAGAACTATTTCTGAACTACCTTAATTGAGAAGTCATTTTTAGGACCGAAGACAAGATATTGTTTTTATCAAAGGCGTTCTATGATTGTATTGAGGAGGAATTACTTCCAACTTTATTTCAGTAATTGATGCTGTAATGAGTAAGAGTTTCTGAATCTATTGATAATTTATCTGTTTCAATATTTTTTGTAGTTCTTGTTCTTAATGATGGAAATAAAATCGTTGTTTTAATGTGTGATTAATGTTAGAGATAAGGAAACTATTTTTCTTGCTATCATCTTATTACATGTGTATTTTCTTACAATAATTGTATCTCGATCAATAATTGAAATACCAACAAGTTGATGTATTAGTACTAGGCTTGTAACAGGTGTGAATATCTTTGTCTACATGCTTGAGAAAGAGGGTTATCCCAAGCTCAACCTTCATCAGTTTTAAGACTCCCTTCCACCAGTTGGTGTATACCAACACACATCATTTTATCAGACTCGTCTAATGAAAGAAAAGACAAAAATAGAATGTTTAAACCGAAGAAGGAACTTTCATAGGAAGATATCCTATCAATCACTACGTAAAGTCCATCAATAAATTAGCTAAATCGAAATATCTGGAGAACCATTCCACCATCAAATGCTGCAGAGTCTAATTGGGCCTCTCTGGCGGGTTCGGTTGCAGTTGTTGAGTTAAATGGATTTACGACCCCTCAACGGAATTAGCGCTAGAAGGAGGGCTTGGATGAATGAATGGCTAAAACGTTGCTGATACAATATCTCACATAGACTACAGATTTAGAGCAGCCCACATGCATGGCTAGTCATTCTCAAGACAAACCACATACAGAGAGTACTCCCAAAATGAGTAACTCACCCCAGCATGAGGAATAACATCTATTCCCTGAAATACCTTACGCTCTTCCTCACAAGCAGTTGAACCAGTTCAAAAGAATCACAAGAGCTTATGCCTGACAAATTGGATCATTACCCTTAGCTTCATTACTTCCTCTTTGAAAACAAGTAAGAACACCAAAGTTTGACACCCCAACCAGGTTTTTGTTCACACAATAGAAGACCTGATAGATTTCTCCCTCAATGAGATCTAACAACCCCTTAACCTAATCCCTAAAACATCGGCTGGTAACTACTATGAACTGGACGATTTTGAATCTAAAGAAGAAGGGTTTAAATCAGATCACTTGGTTTCAAAATCAGACGACATGGAGGATAATAATGATAATAACGAAGAGAGAGGAAATCCAACTCCAAATAACCAACCTTTGTTGGCCATAGATTCTCTAGCAATCTCAGGATGGGTACATAACCTCCCTCCAAATCCAGAAAAACTACTTGCCAAGTTTGACCCTAAAACCTCCGGATTTCCTAAAGACCATATTAAAAAGTTCATACTAGCGATAAGATTGATGAACGTACAACATGACGATGTAGTATGTATATTTTTTCCCTATACCTTTGATAATTCAACCTCGAATTTGTATTTTAACTTGCCCATAGGGTCCATAACTAGTTGGACGAAGTTTCAAAAAGATTTCTTGGAAAAATTTGCAGAAGAACCCACCACAGGATCTTTGATGGTTGAACTCTTCGCCATTACCATGAGTTCAAAAGAGAAGTTTAAATACTTCAATAAACAGTTTACTACTATCCTGAACAAATTTCAACCCAAAGCTAAACCTACTTAGGAGTTGCAAATTGAGGTATATGCTGCCAAACATACCTTAGCTGAAAATTTCGAGGAAGCTAAAATGATTGAGTTCCAAATGAAGGGATGAAAATAAGGCCAAGTCTCACTGGTTAAGAAGGAAACTCATCCTTCGCCCAGGAGAGGATTGTTGCTGACTAGACCTCTGGGAAAACAAACAGAACAAGGTACTGAAAAGGGAAGCGGAGACATAGAATACCTACAACAGATGATAAATAAACTCTCGAATGAAATCGTAGACATGAAAAGAAGTCTCGGGGAAGAAAACCAAGGCCAAAGTCCCTATAAACCCTTTTTCAAGAGAAACCCACCTTTCAAAGCGATTGAGCCTCCCTAACTAACTTAAACATTGATCTGGGTAATGTATCCTCCGACTCTTTTTGTACATATCATCAAGAGAAACATTCTGAAAGAGATTGTCCCCAATGTGTGCATGCTATGAATTTGATGGTCAATCGGTTCCTAGACGAAGTTTCCATTACCGAAAAATCAAGCGGCTCAACAGTAAATAGTGTCGATCAGGAAGAAGTTGAGTCGTCAAAAGAAACAACCTTGCTACTATGGGATCCTGACTTGTCAATGCCTTCCAATGATATATTTGAGGTTCAAGAACCACCCACTGAGGTTTTGGCTATGAAAACATGAAGTAAGGATCAACCAGTCTCAAATTACCTTACCAGTGTCCAAACCTTGAGAGGAAAACAAATAGTCGATCACCTGAAATCACCTCTTGTCTCCCAAAGAAATCCTATAAAAATCCATACACGGGAGTCGCCCAAGCTAGAATACAACATAGTAGAAGACTTAAAGAGATTGAAGGCTAATGTGTCGGTCATGGACATGTGTAGAATTCCCCAGCAAAAGGACTTTCTATTACAATACTTAAAGTAAGTAGAATCCCCTATAACAAGCACTGACCCAGGGGAGGTTCCCTCTCCCACAGACCTAAAAAATAAACCAAATGTGAACGCTTGCTCTGTAGATAAAAAAGGAAACCCTTTTGTCCCACCTTTCCTTTTAACAGTTGAAGTCTTCAACAGAAACCTCCATAATTATTTAGTTGACACATGGGCATCCTCTAATGTCATTCCATTATCTATCTGTAATAAATTAAACGCAGTCCCACTAAAAAGTGATAAACAGGTTATACAACTAGACAAAACTCAAGTAAAAGTTATTTGGGGAACTCAAGGATGTCATGATCAGAATGGCTACACACTCGAAATTTGTTCAAGTAATTGACATCATTGTAGTGGATATACCAGAAGCTTATGGCCTGCTACTTAGTCAAGATTGGTTTGAGAAGTTGAATGGATACTTTAGCATGGACTGGGCTCACCTCTGGTTTCCATTAGAGGGACACACAAACATGATTAGGATCGATAGGGAAAGGTATCTCAAACATAATGTCACCGATTTAGAAGCATTCAACGAACCCTCGTTGGCATATTTCCCCATGCTAGGCAACTACTCCTATGCTTCTGATTTCATAAATTTCTCCCCCCTTTCATCTGATGTACCTCTCACTCAAAACTCCGAAATGAATTTTCAAGTAAATCTACTGGTAGCAGTGGAAGAAAGTCTCTTCTGTCAAGAACCTTTGCTGGAAACCACAATCAAAGTAGGTGGAGGGAAGGAAGTAAGTAGGCAGGGAGAAGTTGATGATTTGCGCTCACAATTTTGGACCTTGTACTTTGATTTCTCTAAATCACAAGAAGGGTTAGGAGAGGGATGTATCCTCATTGACCCGAAAAGGAAGAAAAATTTCATGTCCTGCAGACTAGAATTTGAATGCACTAATAATAATGTCGAGTATGAAGCTTTGGTGCAAGGTCTAAAGAAATCCATAGAATTAAACGTTAAAGAACTACAAAAAATTCGGTATTCTGAAATTATCGTCAGGCAAGTAAATAATACTATACATTGCAACTCTCCCCACCTGAGGAATTATCAATAGGAAGTGCACATGATAATAGAACATTTTCAGGCCTTCAATGTTACAACGATTCCCAGAACAAATAATACTCTTTCTTGATTCCCTAACCACTGCTGCCTCGAGGCTATCCCATTTAGAAGACTATGAAGCCTCCAGGTTCACTATGGAACTACTCTACAAACCATCAATTCCCAACAATATTTCTAATTGGAAGGTCTTTGAAGGAGATGAACAGATTATAGACTTCCTAACCAATCAATTTTTTTTTAAAGTCCTAGCTATTGACGATGAAGTATTCCAAGAGATACTAGTAGAAACTGATTCCCAAGAACAAAGAGGTGAAACAGATCACTCTAGTAAAAAACCAAAGCTTCACATGATACCGAAAGGGGTAGCCAATTTGGAGAACCTCTTTGAATTAAGGGAAATATTTAAAGGGTCAACAAACACAAAGACAAGGAGATTTTGTCCCATGTACAAGACTATAAATCTAGGAACCCCAAAAAACCCTAAGAATATAAATCTAGGAAAGACAATGTCTAAAGAAGAAAGGAAATCCTATCTCAAACTTTTCAAAGAATATCAAGATGTTTTTGCATGGTCCTACTGAGATCTGAAAACTTATGACACTCGCATTATTCAACACACAATCCCTTTAAAATCTAGAGTAAAAACCTTCCAACATAAGCTCTGTAAGTACCACCCATTTTTGGAACCCCTCATATATCAAGAGTTAAAGAAATTACTAGATGCTAAAATTATCGTTCAGGTTAGACACTCTGCATGGGTAGCAAATTTGGTTCTTGTCAGGAAAAATTCCGGGGAAATCCATCTGTGTGTAGATTTTAGAAATCTCAATAAAGCATCAGAGAAGGATAATTACCCAGTCCCACCAATGAAACTACTCTTATAGACCATGTTTGGTTCTGATATTTTCTTCATGCTAGATGGTTTTTCAGGCTACAACCAGGTTCTAGTCTCAGAAGAAGACCGATTGAAAACTACCTTCTGAACCAAGTGGGGAACTTTTGCTTATAAATGCATGCCCTTTGGGTTAATTAATGCAGGGGAAACCTTCTAGAGGGCCATGGACGTAGATTTTTGGGGATTGATAAACAAGTGTGTGGTTATCTATTTGGATGACATGACTGTGTATTCAAAGAACAAAGAAGATCACATCCAACATCTAACCCAGATTTTCGAAAGGTGTAGGAAATATGGTATATCTTTAAACCCTAAGAAAACTATCTTTGGTGTTGAGGAAGGGAAATTACTAGGTCATATTATATCTCAAACAGGAATTCGCATAGACCCAAAATGAATTAAGACAATAACCCAGCTTCCCTTACCCCACAACAAAAAGGCTATTCAATCCTTCTTTGGGAAAATCAATTTTGTGAGGAAGTTCACCCCCGAATTCGTTGAAACTATCAAACCCTTACAAAAAATGATTCACAAAGATGTTGATTTTAAGTGGGATGATGAGAGAAAATATGCTTTCAACAATATCAAGACAACAATATCTCAAGATTCGGTGCTGCGAACTCCCAACTTTAGCAAAGATTTTTCCCTCTATACTTTTGCCTCCGACCAATCTTTAGCTACAATATTGACTCAGAAGGATGATGAAAACAATGAGGCACCGGTATCGTTCATGAGCACTGATATCCAAGGGGATGAATTGAATTACCTTGTTATAGACAAACAGGCTTATGCGGTGTACAAAGAAGTAAAACATTTCAGATCTTACATCCTAAAATATCACACCAAAGTCATCATGCCTCACCCCATAGTCTGATCCCTATTCACTCAACAGGAGATGGGGGAGAGAAGAGGAAATTGGATGGCATTTTTCCAAGAGTTTGATCTAGATATAAAAACCTACCAAATTGGTTAAGGGACAAGGACTATGCAAATTGGTCGCAGAAGCTCAAGACCAAATAAATGAATCCTCCGAGTGGGAGAATGAATTAGCATTATGGTGTAGTGAAGATTTATATGTTCCCCAAGGGAAAGAATCTTGGTATGGAAAAATAATTTACCTCCTACATCATGGGACTTTCCCAGAAAACCTAAACCCTAAGGAAAGGAGAGCTCTCAAACTAAAATCGACACAATATCGCCTCATAAATTCGATGCTTTTCCACGTAAATTATGACGGGGTAATTTTGATATGTCTCGAATGTGAATATGCATATAAGGTTTTGAAGGAGCTCCATGATGGTCTTTCAAGGTGGACACTTTGCAGGGAATACCACTGCTCACAAAATACTAAGAGTCGGCTATTACTGGCCTACTCTGTTTAGAGATGCTCATACATACACTAGAAACTATAAAACTTTTCAAATGAGCATGGGGAGGGACAAGAGAGTAGTTGTCCCACTCCAACCAGTGACCATATCCAGACCTTTCAAGCAATGGGGGTTATATTTCATAGGATAGATTACCCTGAGTTCTTCAAAATAACATAGATACATATTGACTGCTACGGACTATTTTACGAAATGGGAAGAGGCCATCCCTCTGACTCACATGAATGAAAAGGTGGTAATCCAATTCATAGAACAACAACTCATCAAAAGGTTTGGTATGCCTTCCATTCTTGTTTTTGACAATGCCTCTTACTTTTCTTCCACTCTATTAACAGAGTTTTCTCTAGACAAAGGAATCATAATCATATACTCTGCAAACTACTATCATAAGAACCTAGTGAGGATCTTGAAGAAAATAGTTGCATACAATCAAAGGACTTGGTATAGATCGCTTCATAATTCCTTATGGGCCGATAGAGTAACACCCAAGGAAGCTATAGGGAACTCCCCATACTTTCTGGTATATGGACAAGAATCCATTTTCCCAAATGGGCTATATCTTCCTTCTTTTCAGCTTGCTCATGGATATAGAGGACAACCCTCATCAGTTATTCAACAGAGAATTGATACCCTCCTCATTCTAGAAGAAGAAAGGGAGAAAGAAAAATCAAAGTTTGTCGCTCATCAAAAGATAGTTAAAAGATGGTTTGACAAGCATAAGGTCAAAGAGAAGAATTTTGATGTGGGAGACTTAGTCCTGAAATGGGATAGAGAAAATGAACCTAAGGGAAAACATTTGAAGTTTCATAATCTATGGCTCAGACCTTTCTAGGTATCCGAGAAACTTGGGGCAGGCATGTATGGGTTGCAAAATCTAAGGGGGGAACCCAACGCCTTCCTAGTGAACGACCAAGACCTAAAACAATATTTCTGTTAAAAAAAAAGGGGGTCGTGTGTGTGTTTTTTCATGTTATTTTTTTATTAGGATAAATGTGTAAGGTAGAATGATTGCAGAGTCCTTTTATTCATGTTTTCTCTTTTCTTAGTGTTGTGTTCCACAAGGAATTGGTTGACCTTAATCAATATGGTGTAGAAAAATTTGTTTCTAACTCACTCTTACGTGCAACACAAGAAACGTTGGGCGATTTCATTTCTTCTTCAAAGAGTTTTGTGTCTGATTTTTGCAAAAAAGCAACCTCAGCGAGTGATGAAGTGTCTACCTGGTGGTCTAGTAAAACCTAAAGGGAAATATGGCAAGTTGGAAAGGACCACATGTACCTCTAGACAGATCTGGGAATAATTTCACCTTAACCATCTCATCTTGCAAATAACAAACGTCCTCCTCTCCCACTCGCTCAGGGCATCTTTGCCAAAAATAAATCAATTATATCAAATGAGTGAAAAGTAGGAGAGGGTATGCAGATAACTTTGTCGGGGCTATGCACACTCACTGGCAGCGGAGAAAGGTCTGTGACGTCGGGGTGACTTTGTCAGGGCTATGGACACTCACTAGAAGTGGAGCAACAGCGACGCAAGTGAATGATGATAACTAAAATGGACTAGTGCCAATGAATGTTTTACCTGGCTGTTGTCAAAAGGGGGCATGGGTCATGGTCAAGAGGAATGAAGGTGGAATAAATGTTGAAACTCTATAGGCAGGCATGGATTCACGAACCGAGGTAATTGCAAATGAAAGGATAGGAGAGGCTCTGATAAAAGAAAAACCAGTTAGGTTCTTAACCAACTTCTGCATCATCTAAGCCCACGGAAGGAACATAGATTCTTCTCTTTCCTAGTAAATCTCCATTTGTTGAGCACTCGACACACCCTAAAAGTCTTTATGAAATTCTGTCACTTTTGGGTACCACTTGTTTTGGGTTTTTGTTTACTATCTGAATTGATTTTAATATGGAGGGATGGTTTATTTGTTTTTCACGACTCTCATCGATCAAATCGGATTTTTTTGAACTTGTTAAATGAAATGTGGTGCCTAAATAACTTGGCATTCTAACTTAGAATCTACAACTAACTTTGTGACAATCACGCTTATGTTTGGCATCAACAAAATCCAAGCAAATAAAGTGGCCACACAGTGATAATAATCGTCAATTGACAATGCACCATTGACATCGGTAAAAGGAAGAATAAGTTCATGTTAGTAATTCACCACGCAGTTTCAAGAGATAGTTGATCACCATTGGCGTCGGCAGAATACAAGAGTACTAAACGTTAACATGAGCCATGATAAACGCTGATAGATGATGATGGATGCATTGGTTCAAGGTCGATGAAATCTCGAAGAGTTAAATCAATGAAAAGTTTTGTGTTGATGCATCTCTGATCGCCGATCCCCGATCCACTTTTGGCATCGACAATTTTTGAGAGAGTTAATATGGGAGCACTTGGTTAAGCTTATCACTAATCATCGATCCTTGATACGTTTCGGCATCGGTGAAGTAGGATCTGTGGTGAGAACGATTAGCTAAGGAAAATTCCTCGATTCTGAATCACACGATTAGACAACAACGTCGGTTTCAAGTGCCACGTGTGTTTGTCACATAGGGTCATACAATCTAGTTTTGTCCTGATTCATCTTCAGGTTCCCTGTGTCCTAGTCACACCCCCCAAGTCAGCCTTACCACGTCATATTTGTATGGCAAGATGGATCAACATCGTAGCTTTTTTAGGGAGATATCAACCGAATTTTTTTAAAAAGAAACCCCGACCCCCAATCCACCAGCTAGATTGGTGAAACAATGGGATTTGTTTAGCACATGATACGATCAGATTCTATCTTTTAATATGAAATTTAATGCTTCACCCCACATACATTGCTACCACATGCGTTGATTAAACAACAAAAATTTGAAATCACCGATAGGCCACGTTACAACCCGCGTCCATGTCGTCGACCTATGATTGAATTTAATTTTAAACGTATTGAAGATCTCGCGACAAATTTTATAGAACTGCACTCATATCCCATATTGAATGGTTGATGTGACAAGGTAAGTTAATCTCTGTTTAAATCACTAAAACAAATTCGAACACTTCTATTATGCACAAAATTTTCCATTTCCAGAGCATTCTAAGAAGCAAAGCGAGCGTCTCAAGTCTGTGTTGATTCTCAGACCATCAAAACCAGGTTAAACAAGCAACAAAGGTATGTGTTAAATTTTATCAATTCGGAGGTCGTGATTTGTTATATATGCATATGATTTCTTGCACAGTCTCTAACTATGTTCTAGCTGTAGGGAAAATGCCTCCAATAAAGCCAACGATCAGACGCTCGTCGAGAGAACCTAAGATAAAGGAAGCGTAAATTGGTGAAGGTTCTTCTCCTGGTACTGCGAGGCAATTGGAGTACGCTCCCAGAGAGGAGAAGGTTATTAAAACCTCGCCGAAGAAAGATTTTATTCAACCTCCGGTCTTCAGCGATACAAAAGAGAACACTGGATCCAAAGTAATGCTCCCACAGTGTGGAGACCTATTCAACAGAATTAGCCGGGAGCCTAAGAAATACTCTAACCTAGGGAGAACAACAAATCCATGAACCTGATGATGAGGTCGTCGACATACAAGTGCTCCCCTATGACAGGAAGAGAAAATCCATCATGAAGAGGACCACTAAGAAGAGAAGGCTCATGTTAGATAGCTCGATTCTCATCACTACAAAGGAGAATTTGCTCAACACAGAACACAGCAAGACATCTGAGCTTATCGGTGCAAAGATAGCTATCACGGATGCCACATTGGATAGAGAAAGGAGAGATGAGAAGGAATTGGCCACTGCACTTAAGGATTTGGAGCATCTGTGCCATTTGGAAAAATACTATCAAGACTCCATGTAGGCCACGGTGTTTTTGAGAAGCAAGTTCCAGGATGGTTATGCCAAATTCACAAATGAACGACACCTTTTCACTGCAGGTATAGCCAATTTCCAGGAAGATACCCTTATGGCACTAGCAACCTATAAATAAGTATAAAGGTGGTATGAGAAATCATACCAGGCAGTGGAAATGGTTGATTACATCAGTGCAATAAAAAAGGGTCGAGACACTGAAGAGCATGGTATTCGGGTGCTAAGGGAGAGAAACATCGCTTGGATCAGGAAAGTAGTGAAATACTGGGTGAAGATGGCCCAAGAACCTCAGCGGAATATTCATAAGAAGTGGATTGAATGTGAAAAGGGCTGGGAAAATATTAATCGAGAGATGAAAGGCATCGGTCTCCTAGAATTCGGCTCACTCGAAGACTTTGTCGACCTGCATGACATAGTAAAGCATCATGCAGAACAAGACTCAGCATGGACAACAGAGATCGCATAGGTGGAAAACATGGCTCCAAGTCAAGTACAACAATTTATGGAGAATCTGATCAAGTCTCCAAGTGCTAGGGTTGTAACATGTGTGACTATGTTTGTTTGCATGCTTGAGAAAGAGGGTTATCCCAAGCTCGACCTTCTTCAGGAGTTAAGACTCCCTTCCACCGGTTGGTTTATACCAACACACATCATTTTATCAGACTCGTCTAATAAAAGAAAAGAAAAAAAGAGAACGTTCAAATTGAAGAAGGAACTTTCATAGGAAGATATCCTATCAATCACTACGTAAAGACCATCGATAAATTAGCTATATCGAAAGATCTGGAGAACCATTGCACCATCAAAAGCTGCAGAGTCTAATTGGGCCTCAGTGGCGGGTTTGGTTCCTACTGTTGAGTTAAAGGGATTTAGGACCCCTCAACACACCTCTCCCTCAATATCTCTTGTTGTCGTACTTGACCCGTTTACTCCAAATGTGAGTTTTATTAGCAAGCAATCGTCAGCTTACATCCATCAACGAAACATGTCAGGGATCCATAAACACATCATAATATACCCAATCATATGTCACATATGTAAATAACAGAAATACTCAAACCATATACAGTCCACTCCCTGACTCGATGCACAGTCCAAGGAGGTCATGGATGCCATCGACATCCTCAATATGTCAAGCATCCTTCACGGTCAGGAGAAACCAGTCAATAGTTCATGTCGATACATATATAATCAAATAACATATCATCATATCCATAACATCGTCATCATAATCCATAAGTGAAACAAACATTCATATAATAAACCAGATCACTTGCATGCAAGTGTACTCAAAGAATAAGTCAAGTCATGTAGGCGCGCAAGAGTGGGATGTTACATACACCCCCTCTTGTTTCAAACTTCGTCTCGATTTTTCACAGTATACAAGTGCAGAAATAAAGTATCTGACAATATATAAATGTCTAGCTATCAAACAAAAATGGAAACTGTTGATGCATATCATACGCGTCCTCCCAGGTAGTCGAGTGCGGACTATAATTGTCCCACTGGACCTTGACCTGATCGACTGTTGGACATCGTAGATGTCAAATGCAATGGTCCAGGATGAGGATTGGCTCTGTCATGAGTGCACCCTCATCCGATACTTGCAAAGAAATAATGTCAATCACATGTGTAAGATCACTAACATAATGTCTCAAAACAGATCCATGAAAAACATTGTGCATATGCCTCAAGAATAAGGCAAGGCTAGTTGATAGGTCACAGGCCCCTTGCTTTCCACAACCTCAAAAGGTCCCATGAACCTAGGATAGAGTTTAGCACCCCTTCCAAACTTGATCGAACTCTTGTGTGGTTTCACCTACAAGAAGACTCAATTGCCAACTTCATAACTACAGTCAGTGCGATGTGCATCGACATAACTCTTATGTCGATCATGTGCTTCCTTGATCCTTTGTCTTATTGTTTTCATTTTCTCTTCCATTTCTTGGATCGCTTCTAGTCCTAGTAGGATCCTATCCTCAAGTTGATCCCAACTCAAAGGCGTCTGACACAGTCACCCGTAAAGAAAATCGAATGGCGCCATCTTAATGGTGCTTTGGAAACTGTTGTTGTATGAAAATTCTACCAGTGGCAAGAACTCCTCCCAACTCTTTTTTTTTCCATCATGTACATACACAACATGTCCTCCAAGATTTGGTTCATTCGTTCGTCTGTCTCCGGGTGATATGCGATACTAAAGTTAACTTGGGTTCCAAAGGCCTCTTGAAAACTAGTCCAAAATCATCCTGTAAACATCGATCCTTGATCGAATATGATCCTCTTAGGCATGCCCTGCAACCTCACAATCTCACTGATGAAAAATCTAGCTATGTCAGATGCCTGATACATTGTACGAACAAGGATAAAATGTGCACTCTTCATCAGAGTGTCAACTACCATGAAAATCGAGTCGTGCCTCCTTGTCGTCAGCGACAATACAATGATGAAGTCCATCGAAATGACCTCCCATTTTGATTTTTGAATAGTGTATGGTTGTAGTAATCCTACCGGATGTCTATGTTCAACCTTCACTTACTGACATTCTAGACATATTACAATGTAGTTGACTATGTTTTCCTTCATTTCTTTCCAGAAGAATAAGGGTTTAAGGTCTGCCCTCATCTTTGTGACTCTTGGATGAGCCATGTACATTGCTCTATGAGCTTCGTTTAAGATCAAACTTCTCAATTCTTCATTGGGTGGTATGTAAATCTGATTATTATATCTCATTAATCCGTCGGTGTCCACCGTAAATCCCTCAAATTTTGGTACCAACATGGTGTTTTGTCCGATAAATTCCTTAACCTCTTTATACCATTCATCGTTGCATTATAAAGTTAGAATATTTTCACATAGATTCATCTGAATAGGTATCACCGAAAATATGTGTGGTCTCCGACTCGACACATCAACCATTCTATTCATTGTTCCTTTTATGTAGGTAATCTTGAAATCGTACTCGCTAAGCAGTTTCGACCAACGCCTTTGTCGCACCTTCAAGTCACTTTGCGTAAAAATGTGTTATAAACCACAGTGGTCCATTTTTAGTTCGAATTTTTGTCCAATCAAGTAGTGCCTCCAAACTCTCAAGGCATACACAATGGCTAACAACTCCAAATCGTGTGTCGCATACTTCTCCTCATGCCTTAAATTTCTCGAGATGTAAGCGATCACTCGACCATCTTGCATCAAGACTTTGTCTAAGCCTTCCTTGGATGTGTCATTTCATACCAAGAAGTCCTCTTATATATCAGGGACTTTTAGTATCGACGTTGTGATCAACAGCTCCTTGAGCCTTCGAAATGCTTCCGCACATTTCTCGGTCCATACAAACTTCTTGTTTTTCTTCTGCAATTTCGTAATTGGATTTCTTATCTTCAAAAAACACTCGACGAACCGTCGATAATATCCCTCTAAACCCATGAAGCTACGTACTTCTGAGACATTCGTCAGTGCAAAACATTCCATAATAGCCTTTGCCTTCGTTGGATCCACAAAGATACCTTCGTCGGAGATGACATGCCCTAAATAATGAATCTTCAATTGATAAAATGAGCATTTCGATAGTTTCCCAAACAATTTGTTATGTAGTAGACACTATAGTACCAAGCGAAAATGTTCGACATGAAACTCCATCATCCGAGAATATATCAAAATAACGTCAATGAATACTTGAACAAACTTGTCCAAGTATTCGTGGAACACCCCATTCATCAAGCTCATGAACACCCCTGGGGAGTTTGTCAGTCCAAACGGTAAAACAGTAAACTTGTAATGTCCAAACCTCATCTTGAATGTGGTCTTAGGAATGTCTTCCTCCTTGATTCGTAACTGCTGATACCCTGATCTCAATTCAATCTTCGAAAACAACATTGCACCATTCATATGATCAAACAGATCATCTATCCTTGGCAACAGACATTGTTTCTTGATCGTTTCCTTGTTCAATTGATGGTAGTCAATGAAGAGTCTCCACAACCCATCCTTCTTCCATATGAAAATAACAAGCATGCCCCACAGTGACACACTTGGACGTATAAGTCCTAGATACAACAACTCCTTCAGTTACATTTTCAACTCATGTAACTTAGGGGTCAACATATGATAAGGTGCTCTTACTATCGATTCAGTCTCAGGTTTTAGGTCAATAGTAAATTCCAATTCCCTCTCAGTTGGCAACCCTGGTAACTCCTCTGGAAATACGTCTGCAAATTCTCGTACTACCAGAAGGTTTTCTAGTCCTTCCACCATGCCCTTTTTGTTCAATGCTAGGATCGCATATAGCTTGCATCCCTTACGCACGCTCTTCCGAAGTTGTAGGGAAGAGATGAACCTCAGGAAAACTCCCTGGTTCCTTCACACAATCATATGTCTCTGTCCCTTATCATCGACCAAACTCAACCATTTTTTCTTACAATTGAGTATCGCCTCATGCGATTCCACCCAGTCCATGTTGATCACGACGTCATAAGATCCTAAGATCGTGACATACAGGTTGGCCTTCGTGACAAAATATCCCAGGTTAAGGCTACAGCCCGTAACCTTTCCTCCAACCTTCTGTTTGGCCCCCGAAGCCATTTCTACAAATCTAAACTCGTCATGTTCGACTACCTTTACCTTAATTCTTTTTAGCACTGCACAAAAAATAAATCTCTTTGTAGAACCTGGATCTATCAAAATACTAAAGGTCTGGTCATCTATGGTACCTAATGTCTCGAGCACAATATACTGGTGTTTGGCCTGATGGTTATTCATCGTTGCATGAATCTGATGGGCCTTGCCCAAATATTCTAATGTAGTGGGTCCAACTGATTTGGATACTCTGTCCTTATCAACTGGGAAGTCACGTTGGTAATGTGGCTATCCACATGTTCAACACCTGGACTTTGGTCCAGTACTCCTGGTCCCTGAAGTAGAAGTTGACGGCCCACCGACCTAAAACCCTGGTCTGTTCTGCTGAATAGGCTTGAATTGTTGTTGTTTTGGTTGACGTTGTTGTTGGTGTTGTGGTCCTCTGTAGGGAGTCCACTTCTGAGGTGTCGATCGTCATGGTGTAGTGAATGTGTATCCTCTCGGAGTGCCTCAACACCCTGGTGGATGTCTAGCTAGTGTTTGATGTTGCTGCGCACTAGACATTCCCTGTCTCATTGGTCTCACTAGAGTCCTGATCTGACCCCCGCTGATGAGATCCTCCTCAGCTATGAGGGCCTTCTGGACAACATCGTGCAACATCTGAGGCATTAAAATGCTCACTTTTGCATGAAAGTTGGCATTAAGGTCAAACATGAACTTTTTGACCTTAAGCTTCTTGTTGTTTAGGCGCGGAGCATACCGAAGCAACTCCATGAAACATGCCTTGTACTCGGGCACTGTACGACTACCTTGTCGCAAGGCATTGAACTCATTGACTTGACGCTAAATGAATTCCTCCGACATATGCCTCTCCTGGAACCTCTCCTCGAACAATTCCCACGAGACATCTTCGACGACCATGTTCAGTTGTGGCAGGAGCGTCTTCCACAAAAGTAAAGCGCTCCCCTTCAGCTGAAATACCACCATGCAGACCTTCATGTTGGAGGTATAATCGTGAAGTGAAAATCACATCACCATATTCTCCAACCATGCCTCGACGGTTGCATCGTCCGTGGCACCAAAGAACTCAAGAAACTTGACCTTCTCGAGTTCTCGGTGAGCGCTACTAGTACCAACTGGGGCACGCGTTGGACCCTTAGGGGGTGTCGATGCCCTGGCCTCATCCCTATCCAAACGGTTAATCAGGGCCTCTGGCATCCTCTGAAAGGACCTCATCAACCCAACCACATCTCCCACAGCTATATGTTCATGTCCGAAAACTTGTTCTTCTCCTAGCACCCCATCTTCTGCCTCTGCGATGTCCTCTAACCATGATTACCTGCACGAATACAAATCAATTTAATTAGTGACATTTTATAATCAAGTGTCTATTCAGTGGACGACGTAATGATCCCAAGTCATGGGTTGAACCGACTCTGATACCATATGTTACGGCCCCGACTGTTACGGCCAAAAATGATGTATAACAAGTAATATATATATATATATATATATATATATATATATATATATATATATATATATAAGCATTAGGAAATTAATGTCAACAATAAATTCATGGCTACACAACTCGACGATATCATAATGAATGAATTTCACGTGACACATAAACATAAATAGCGTAGCAGATTAGCACATAATGAGGCTTGAAGAAAATTACGAACATTTAATCAGATAGAGAATATAAACGACTACCCGCCCATCCTACCCTGTAATGGTTAGGACCTCTAGGACACATAAGCAACGCTCAAGCCTAGGTTCCCATCGATTTTGACTATTTAAGGTCTCAGGGATGGTGATTGTTCTATGGAACAAGGAGGTGTCTACATCCCACCCGATACAGTCAAGTCCAAGCCGACTAAGCTAAATAACATCATCAACGATCAACTAGGTGCAAAAACATTCTAATAACCAACACATGTAACACAAAAATTCTATGGCGCAAGAGAACTTAAATACTAAATCCATCCAACATCGACATAAGTCAAGGCGCAAAAATTTGCTTAACTTCCAAGCATGCAATTAAATCAATCATCAATTACAATACTCCACCTCATAATCAAGGTAATCACATGATCTAGTTTCCGGATAACATAATTCACCTATTGATCAACACCCACAATTAATCATTCACAAGGATCATACTGTAATGTCCTGGTCAGTGTGCTAGAAATCTTAGGCGGAAACATTAAACATCAAGTTAGCCCATAACACAAGCAATCTAAACACATATTCACCAGCTTAAACCAAGGCACAAAGGAAATCAATATTAACAATCAAGCCTCAACATAGATTAGTGGCAAATTAGAATCTAAGTAATAAAACGATCTCTCATCAATAAATCTAAGTGGTGAAATAGAATCTAATTATTTCAATGATCTCTCATCAATAGACATGCCTCATAAACCACGCTATATCTTTGATATATATGTTCTTTTTCTTTTTAACACAATATATATTTTATAATTAAAGTGATTAAAGTTTCCAACCGCATATTTTATAATTAAAGTGATTAAAGTTTCCAACCGCGAGGCTTGATGTAGAAACCACAAAGCTTTATGTATATAGGGTGTTAGAGTAAGAATTGGATGTAGTGTCTCCACTGTTACCATTAATTGATTTTTATTAGAATATATATATTCACTTTCATTTGATAGATTCATTTAGATCACTCAAAATGTAAATCATCGAAAGATCTTTTCATTCATCGATTGATATTCATAATTTAATATTAAATAATCATTTAAAAACAATAAATTTAATCATTATTTATAACTATTAAAATATTTTCTAAATAAACATTTTCATAATTTAAATATCAAACAGTTCCTAATAACACTTTCAGAAATGAAATAGCGAAAAAACATAATTTTTCTTCAAGTTATGTCTTTTGATTTTACTACATAATCATATCATCATCATCGCTAAGGTTTTCGCTCCACAAGTTTTCAAATAATCATTTCAATAATACACCAAGATATTGTTAGTGAACCAACGATTACTAATGAAACTTACCGTCTTGGAATAATTACAAGGCATTAATTCAGTAAACATTCAATTTCATTAATAGACCATTTGAATAACATTGAGTCTACATTTATTAACAAAAATTACCGTCCTTAATAATTACCATAAAGGAATATAATGATGAGGGCGGAATCCCACCATACAAGGAACATCCGTTCATTAATCAAATCCTGCTTTTTAGAAAAATTAACTGACAAAGAAATCCTAAAAGAAAAAGGGTTGGGCGTATGGAGGATTCTGGGACGTTATTACTCATATCCTGTTCAGACTGCATTGATTGACTCTCTGCTGGAGCATCGATTACAGTTTAATTCCCACTGCAGATTCGTCTTTTTGTAAAAGGATTTTATATTATATATAAAATTGAGTTAATTTTTTTCATGGAAAAAAAAAGAAATCTTAAAAGAAAAAGCTCGGATATAGCTCCTCATAATTAGCTGAGGTACACACCTAACAAGTAGGAGTGGCTACGATTTCGCTGAGTTGGGAGGTAAATTCGTCCGGGATAACTGTCAAACGCAGAGGGAAAAATCTGTCTTCAGCAAAGGTAAAAGACTGTCTATGCGCCGAAGATAGACTGTCATCGCTGAGGAAATCCAGTTGCTAAGGTTCTATGAACGCATAGATGCATTGGTTGAAACGAAGGGAAAGCTGGAGTAAACTCTGACCTGGGCGCAATTAGTCTGAGCGTAAAACGAATAAAGGAGAATGCGCAGATGTTCTGGGCGCAAAGGTAAGTCTGAGGTATACGAATAAGATAAAGAAAGAACAGAGGATTCTGGGAAAAAACATCAGTCAAGCGTAAACACAAAATGAAGAAGGAGGTGCAGAGGATACTGGGCACAAATACCAGTCAAGTGTAAGCACAAAAAGAAGAAGGATGCGTAGAATATTCTGGGCGCATATACCAGTCAAGTGTAAACACAAAAAGAAGAAGGATGTGCATATGTTCTGGGCGCATATACCAATCAAGTGTAAACACAAAAAGAAGAAGGATGTGTAGATAAATCAACACTCAAGACCGAGGACCAACGTCCAAACCAAGCCACCAAGGAGAGGCATAAATTCACTGCGTGCAAGCACGAAACTCGCGTCGAGCAAGAGTGGATACAGGAAATGCAAGGCGTTCCATTAACGGTGAGGGCGAAGGTGAGCCAAGAAGG
This sequence comes from Picea engelmannii, assembly GCA_009831015.1. NCBI lineage: Eukaryota > Viridiplantae > Streptophyta > Pinopsida > Pinales > Pinaceae > Picea > Picea engelmannii. The sequence goes on along the minus strand of ML790536.1, from coordinate 124,604 downwards.
CACTAAGGTTATTATTAAAGGGTCAGGGAGGAAGATGCAACCTTTTTTAAAAAACACACCAGGGCTACGATCACTGCAATTGCATTGCAAGTAAAAAGAAAGAAATAGATAAGGAAGAATTGACAACTAGTGGTTAAGGGAAACGGTTGATCAAAAGAACTTTCTGTGAAGACTTCCAACGGAAGGTTTAACAAATTGACTATAAAAAAAAGTATTCATTGCAGACAAGGGTGATTTGAAGATGATACCAACTGGTTATAAAATGATCTGATACAACCAACGCCTAGATAAACATGAAATCTCCAGGATCCCTAAAGGAAACCAACACTCTTACCAGAGAATGAAAGGAAAATCAATTTTATCACTAACGCAACAGATCGTCCAATGTGTGTATATCTAGACTAGTTTTCCTTTTCTTATTTCAGATTACAAATATAACTAAGATTTACAAAATACATTTGTTGCAATTATCATAGCAATACATATATAAGAAAACTCATGACAAGAAGGCGTCATCTGAATACCACAACCATACAATCTGAATACCACAATCATACAAGTATAAATTTAATCTGAATACAATTAACAGTTTTATCCGGAATACTATGACCGACCACAACGAATTTGAAGTGGTTGTCCCGCACTTGCGCTCCGTTTGGCTCCTGTTTTCTAATCATTGAGATCTCACTGGTACCTCCCAACCAACACTAGGGGTACTCTTCTTCCCCCTAAGCCCCCCGAGCCGTAAAGGGGCCACGCACATAAACCAGAGAAAGATAGCTCCCAACTCACCTCGCAAGGTTGAGCTACCACTCTCTATTCGAGCTGGGTATCCCAACTCCCACAAAAAAAAAATCAGTTAAGAGTAAAATCCGGCAACGTAACCTTATGCATACCAAACATGATCCATACTCGTACTCCCCCATTTCTTTTATAGAGTTATTCTTAGTGACACTCTCATTTTTACATTAAATTCGTTTATTAAAAATTAATTAGGAAAACTTCTCCCCCGTACACTTGTCACCTGATCCTTTAGTTACACCAGAAATTCATTTAATTAATTAAATTAATTTGTCAATTTCCCTCACCCACCTAAAAGCGTTCCTAAAAATGCTCCTCGATGTCCCTTTATTCCCTCACATTCTGTTAATCACTGACGCCTTTCTTAAAGCTTAGTTGAGTTAAAATTTGGAAATTTCTCTAGACTAGATTCCCTTGTATGTTCCACATTCCTTTTGTATTTAAGTTTCCCCTTTTTGGTCTAAGTTCTAAATTAGAAAGTTTTGCACATAGCCAACAATTAATTTTTTTGGATGAATTCTTTTTCCTTTAATTTTTAAATTTGATTTTTCTTCATCCCCCTCTTTATTAATTGATTAATTAGTTTTAGTCCTTATACCCCAATTAGATCTACACTCTAATTTCAACTAGGCTTAGCAAGATTGTTTTTAAGGGAAATTTTATAATTAATAAACTATACTCATGCAACATTTATTTTAAGGCTGACCATGTCAAAATGAGATATTTTTTTCTAGGTACCTAGGTTCATTGACTCACCAGTGTTAAAACCATGATGTTCCCTTCAAGACGCACTACGTGCTCCAAGGGTTCCACTCGCCTTCATTCATGTTTCATTTATGCGATGTGCCCTTCAAGATGCACTATGTGCTCCAAGGGTGCCACACGCCTTTTGACTGATTTTGGTAGACATCCACCCTTGGAGTCAGTACTCTGTCAGGCGACCTTATGAGAGACTAAGGGCCTCTAAAGAATAAGGACCCTACCTTATTGCACACCTCTTAGAATATCCATGAGCGACTGTCTCAGTCTGCCCTCATGACATCGTGGATCTCTCGAACTAGGTAACCATAAACCTAAAGTACGAGCCACGACGAGAGTGCTAGTAGGCTATGGCAAGGCTGCTGCCACACCTCTCCTTCAATATCTTTGGTTTTCATGCATGATCCATTTACTCCAAATGTGAGTCTCATTAGCAAGCAATCGTCATCGTGCATCAATCAATGAAACATGTCAGCGATCCATAAACACATCATCATATACCCAGTCATATGTCACATATGAAAATAATAGAAATACTCAAACCATATACAATCCACTCCCTTACTCAATCCGGAGTTCAAGGAGGTCATCGATGCCATCAACATCCTCAATCTGTCAAACGTCCTGTACACTCAGGAGAAACCAGTCAATATCACCTATCGATACATATATAATCAAATAACATATCATCATATCGAGAACATTGTCATCATAATTCATAAGTGAAACAAACAATCATATAATAAACCGGATCACTTGCATGCAAGTGTCCTCAAAGAATAAGTCAAGTCATGTGGGCGCGCAAGAGCGGGATGTTACATCAACTTCCTTTACCACATTCTTGTTTTTTAATAAATACAATAAAATAAAATAAGGAAAAGGTTTTTTTTTCTTGACATTATAACTTTCTTCTCATTAATTGAGAAATCACTATTGGCCAAATTATGTAAGATATTTATAGTGCTACTACAAAATTAGTATAGTTTTTTCTTGTTATTCATGATGTCTTGGAAGGTTGAGGGAATGGACAATTGTTTGTTGTAGACTCCTCTCACATTTGGTATATGTTATTGTTTCCTCTTGTTTTGATTATGATAACATCGATATGGAGCTATAACTTTTAGTCTAATTGTAGACTCACCTTAGTTTTTTGTTGGTGGTATGGAGGTTTATGTACTCTATTATTCTACAAACTTATTCTTGTTTGTCATTTTCATTTAGTCATGTTGGTACCATGTCTTTTTAGTTATAAGATTTCCCATGATAGGTTAGATTGAATTATTTTTGGAGCATCTGCATTTCATCTGAGCTTCTTAAATTTTGTCATAAAACCAACAATGGAAGTTGGGCCATAGTTTTGAGGATTCACTATATCAAACATTCCTACAAGTTCTAATTCATCCCTTTTTTTGGGTGAACTTGTGATGTTGATGATAGGAAAATTTCCCACATCAATAGGTTGATAGCCATATCTAGTAGATTCATATCTTCACTTGGAACTTATAAGTATTGTATATTTGGCTCTAGCTTTAGTTCTAGTTGTGACTCAAACTTTTTCTCTCACTTTAACCATTGCTTTGGACCTACTCAAACTCTCTACTCTCTATCTTTTGCCTTGGCTCTAACTTTAGCTTTAGCTCTAGCTTGGTCTTGGCTTTGGCATTTCTTCTTCACCACTATATTCTCATATGTTATTTAATTAAAAAAAAGTCAACCTTTCCCCTTCACAACTATATTCTTAACTTCTTTCAATACCAAAAAAAATTTATAACCATTTCTAGCATCAAATGCTCTAATACAAAATTGATCTATTTGTTCACTTCTGCATGAAAAAGAATTACAGGAAGAAAAATCTTACTACTAATACAATGTTTGTAAAAGGAAATAAAACCAAGTTTTTAAATAAATCTGTAATCACAAATACATATTTACTACACAACAATTAGAATTGAAATCTCAAACATTAATAGAAGAGAAAATTTTAGGGGCTATCTATCATCCATGGGTTAATTTTCCATGCTTTTTCCAAAAAAAAGATTTACCAATTTCCATTTTTTCTAAAAATGATTCACCGAAATACTATAGAATAAAATTATTTTACCTTAAAAATAACTAAAATTTTATAGAAAATATATAAAATCCTTAGAAATTTAAATATTTTTACAAAAATATTGCCAAACATTTTGTAGTTTGCATATTAAGGACTAGTAAGATTCCCCAAGATTTCTACATTTTGATATAAAATTCCATCCTTAAAATTATCCTTGACTAATATAAAGAGAGAAATTACATAACATAGATTTCTGGAAAAAAACAACAATACTTTATGTATTGATATAGAGTTATAGAGACTACAACTCGTCTTGCACCCTACTAGTGGTAGCAATGTTTATAATCTTATTTTACATTGAGTTCTCTTGATTGCATTGTCTCCCTTAATTGACTTGCTCCTGTAGCTAGTGCTATGACCTCTTCTCTATAGTCTCCTCCCATCTACGACTCTCCTTTTCCTTTTAAAGAGCTCAAGGAAACATAACTTCCCAAAACCATCTTCATCCAACCGTTTGTGGGTATATTCCTAATGTGGAATGAAATTTCATGTGTTTTTTTTTAATCATTATGAATCGATTACATATCAATATCTCTAAAAATAGATTTGATAATCATGCAAAATGAAATCAAGGTAAGTGAAGAATATAAACTAGAGATGAAAGATGGAATTTTGGATGGAAGGGGAACAATGGCCAGGGAGTATAGTACATAATTCGAGTAAGCAATGCTGAATATGAGCTAGAGATGAAAAATTATAGTACAAAATTGGAGTAAGCAATAATGAATATGAACTAGAGATGAAAAATGGAATTTTGGATGAAAGGGGAACAATGGCCAGGGAGTATAGTACATAATTGGAGTAAGCAATAATGAATATGAACTAGAGATGAAAGATGGAATTTTGGATGGAAGGGGAACAATGGCCACGGAGTATAGTACATAATTGGAGTAAGCAATACCAAGTTTGCTAGAAATGAATAAAATCCCTATTCATTGACAATTTGGGAGGGAGATCCCTCTCTCAATTGATGTTAAACCATGTTTTAGTATAATCAAGAGGCCCACTCATACTTGATTAGAGATAGAGTGAATGTGACAGGGAAATGATTGTAGTAGCTTTCAAAACATAGAGGTTTTATTGAACATGCTAAATGGAATCCATGGAAGATCATACGTATCATCTCGTTTATCCTTGAAGCCAGGGGAAATGGATGAAATAGAGTCAACAAACACCAAGAAAGGGAGAAGAGTAGCAAATCAACATTATGCATATATCATCTCTTAAGTGATAACATCTTCTTCACATTTATATAATAACTAGCATACCCTTACAGTAGTGGAAAGGGAATGCCGAAAAGTATACACAAAGAAAAATGTATCAAAAAAGGAGGATAATGGAATCAATTATTTACAAAATGAAAATCAACTATATAGAAGATAGTTACCTTTGTCAAATTGGCAATAGTCTATTTCAAGACTCACAATAATCTAGTTAAATAATATAAGAGAAATGAAAGTGCAAGATTGATCAATAAATTCAATTTCCAATTTTTGAGTAACTAATACCAAATGGTTATTTTTCACAATCATAAAATGAATAACAATATAAATAATATGGATAAAAATATAAAGACAAAAAAAATAAAAAAATATATATCACAATAGAAAACAAAAAATTTAATTGCACAAAATTTGAGATTTTATAAATGTTTGAAAAATATACTCATAAGTTTCAACATTAAAAAAAAACACATGTGAGTCTCAACTCTCATCCATTGGTTTTGATTTTGAAATTGCGAATTTTTATTTGAAGGCTAAGAGCAAAGGACATATGAGCAAATTGAATACTAGCTTGTCAAATTTGAATATGATGGCTTATATGTATAATCCAATACGTGAACCAAATTTTTTTATATGTGGTATATGGGATATTAATGTGAGAAACGGTTGAAGATTTGACATGCTTAAGTTGTGGATAATCTTTATTGTGTGAATAGTCATTAGTTTTGGATTTTTATTTTTATATTTTGTAATTATTTATATTATTAAAAGATAATAATAACAAACCACTTAAATATAAAGCATTCTAGTTATCTTTTATCTTACCTAGTAAGAAGAAAATTTAATTAATCCAAAATAAATACATCATAGTGTTAATTTTAATTTTGAAAGAAAATACATGATAGTTTATTTTGGAAGTCCAATATAAATTTTTTTAATGGAAAATTGATCCTTTGGATCATGTGACCGAGTGGAGAAGCAAGGAGATAATGACTGCGAGGCTCTCTTCAATGAATCCTTTAGGCTCTCTTCAATGATCCTTTGAAGAGTGGTAAATCAATCACACCAAGAAATCACATCACCTCCATTGTTAATTTAATATTAAGAAAAATCAGATCAAACAAAATACATGTACATTGTATTCGTACTCATTAGGAACAAATCACACTAGCAAATCACATCACCTCCATTTTTAGTTTAGCGTTAAGAAAAATACAAACATAATACATGTACATTGTTGTTCTTACTCATCACGAACAAAGAAGACTTTTCAATTTACATGTAAAGTGGGCCTTTTTGAAAACCTACCTAAAATTAATAATTTAATAAATAAACAAAGATGCAGGTAAATAATAAAATATCAATTGTGGAAGGTGACGATGATGGACATGCCATATCAAGTTATTAGAATAAAAAAATAACGATGATGGACATGTCGTATCAAATTATTATAATAAATTATAACTGCCACTTAATTTATAAATACTATCTATATTAGATATACATTATTATTATATATATAATATTTTTAAATAATTATAAATAATTTAATATTTATATAATATTTTTAAACAATTATAAATAATTTAATATTTATTCAATATAATATATTTATATAAGATTTATTAGTGTGTAACTAGATTGATGTGTATATATTTGATGTATAAGCATAAAATACAAAATATCTTGAAATAACTGAGGATATCTAAGACTCATTGATGTGCAAGGATACTTATCATTGTTTGATAAGTGCAAAGATTTTGTATAGCATCTCACATATGTGTCCACATAAGGGATTTTTAGTTTTTAGCATCTCAAATCCAAAGCATATAGGAGTATTCGGACATTCTAGTGTGAGATATCTAATGCCGACCAAGGGTGAGATATTTAATGTTGACCAAGGGTTGAGATGGGGTTCACTGTGAATACGGGTTTAATATGACTTGGCTTCGAAGAACAAGGAAGTTGCAAGAAGCAATAGAACTCTTCAGGCATTCATGTGTGAGATACATAAAGTTGACCAAGTTAGTGGCGCACGTTGCATGGCCGTTCACTAGGGATAAGTAAAGTGGAGAATTGCATTTCACATCAGTGGTGATGTGAGTCTCTAATTAGTTGTTGCGGTTATTTTTTATTGGTATTTTATTAGATTTTCCCTAAATTTAATCCAGAACTACTTTTACCTGATTTAGTTGTGGATATTTTTTTATTGGTGTTTTATTGGATTTTCCGTAAATCTAATCTATTTTTACTCTAATCCATGACTACTTTTACTTGATTTAGTTGTGGTTATTTTTAATGGGTGATTTTTAAGTTTTGGTGCAAATAGGTTCGTTTTCACTTGAAACCTTACAGGCTTTAAATTTGGTCTCCATTGCACAGATTGTTTTCAATTGATCCCTGCGAGCTGCCCGGTTGAGGTGAGTTCTTTTTCAGAGGAAGCCATTGCCGAATTCGAGTTTTTCTACTTTCTTTTGAAGTTTATGTCTGTTGACGGACGTTGATCTGTGCTTCCTCTCCAGTCCAACGATTTGATCTGAAATCCACTTAAGTACGACTTCCTTTGTGTATAAAAGTTCTGGTTTCTGCATAATTACGGATTCCTTTGTGTATAAAAGTTCTGGGTTAGAATCTCTATTGGCCCGTTCTCTGCTTTGGTCTGGATTGGTAGTTAAGTGGAAAACTTAGAGTCAGAGGGCTAATTTTGTGAAAAATAACCAGGCAATTTGGTTCTACTACATGTTTTCATTTTAGGTTATGTTGGATTATTCTTCTCTTTCTGAAGAGTATAATGAATGATCGGATTTTTGTTTGTTGATATAAACTCAAGTTTAGTTTTCAGGTACTTATTCTCGTTTCTAGTTTTTTTAGTAAGAACGAGAAATTTGCTTGTGTAGGAAAAAGAGATTCTGAAAAATTCAGAAGGAATGTCCTTGTTAGATTTTATCTTGTTGTTTTCCTCTGAACTTTGTTACTTGTGTGGCAATTTCAGGTGTATTCCGAGAGGGTTCCTTTTATAATTGGAATTTTGGTACTTGGAAATGAATTTGAATTCTAAGGTCATTTCAGCCTGAATTCCATTGATATCGTGGCTTATAAATTGTTTTAACATGAGTTCCAATGAGATATTCGCTCATAAATTATTTCTTGCCACAATATTGATCTTTTGAAAGGGCTTGAATTCATTTTCTTTGTGAAAATATTACAAATATTTGGCATCTACGTTAAGAAATGGAATTGCAAGCATATTCGAATGGAAACCCATCAGGGTTTGAGAAGCTCAAAATAAATAAAAGAGGTTAATTTCTAGTATTATGTACAGACACAAATAGAGTAAAGATTAAGGGATAAAGTTAAATAAAGATTTATGAGTAGCATTTTGGTATATAAAAATGTAATCTTGGGCCAAACGATTCATATAGTTTGCAGACACAAATACAGTAAAGATTAAGGGACAATGTTAAATAAAGATGTATGAGTAGCATTTTGGTATATAAAAATGTAAAACAAAATATTTATGGCAGAGTTTAACCTTAAAAATAAAAAATAAAACAATGTAACGACCCTGCTGTTGCGACAACCAAGCGACGTACACAGATCATTTTTTTTTAAAGCTGTGTTAGGAAAATTAAAACATCAGAATAAACAGTCAACATTGTCGACACATCAGTCACATATATTAACAAAACCATAATAAAGCATTAATGATCCAATACGACACAATGCCGCCACCTCGTCACCATGAACCATGACACACACATCAATGTATTAACATATCAAATAACAACATCCCAACAACATCAACACATAATTAACGACGACGCTTAATCAACACAATCATATATCGCTCAATTCATATTATAAGGATAATCATCAGATAACATCAAGATAACATGAGATAACATAACGTTACTTAAGGACCATACAGACAATCATAAAAATGACATAAGATACTACCTACCCTGCAAGGTTAGGATCTCCAGGACACATATGCAACGCTCAAGACCATTCCAATTGATTTTAACCATTTAAGGTCTCAAGGCTCGCAACTACTCGCAACTATTATGAGGAACAAGGAGGTGTCTACATCCCACCCGACACCATCAAGTCCAAGTTAACTAAACTAAATAACATCATCAACGATCATCAAGGTGCAATACTATTCTATTAACCAACACATGTAACATAAAATTCCATGGTGCAAGAGAACTTAAATACTAAATCCATCTAGCAATGACCTAAGTTGAGGCACAATAATCTACTTATTTAATTTTTTACGGTGTAACCAATATCTACTTAACTTCCAGGCACACGATTAAATCAATCATCAAATTACAATAATCAACATCATTGTCCAGGTAAGCACATGATCCATTTGCCAGATTAACATATTTACTTATCGATCATTGTGCGCATATAATCCAATCATAAGGAAATCATAAACGAAATCACTCTAATAGAAATCAAGCTAATCATCGACGTAGGGTAAACACATTCATTACTTTCTTATTGTGCAAAGGTCTAAGATCTAACCATCATAAAAATCCATAAGCGGAGGAAGCCAAACTCCAAAATCATCATTTAACACATATAAATTGTTGCGCTAGTAATCTAAGTGCTTAATTAATCACCTACCTTAATTTCACATCATCTTGAATTGAGGCGCAAGAGTACATTAATTAATTTATGGCGCAAGGATATCTAAGGTCTAACAATCATTCACCATCATAAATTCCTTGCACGCAAGGTGTTTAATACAACCAGTAATAAAATGCCTTAAATCATGACACGAGAAATCATAACACTTAAACAATCGATTTAACCAAGGGATACATATCCATGAGTCCAAATTCTCCATATATTACCCATTTTAAAGACACTTTTAATATGGAGCGCAAAAAGGTCTACCATAAAATCAAGTAGATGGAAAATATAAGGATAGTTAAGATTCTAAACACAAGACTTACTCCTACTATGTATTCTATTATTTCATGTCTTGACAATGTCTAACTAGAACCAAGGAGAGGTGTTTAATTCTGCCAAATTCATTAAAAAAAAACATGAAATCTTCAATCAATGTGGTGTTTTATTTCTACTAAAATTCTTTATCACCTCATTCATCAATAAATAAAATTAAACTTATTGATTGATTGA